>JAYRBT010000082.1:135921378-135937938 GCA_036023395.1 Myiotriccus ornatus | reverse complement strand
CAGATCCGTATAAAAGAGTAGACAGTACAATGGCTCTGTAAACGCTGATCTTTGTACTTTTCTTCAGGTGTTTGTTTCACCAACCTCTTTTATGGAGTTTACCAAAAGCTCTGTACAAGTTTGCTAACCTGTTGTCCATTTTTTCATCAATCATACCATCTGAGGAGATGATGCTTCTCAGGTAATTAAACTGCTGGACTAATTTGAGCTCTGATTCGCCAATGGTGATATGGGGATGATGAAAGAATTCCTGAGGTGCAGGCTGATACAAAACTTCTGTCTTCTTCAAGCTGACTTCAAGTCCAAAAAGCTCAGCAGCCTCTGCAAAGCAGGATGTTAAACGCTGCAGAGCTACTTCTGTGTGAGCGACAAGGGTGGTGGCGTCAGCATAAAGCAGCTCACGGACAAGATGATTTAAGGTCTTAGTGTGGGCCTTCAATCGCCTTGGGTTGAATAGGCTCCATCGGTACAATATCGGATGTAGATACCGTTGTCTTCATCGAGATCTGCTGTGACCATTTGGAGCATCATGCTGAAGAAGACTGTGAATAAAGTTGGTGCAAGAACGCAGCCTTGCTTCACACCATTGGTTATTGGAAAGGGCTCAGAAAGTGCATCGCCATATCTGATTTGACCGCGCTGGTCCTCATGAAGCAAAATGATCATTTTGAGGAACTTGGGGGGACATCCTAAATGTTCCAAAATCTGACACAGACCTTTTCTGCTCACAGTATGAAAAGCCTTGGTGAGATCAACAAAGGTTACATAGAGTCCTTTGTTCTGTTCCCTACACTTCTCTTGCATTTGTCTGAGAACAAACACCATGTCTGTGGTACCCCTATTAGCTCTGAAACCACAATGGCTTTCAGGTAAAAGTTCTTCTGCTATAGCGGGTATTAATCTGTTCAAAAGAATTTTTGCAAGTATTTTACCAGCAACAGAGAGCAGAGTAATACCTTGGTAATTTGAGCAGTCTGATTTATCTCTTTCCTCTTGTACAAGGTGACGATGACAGCGTCACAAAGGTCTGATGGTAGTTCGCCTTGTTCCCAGCAGCACACCATGAACTCGTGAAACTTAGCATGGTGTGCTTGGCCACCATGTTTCCAGACTTCAGGTGGGATTCCGTCAACCCCAGCTGCCTTGCCAGTTTTCACCTGCTGCATGGCCTTAAGAGTTTCTCCCATAGTGGGGGCAATATCCAATTCAGTTTTTACCGGTTGTTATGAAATGTATTGAATTACTGGGTCTTGAACTACATGGTTGGTACTGAAGAGAGTCTGAAAGTGTTCAGACCATCAATTCAAAATATAAACTTTATCTGTGAGAAGCATTTGACCATCTGCACTGAGTAAAGGGCTTTGAACCTGGTGTGTAGGACCATAAGCTGTTTTCAGAGCCTCATAGAATCCCCTGTAGTCACTCTTTTCTGCACATAATTGAATTTTTTCTGCTAAATTGATCCACCACTTGTTCTGGATGTCACGAAGTTTCTGTTGGAGCTTGCTGCATGCGAGTCGAAAAGCTGCTTTTCTTACTTGACAAGATGGCTGAGCAAGGTGGGCTTGGTGAGCAGTGCTCCTCTTTCTCAACAATTCCTGGATCTCTTGATTATTTTCATTGAACCAGTTCTTTTTTTTCTTGAAGAAGAAACCTAAGGATTCTTCAGAGGATTGCAGGATGCTATTTTTAATAAGTTGCCTGCTCTTCAGGAGAGGGATCTATGGAATGATCTTCAAGCCTGGATTGAAGATTTTCCTGGAAACTCTCTCACTGTAGCTGTTTGAAGATTGTTAACTTGGAGTCTCCTCCTTGGAATACTGCCCCTTTTAGGTTTGAGCTTAGAGTGGAGGTTAAGTGTAGCAGTTATGTTAATAAAATAAGTAATGAGTCCTTAGGACTCAGCAAACACCAACATGGTGCGAAAGGAGTGCATTAATATAATAAATAAGGGGTCCCAAAGGACCACGAGGACACCAATATGCTGTGTAACAAAAGCATGGTTTATTGAAAGAGGCAAAGCTTAAATAGTGGTTTCAAATGCTGACACGTCACAACACTTGACATCATCAGCCAATCTTATGTAAACATTTCACTGTGCATGTGCAAGAGTACTAAGAACTACAACTCCCAAGACGCTTTGCAGCACCTGAAACAACCCCACAGTTCCCCCGTTTTTATTAATAACAAGATACAAAACAGTGCAATTTCAAAAAACAGTGCAATTCTTAATTATTTTTCAACAAAACATTTTTCACTTGACATAGTAAACTTATTTCTTGCTTAAATCTTATTTACCTAAGAGTTCTATGCAATAATAAAACTTTATTAATCAAAAACCTTATTTACCCAAGGGTCTTATGCAACTGGGTAGAACAAAAAACCTTTATTATCTGAGGGTTTACACATAATTGGGGAGATGCTGATATATTAGGCTTGTATGTTTGACGAGTAGCTTTCTTCAGGCTCTCGCCTGCTCCCGGCCCAGGCTCACAGCGGAGGGGGGGTTTGTCGCTGGCCACGCTGCTGAGGAGTCTTATATAAGCATTTCACTGTGCATGTGTAACAGAGTACTTAGAACTACAACTCCCAAGATGCTTTGCTAGCACCTGTAACCAGACTCCACAGTTAAGTTTACAGCGCACAAGAGGATGATCTGTTTGGTTTTCTGCACCAGGCATCATGGGGTGTGATGAACATTGCAAATATCTCATTGCGAACATATCGTGCCAAGATATAATCAGTGAGGTACCAGTGCTTGGATCTAGGATGCATCCAGGTTGTCTTCAAACTATCTTTCTATTGAAAGATAGTGTTGGTGATAGTGAGCTCTAGC
This sequence comes from Myiotriccus ornatus, assembly GCA_036023395.1. Classification (NCBI taxonomy): domain Eukaryota; kingdom Metazoa; phylum Chordata; class Aves; order Passeriformes; family Tyrannidae; genus Myiotriccus; species Myiotriccus ornatus. Next base: position 135,935,102 of record JAYRBT010000082.1, on the reverse strand, counting down.
AGAAGGCTTTTCGCCGTGTGAATTGGGAAATTGCCCTCCCCACTAGTGGTGCTGCTATTTCATGCACTTTTTGCTGCCAAAAAATTATACAGTCTCCTATATATAGTACAGTATCCTCTTTTTTGTCTTTCTTTAAAAAGGAAATATTTAAAACAAGTTCTAATTAGGCAGGCAGTCCCATTGTCCATGGGTAGCCGGGGGTGGCCTTTTGTGACACAGGCGCCTTCCAGGGCCCTTTGTGATGCAGGACATGAGGGTACCCGGAGACCTTTGTGACATCCCAGACCCCGCCCTGCCCCAGGGGTATATAAGGGGTGCAGAGCTCAGCCCATTCCAGTTGCTCCCCAGGAGCGGCTCTCTCTCTTTCAATCTCTCTCTCTCTTTCTTTCTCTCCCTCCTCCCCCTTTCTCTCCTCCTCCCTCCTTACCTCCCTCTCTCTTTGCAGGAAAGGACGACGGCAATGGACAGGAACAGGACAATGGACATGGACGAGGAGAAGCCCTCCCATGCCTCCTCCACCTCCCCGCGGATGGACCTCAGGTTTCCGCAGGCTGGGGAAAGAGTACCCAGGATCCTGGACTTCCCATTGGCCAGACTGATCCAGCTGGATCCATGCTGGGATCAGGATTAACATCCTGGCATGTGGATAGGGATCGGCGCTGGGACAAGGATTAACCATTAACCATCCCATCATGTGGATCGACGCTGGAACCAGGATTACCATCCCAGCATTTGGATAGGGATTGACACTGGAACCAGGATTAACCATCCCATCATTGTGGATCGACGTTGGGACAAGGATCAACATTCTATCAGCTGGATCAACACCACCACCTGGTAACCATCTTTTTCTACCTCCTTCCCTCCCTTCTTTCTTTCTTTTTTCTTGCTTTCTTTCTTTCTTTTTTCTTGCTTTCTTTTTTCTTTCTTTTTTCTTTCTTTTTTTGTCTTTTTTCTTTCTTTCCTTTCTTTTTCTTTTTCTTTTTTCTTTCTTTTTTTGTCTTTTTTCTTTCTTTCCTTTCTTTTTTCTTTTTCTTTTTTCTTTTTTTCTTTTTTCTTTTTTTTCTTTTTTCTTTCCTTTTTTTCTTTTTCTTTTTCTTTTTTCTTTTTTTTCTTTTTCTTTATCTCTTTCTTTATCTCTTTCTTTCTTCTTTTTCTCTTTTTCTGTCTTTCTGTCTTTCTCTGTCTCTTTTTTTTCTTTTTTCTCTCTTTTTTTTCTTTCTGTCTTTTTCTTTCTTTCAATAAATTTAATTCAATATTATATATTGAATAAATCAGATAAATGTAATATATAATAATATATAATATATATTGGGCTGGGCAGGGGCCATGGGAGGTGCCCAAACCCCGGCTGTATGCAGGGACCCCTTACATGTGTGCCCACCCTTCCCAGGGTGTTCCAGCATTGTTGCAGTGAGGGTGGGTTGTGATGGGCTTGGCTGCTGGTTGCCCGTTCTGCCCAGGAACAGTTTGTTTTGGAATTATAGCATCTCTGAAGGGTGTTTAGGGCAAGGAAATGTCCCTGGGTTAGAGCGTAGGAGGGTGTGAGGAAAAGTAGGGAGAGAAAGGCTTGTCCAAATCATTTCAGTGGGGGAGGAGCCTGTATGCCCTTATGAGGTTGTGAGCTGTGCTGGCGGTGGTATATCCCTCCAGTAGGGTCTCCCATGCCAGACAGGTCAAAACTGAAGGGTCAGATAAAATGTGTCCATGGGCAGGATGGACTCACTAGCCTTCTGGCAGTCATCCTAGGAGAATGACAATTCTAATTTCAAACCCAGGTAGATGGACCTCACTTAGCTCTGTAAGACCATCCATCCAAGAGAAGGATACTCTAATTAAAACCTATGTCCTGAGGACCTCACTGTCACCGTCCAAGCTTGCTAGGCCCTGGCAGATGAACCTCAGGAGTAAAGGGTGGGACCAGCTCTGAGCATGCTGAGCTTCATCTAAAAAATCCACTGCACAGGCTTGGTAGATATATACACTTGTAAAGCCCTGCAGCAACAGGTGAGGGACGAAACGGCAGGTGAAAGGTGCACTGGAGGCTGCAGTCCTATCCCTGCATGCAGGCGGTTCAGAACATTGGTCGCCTGAGTCTGACCCTGGAGATGACAGACTCACTCGGCAGCACCCTGAATGACCAAGCAGCCTTTTTCAAGGAGAGCACTGCTTGCTCCACACGGACAGAGGCCTAGAAAAGGTGGCCTAACCAAAGCTCATCTCCACCCTTCACTCAGTTGGTTAACCACAGCCAACGGGCATCTTCTGATGTGGTCAAAAAAAATTAAAGAGACAGAGGCACACACCTGCCTTCAAAGGTGTATTCAAATTAACACCCGCATGCTGGAACATCAGAACCGTGCTTGATACTGCGGATAGCGGACATCCTGAGGGTCGCTCTGCTCTAATTGCCCATGAACTGTCATGTCTCAACATCGACATCCCTGCTCTCAGTGAAGTTAATCTTCATGAGGAAGGCAGCCTTAGAGAACATGCTGCTGGTTATACACTCTACTGGTCAGGTAAACCCAGAACTGAAAAGCATCTCTCAGGAGTTGGCTTCATGATCAAAAACTCTATTGTCTCTAAACTTGAAAATGTGTTTACAGGTCATTCTGATCGCATTATCTCCTTACTCCTTCCACTACACAACAAACAACATGCTGTTCTCTTTAGTATATATGCCCCAATCCTCCAAGCTGACCCTGAAGAAAAAGATACGTACTATACCGACCTACGCCGCCTTATCCAAAAGGTTCCTGCAGATGATAAGATCATTAACCTTGGTGATTTCAACGCCAGAATAGGAAAGAACTCTGAAGCCTAGAATGGAGTACTAGGCAAGCATGGTGTTGGAAACTGCAACGATAATGGTCGCCTTCTGCTAGAGATTATTAAATAATGCCTAAACATAAAGTTATCAAATTCTAATTTAATTATAAGTAGTTGAAGCTGTTCAATTTATTTATGTCTGTGTGTTTGTAATCGGGTTTCAAAAGAAATATCTTCTATGAATCTGAGACAGTAATAATAGACTGTTGATGTCTCATGTCCTTCACAGTATCTAGTATGGGGTTATAGGTTTGGATTTGGGCTAAAAATGGTGTTGATAACATAGGGATGTTTTAAGCATCTGTTTAGGTATTTTCTGTTTCTCACCCCCACCCCTCACCATTGAGGAGGCTCTGGGTGCACAAGAAGTTGTGAGAGGACACAGCTCGGATAGCTGATCTCAACTGACCCAAGGGATATTCCATAATATATGGTGTCATGCTCGGTATATAAAGTGGGGGAAGAAGGCAGAAGAGTAGGATCATTTGGAGTGGAGACCTTTATCTTCCCAAGGAACCATTCTGTGTGATGGAGACCTTTTCCAGAGCTTTCCTGGAAATGGCTGAACACCTGCCTTCTCATGGGAAGAAGTGAATTAATTCCTTGCTTTGTTTTGCACAGGTTTATCTCAGTCCATAAGTTTTCTCACTTTTACCTCTTATTTTCTCCCCCATTCCATTGGGGAAGGAACGAGCAAGTGGCTGTGTGGTGTCTGCTTGCTGGCTGGGGTTAAACCACACCACCATTTAATGTGAGCTAATAGATTTTACATTCTTCAACTAAAAAAAAAAAAAAAATTAAAATGTGGGGATTAAATGTTCAGTATGTACTTGCCTCATTATATGCTTTCAATTACTAGATGATTAACATAACTCTTAGTGTCATTGGTGATGAAAACCTTCAGAGATTTTTACAAGTTAACTACTAGAAATTTCCGTAGCTCTAAACATATTAAAATCCAAAAGTTTCCTGTAGTCATAAAGGTGTTCAGAAATAGAATAATGTTGCCTTCAGTGAAAAATTTCTTCTTTTTAAAGCAGTTTTTACCATTGTTCATACTGCATGTAAACTGAAAGAGTTTCTACAAAAACTGGAATATGCAGTGTCTACTTATTTCTAGTGATTCTGCACTAATTTATGTCTAAATAATCTAACCTGTTAAACATTTAAGTTATAAGCTGTAATCTCTCTCAAACATCAGAGAAGAAAACATTTGAAAATGTTCTTGACATTTTAATGAAAATTATATTCTGATTATCTTCTGAATAATACTATATTTTATCCCGACAATATTAATTTGTAATATAAAACTCCAAAGCCATTGATTTAAAAAATTAGGTTCTTTTTTTTTTTTCAAAAATTAAACTACTTGTTCTATCTCTTTCCTTGGTTATCTTTGAAATGTTGTAATCCACCAGTCTTTGCTGCAATTTCTTCATTGTTAAGTGGCAGTAACTGAAAGGCTTTCGAAGAGCAAGAAGAAAATTAATTCTGAGGTCAGAAACTGAATATGACATTTTGTTTGCTTAAAACACAACACAACCTATTATCACATAATGAATTTTTACAATTTATTTTTAAACTATGTAATATTTCAACCACTAAATCAAAATGCTTTAACCAGTTATGATGATGTTAACTCTCAGATCTAAAGTACTTATTAATACCAAATAGATCTCTTAGACATCACTGCAGTGAAAAGTTGTCTGTCCTGATATCTCTTACTTTTTCTCTCTTTTACACTTACTCTTCCATATTCCTATGTACCAGCAAAAGATTGTGGAGCTTGGCTACAACAAGTTGTAAGCCTCCTGGTGTCTCTTCCAGGAAGGCAATCATCGTCATGGTGAGAATTTCTTCTGACTCCTTGTCAGGAGATCATGATGTTAATAGTGATTATTTCATCTTTGCCCACTTAAGTCCATTGTTAACTGCTCTTTGCACACTCTTTCTCCATTAGTCAGCAGGTCCCTGTTATTTTCAACTTTGCTAATGTACAGCTTTTTAATAAGTGTTACACACTCTTTTTTTTTTTTAATTGTCCCTAAAAATCAGTTTTTCCCACCACCTGAGTTTACATTGTTATCTCTAACTTACCAGCTCTTGGTAATTCTAGGGCCATTTTTCATCTCTGGTATCATCTGGCCCATGGCTTCAAGTTCACTTTTCACCCCAATCTTGTACTCCTTTACATGCATTATGACATGAGGAGAGGGGAAATGCCAAGGACTTTAGTAAAACCTTTGACAGTTTCCCACAACATTCTTCTGGAGAAACTGACTGCCCCTGTTTACACAGGTGAATTTTTTGCTGGGTAAAAAACTGGATGAATGCCTGAGACCAGAGAGAAGAATGGACTTAAATCCAGGTGGTGACTGCTCATGAATGACAAGTTCCGAGGGGCTCTTTACTGGGGCCAGTCCTACTTAATATCTTTGTCAATGACCTGGATGAGGGAATCGAGTACACTCTCACCAGGTTCACAGATCACAGGAAGTTGGCTGCAAGTGTTGATGTGCTGGAGGATAGGAAGTCTCCACAGAGGAATATGGACAGCCTGGATGGATGGGGCAAGGACAATTTTAAGAGGTTTAACAACGCCAAGTGCTGGGTCCTGTACTTGAGTCACAACAACCCCATGCAGCACTACAGGCTGGGGGAATGCAGACTTGAGCCACTGTTGAAATTCTTGACCTTTTACAATTATCTTTTATTTTTCTCTTTTCCCATCAACCATAAAACTAATATTTTTTTCACCAAACGCATTGGCAAAATTAACTTCTCAGTACAGCCAGCTGAAAGAAATGAAGGTTTATTCATGCCCTTTAATGAAGGTTTATTAATGACCTGAGAGGTTTGCAACAGAATACAAGACAATTTAACTCTCTCTTAGGAGCTTTTTTTTTGATCTTGTTTAAATAACTGGGAATTAAAACATTAAAAAAAACCTACACAAAACAAAACACCAAGCATTGTAACGGTTTCACTGTTTTCTATGTCATACCTCTCCAGTTTAGTCAAAACCATTTTGTCTGTAATGCAAGTTAACAGCAAGTTTTTTAAAACTGACCTAACACACTTCTAATATGGCAGTTGCATCATAGAGAGACTATATCACTCAACAATATCTGGAAGTAGGAAAATAGAAGATAGATACATATATATCAGGACAGTAAACTGTTTTAAAAAAAAAAACAAAACATGCAGGAAGTCTGCAGAAAGGAGAAATTAAGGAAGATGTCTATGAATAATAATCCTACCACCATCCTTCCTTTGTTTCTTTCTGTTCCATGTATTTTTATTTTCTCTGCATTAACACCAAACATATCCATCATCGTTTAGAATCACCAACTTTTTCTCCCAATTTTCTGTGTGAAGAAAAGATTTTCTAATATTTATTTCTTCAGTAATATCAAAGTTCTTCTGCCTACAGTTTAATTAGATCAACATAATTCATCTTTTTCATTCTTTCTCAAAAAATAAATACTTCAATTTTTTTTTCAAATTCTCTATCGCAGTAATTGAATTCTGCTAATTTTTTTTTTCCTGTCTGCTTATGCAATAATTTCCTTAAAAAAAAAAAAAAAAGACATATGTGACTCACTCTTTTCAGTAGCTATAATAAAAATCACCTAAAATAATAATCAACTTTGTGACAGGCTGAGTTGCAGAGAAACTGCTACTTCTGTATCTTCCTAAAGTATTTCAGTACTTAACTGGTTATCCCTGGAATTTTTCATGAAATTAAGCTATAAATTTTCTTTAATATTTGATGTTTTCAGCTATTCTGTGGTAAGTACATTTATTGTAAAATCTGTTAGTGTCAAAGAATATATGCTAATCTTGCATTTAGAATTCATAATCAAGAACAAAGGTAGAAGGTAACAACATTTTCTAATCAGGGGAAAGCTCTCTGAACCTTCAAACCAAAGGTTGTAAAATCAAGTTCCTAAGAGGAAAGTTTGGAACCTAGATTAATAACCTGATTTTCAAAAAAGGAGATATCAGTGGCTGACACTGCTTTTTATGAGAACAACTGCAAATGTGAATATTGAAATTCTGCCCCATATAAAGATGAAAACTCGTTATAAAGTGAATAATGCAGTCACTGACTCATCCCATCTTTGTCCCAAATCTAAAATGACTGCCAAAAAAAAAAAAAGGCCACATGTTCATCCACATTTGCATTGGATCCTATGTTTTTCTGTTTGCTCTATAGTTGCAGAGTATATGGTCTGTTTGTTCAATGCACGTCAGATAGAGGGGTGCTTCTGAGACAAGAAATGGACTCTGGACTTTCAAGATGGCCCTTGTAGTATGCAGACCAAACTTATAGATGTATCTCACTAAGTTTGATTTTGCCATCACTAGTAGAATATCACAAGTGTTTCCCTGCCCACTGGGATTTGTCTGGGCTCACCTTGGCCGGGATTCCTTGAATATACTGATGACAAGCTGGTGTTTCAACTGATAATGAAATAAACTGTTAATTTTGTTAGTCATTTGTAAATTTGGCAACTCTTAATTTCATCAGAGAGGCTATAACTGCCAAATTTCACCAACAAATGGGCCTGCTAGAATCTGGAAGGTTATCCAATTGCAACTCTAAGAAATTTGCAGCAAAAGTGATTGACTAAAAGCCTCTGAAAGGATTAGGAAAAGAGAAGGTAAGAACATTTCACTTTCTAATGTGAGTAAAGAGGAGAATTATATCAGTCCCTCAGTGTTGTGTTGAATTTGAAAAGTTTCCTTTTTTCTCTCTTTCCCCCTCTTTCCCTCTCTTCCTTCCCCCACTCTTCTATGTGCCCATCCCATACTTACATGAAAAACTTTATATTTACACATATAACCTAAAGGCACTCTTAATTAAGGAGCTCCATTTTAGGTGCTATTAACAGAGAATTAAAAGCTACTGTTAATCCTGGGCTGAGTCAAGGAAGTGGCAGATGGTTTCTTCTCCTGGGAGTAGAAAAGAAGAGGTTCCACAGATCCATCCAGATCAGGATTACCAAAAGCCAGCAGCTCTTTAAGAGCTATAAGTTCTTCCTAGCTCTATCTAGGTACTGAGAGTTGTCCACATAGGTAAACTGTATTATGCCTGAACAGAACACTGCTTGATCGTGCATTCCGATCCTGTGTCCATCACAGATATTGAGAACCCTAAACTAGCAGAGGAGAGTGTCCTGTTGATTCGGAAGCATTTGAGATTGATTGCTGATCAAACTCATTTGTCCTTTATCACTACTCCCATCCAACTCATCCTTAGGCATGTTACTGTTCGACACCTGCAGATTCAGCTCTGAACTTCTGTTTCAGCCACTATCCCTGTGAGTCGGTGGATTGTCTGGGCACAAGCAGGGATCACTCCTTAACAAATGTAATCATTAGTTAGTTGTTGCAAGCAAAAACTGTTTCCACCCCAAAATGTATACAATCGATGTAAGGAAGGACGTACCAGCAGTCTTTGAAAGCAAGTTCCACATTTTACAAAACTTTCCTGTAATAGACTTTCTATAACTTCATAAGAATGTGTTGGTCTCTCCAGTACATGACATATTGTCCATGCCTAGTTTAAACCTTGAGATGCAGTCATTAAGATGAACACACTAATCAAATAAGTTTTAAGAATGTAGAACAGAGATACTGGAAGTATTCTGAAACACTGCCATCTTGAGATACTTAAAATAAGAAGAGATTTTTCTGTCCTACATACTCAAGAAAAAAGTGCTAATGTTTTATATTTCTCTTCCTAATGTATGCCTTTTTATCCTCGTTAAGGTTCTGAATGCTGCTCTCAGCAAAATGAACGTAATTTTCTTTTAAAGTAATTTACTATCCTATTTAATGCCTGGAATATATTCTGACATTTCTTGAGAAAAAGAGAAACCCAGAAACTTTTAGAAAATTACTCTTTTTTTTTTTAAATTACAGTTGCAGAAGTCATATTTGATTTTGACATGCTTTGATTTTGTCACTTAAAAAAATATTTTTTTATGTTTCTTCTAATCATTTGGAGAGAAAGGGAGACACAATTCTTTATAGTTTTGCTTATTGGTTTATTTCACAAAGTCAAAAGAAAATTATTGCTTACCATGCAATGCAGCATGTTTCACACTAAATCACAAAATTAAGTATCTCACCTACATGTTATTTAGTCCCTTTGAATTGATTGTCTGTGCCAGCACTTGGGCGTACAAAATATACTCTGTCATCCTACTTCAAATAATGTAAATGCCAGTAATTTCCATGACAATGAAAATACTGTTTTGCTCTCTCTGTGTTTCAATAATTCCAATTATTGAAAAAATAGTCAATTTCCTATTAATAATGCTAACATCCAGCTTTTATTTGCGGTTATAGCTGCTTACCAGTTGTTGACTAAATATACTGCAATGATTTATTTACTACCTCGTTTGCATCATAATGTACAGATGTACAGGGATCACCTGCTGAAATATAACCAATTTTGGCTTGGAATTTAGTGTCTATTCAAAGCAATCTGTCAAGAAAGCAGATTAGTTTAGGGACATGAAGACATTTATAAGGGAATACAGAGAAAAAAATAATGTGATGTCATCTATAAAGTTTCAGTAGAGGCATATTGGGGTATTATTTTTGTTACGGTCTGCTCAGAAGTAGTAACTAGAATATAAACCTTCATCAGTAAACTTGAAGCAGACACCCCAAGTAGGAATAAAAATTATGACAAAGAAAGCTTACCTTCCTTAAAAACAAACCTCAGTTGAACTGGCATTTATATCACCTTCTGAAAGGAGATCAAAATATCTTGGCTAAAATTAAAAAAAAAAAAGGTGTTTTTTTTAGGGGTCGACTCCTCCCTTATCTGACATGTTTAGGTGTCAGTAGGAGATGAAACTATGCATAAATTTAATCCTATAGACAGGACCTTACTGTCATTACCAGTACATGGAGAGGAAGTACAGAAGTTCACTCTAATCTCTTCAAGTCAAATAGCTTTTTCTAGTTCCATGACCTTTTGCAGTCTTGCATGTTAACAGTCTTGATTACTTGTACTCTGCCAATTCCAAAAGGTCTGCACTGACTCTTTCTATTTTAGGAAATAATCACGAACATGAATATTATTCTAGAGGAGTCATGTAAATGTCTTAAGAGGCTATAACATACTGAAACAAATAAGTTTACTTTAAAAATAGGTGTGAAAAATAGTTAATTTAAAAAAAGAAAAGCGTAGATGCAAAACAAATACGGTCAGCTATTGGCACAAAGTGAACTTTCTTTCCCATACTAACAAAAATCTACTTCAAAAGTATTAATGAAGATTTTTTTTCCTAAGGAATTGATAACTCTTATAAGCACTTTATTTTACAGAAAATCTGCTACATGTTAAAGAGGACACTGCAGTACTCTGAGTAAACATGAAGATGAAATTACCTTTTACCCTCCTTTGTCTGTTATACCTCTTAACTGATAGGATGTATACATATTTTTTCTATATTTAATCACTTGGATACATTAATATAAAAAAAATAACTGGTAGAAAAATAAACCTTTAGTTTTTACATAATTTAACTGCAAAGGAAGTTTAATGCAGCAGTATAAGACCTACAGCTTTTCATCAGAGAAATCATTGAGTAAGCATTTTCTCACTGACTTCAGTATCTCACATGGGGGTCAATCTAGCGAGAAAAATCTTTAATTTCTGAATTACAGTAGTTCCAAAATGCCTCTGACCTGGAGAAAAGCCAACTGATTCAGCACAAATCTTAGACCCCTGTGGAATTTTACTCCCTAAAGTAGATAAATGAAAATTTAATGTATTTCAACATCAATACCATTGCAGACTATGAACCACCTAGAAGATGGGTTTAGAAGTTTTTTCTTTTCAGTTCTTTCTGTTTGGAACTCCCAAGATACTTCTAGAAGTTCAATTCCCAACCTCCGAGCAGGTCCCATGTGAAACACAAGCTCCATTCCAGCTCAAAATCAGATTTTCCATGAGGTTGCTGCCTTTTTCATTTATAACAGAAGGAAAAGTCAAAACTTCAAAGACAGCAGAAGCAGCATGTTGTTAGAGAACTTTCATGTACTTTCATGACTTATCTTGCTAAAATAAGTTGCTTCCAAAACTTTCTTAACAAATGTAATATTGCCAAGAGTTTGAAGAAAAGAGCTTTATTTTAGTTTTATTTTAGTTTATGTCATAGGACTGTTAACTAAACCATTAATAAGGATAACCTTAAACCATTCTCTGGTTGAAATGTTTACTGGGCTTGAGTATTTTATTTTTTTTTTTAGCAACAGAAAGTAATAGCCTATATAAGAGTTTTTAGAAGTTATAGGAAGGTTGATGCTTTTCATGCCTCATAATAAGTTTTCAATTAACCTTTTTCTTCTTTTAGGATAATAAGGGAATTTAAATAAATTCCTTTTTAATGTGTCATTCTGATAGGCCTGTGTTTATGCATTAGACCTAGTACATATGTGTAGATCCAGCCTCTGACCTGTGGTTTCCTTTCTTTTCTTTCTTTTAAGTCAATATCAATTGTCTGAAGTGCAATGGTACATTTGAAAATTGCTACATTTCCAATACAAGCAATATATATATTCATACACCCAAAACCTGACACACCTTTCACATTTGCCTAATTTTTAACATATTATAGCTTCAATGCCAGGGAATCACATACATATAACAATAAGGAATATACAAATGATACAGTGACAAAATATTTTTTAACTAACCTGTCCTAGCTTTTAAGAAGTCTTGCATAAAATTTTGTTAAATTCAGTAGGGACTGGAAATACCTTAGGTATTATTTGAGCAGCTATGGTTATAATTTCACTGGCTATTGTTTCATATATGCATGATCCACGCATTTGGGTTCAGCTGTAATGGAAGGTTATACAGGTGTAGGAAACTGATAAATAATGATGTGTCTGGTGGTGTTCACTGAAATTCTGACTGAAGGAAACTGTAAGGTAAATTTATTAGGGACGACGTCTGGTGCTATATAATGAAACTTGTAAAGAAATATTTTTGGAAGTCAATTAATTTCCATTATAGTCATTATTGATTTTCATGACAAGAGAGTGATTTTTTCACAAAAAAAATATTTGGAAATGAAAATCTTAAGAATCACTGTAAGAATGTGAGAAAATGGAGACAAATTTGGTTACTGAATATTTGGTGGGCCACATGTGAGGTTAAGAAGGTATTTGTTTTCCTTGTAGACTTCAATATCCATCTAACTATAAAAGTAGTGGAAATAGTCCAAACTAGGACAGCAGAACTAGTCAAAACTAGGTCGATGAACATCAGAACAGTCACAGGCAATGTTAACATGCTGGACAACTCAAAAAATAAGGGCACTTTCACTCAGATTAATGAACTCTCAAACAGTTTCTATAGAATTAGGATTTCCAGTCAATATATTTCTAAGATTTAAAAATAATAATTCCAAAGAGACAAAAAATATATTGTTTTCTTAGAAAATCTTAAATAAAAGTTTTAGAAAATTTTAAATATTTCTTATAAATTCTTTAAAGATGGTAATGTTTCAATTGTAAATATATATATTTGTTAGTAAAAATATAGATAATTATATTAGCATTGTTTACTGTTAAATAGAAATCTTGTAGCTTCAAATGTTAGTTTCACTTTATGTTTGCAGAAACAAATACTGTAATTTTTGTTGCTTTTTTCATATTTAAGGGTTTTTTTTCTTTTAAATTAATTGGGAAGTATAACTTCAATTACATCTGTATTTTGAAAGTGCTTAGTTTATGAACTGTGAAGGAAAATAGCAAACCCAACTGTAACTATGCTGAATAGATGAGACAAAAATTTTGAAGAGCAGTAGGCATGCAATCAGTACCACATTCATAATGCCAGGCTGACATGAAATCAAATAAGCAAAAAATAGAAAGAAAAAAAAAAACATAGCAAAAGAGCAAAAGATGAGGTTTAATTTAAATAAACTAATGTCTGGGGGCAATACATCCCAGTAATGAACTTGAACTAGATTTCAGAATTTAAAAAGGTGGATGGTAGATCATCTACCGGGAGACACCTGACAGGTGAAGAACAGTCAAACACAAAACAAAGAGAAAAGAAGATGCAGGGGAGTCAGGAAATGCACAAGACATAGCAGCAGGAAAAATTCACGAGAATAGTAATCAGACCTGTGATGGCACTTGAGAGCTATGAGACTACAACTGACTGCAAGAGGATAGCTGCTGTTGTTAATAAAATAGCATCAAGAAGACTGTTTAAATTGTCAAAAGGTCTGAAAAAATGAATGAGGTTTAATCCCAAGGTCATTTTGGGAGTTATTAGAATTTTAGATATTAAGGATACTGCTTCCTATCCAGACAGGTCCTGTATGTGGTCACCTTTTCTCTTACTATTCATTCAGATGCTGCAGTGACTGACCCTCGGTGACAGACCCTTGAAGCCTAAAATGAGATGTCCCAGTTTAACTTCTGGCATGTGACAAGACATAAGAATCTTGGAATAGTCCACAAAAGAGGCATTACATTGAGCAGTCAGGTGCTGACACCAAGCAAATATAAAACGATTATGAAAAAGATTTGACTGAAATTGCTTTTTTTCCCTGTGAATGAGAAACCACAAGAGAGACTTTTGTGTGATGTCTGCAGTCAGAAACAACAATTCTGGCAGTCAAAGTTTCTACCCTATTTTAAACAACGGCAGTAGGAGATACTTTAATTTCACAGGAATGACAGCAATCTTTGGGGTTTTGTTTGTTTGTTTCCCAGGATAAGGAAGGGCTAGGAATATTTTTTTTTTTTTTTAAGAAATAGAAGACAACTACTGACAGGATTGAGAGGGAAATGCTCTCTGCTTTCCACCTCACCGGGATGGAATTGCAGTGCTGTGAGTCCAGGTG
>JAYRBT010000082.1:135864275-135920549 GCA_036023395.1 Myiotriccus ornatus | reverse complement strand
ATTGCTGTCCACCATTTGCTTGTATTACTTTCATTGTAATGTTCAGATTTACTAAAATCAAACAAATTTTTGCCAACGTGCTCTACTTTCATTTCCTATAGCTTTCTGTCAGAACTATGTATTTTTCTCTACCTGTCGGCTTTTTTCACTCCTCAAGTCTCCAGAAGCTCATACTGTGGCATTTAGCTGTGAGCCTTAAGGACCTAAACACAAATATCTACAGCGCTGAGTTTCTCAGAAGGTTCTGGTAGTCCTTTGTGGGACACTATACATTATGTGCATAATAGTAACACAGAACTGGCAGCAGATACAGAAAAAAAAAAACAAAACAAAACAAAAAACAAACCAAAACCAGATGAAGTTGCATTTATGGCTATTTGAAACAAAATCTTCCAGGATATAAGTTGAGGTGAATCCGGTCAAGGATGAACTCAAAAGAGTTTACATAGCTTTCCTCAGCATGTTTTTAAAGCTCACTTTGTTAGCTAAAACAAGCCAACATCTGGAAAAAAGAGTGGACTCATGATTTGAATATTGCTAGAAAACTGATGTGGGTGTTGTTAGGAGGAATGAGGGAAGAAATCTATGACCTATTGTCCTTTCCCTTTAGCTTATGCCAGAGCTATTTTACTTCCATGGCTGGATGCTTAGCAGAGAAGTGTGGGTCCTGAGCAGTTTCCTGAGCTTTTCTCAAGTGTGAGGAGCTCTGATTAGCCTGACCAGCCAACCATAAAGGAAAGTCAAGTTCAATTAGTCCCCATTTTCTCTAAGCTGTTTTGCAATGAGATGTCCATGCCTGAGATGCCTGTTAACTCCTGCTGCTCTGGAAGCTGCTGTAACTGCACACCTTGTGCCTTGCTTGGCAGATTCTGCTCTGCCCCTGAAAACCATTAAGGCTTAAAGTGGGTCCAGAATGTCCTTGAAGAAGCTTCATTAATTCGATTATGTTGTGTTTCTTATTCTGTTAAAGCTGGCCATCCTTATGATGAGATCTGTACATGGTTATGTGCTTTTTTTCAGCATTGACAAAAATAATTAAAATGAAAAATATAAAAATATATCCAGTGAAAACAATGTATTAGTTATTTATGAGAAAACAGCATTAAAATTATTTTGTTAAGATAAATGAAGACTGGACCTTACAGGACCCTTACAACTCAGGATAATCTATGATTTTGTGATTATAATATTCTATGACACTATGACCTCAGTGCCAGCTTCCAGTATGGTCATGGTTATGGTTATTGTTATGGTTAGGATTCAAAGAACCACAGAGCCTACAGCTCAGGGGACACTGGTGCTGAAAAAGGCATGCTAAAGAGACCACAGTAGGGCACCAAAAATGCTGTCTTCACACCTTTCTAGTCTGGGCCACCCACGGTGATGGGGACTCCAAGATTTGCTAGAAGGAGGATTCTGGCTCAGAAAGCCAGAAAGCCTACAGCTTCAGGGACCACAGGGCTGGAGAAAAACATCTATGCAGAGCATGGCAGGGCACTAATATTGCAGGTTTCACACCTTTCCGATCTCGGCCACCCCTGGTGATTGGACAGCAGCCATAGTGCCAAGCTCCCATTAGGGTTAGGGTTCTGAAAGCCGCAGAGCTAATAGCTCTAGGAACCCTGGAGATGGAATAGACATAGCAAGGAGATCACTGCAGGGCCCCAACATTGCTGCCTCCACAGTTTTGTGATTCTTTGGCAATGTGGACCTCAGACTCAACACCAAGCTAACAATAAGTTTGGGGTAGGGTTCAGAGAGTCAGCAAGCCTCCAGAAAACCAGACACTGCAGGTAGAAAAGTCATGCCAAGTGGAGCATGGAAGGGCATCAGCATTGCTGCCTTCACACTTATCTATTTTGAGCCACTCATGGTGGTAGGGAACTCAGTGCAAAGCTGCCATTAGGGCTAAGATTGGGGTTTGAGGAGTCAGAAAGACTACAGCTCCAGAATCCCCAAGGCTGGAAAAGTCATTCTATAAGGGAAGCATGGGGCAGCAAAAACATTGCTGCCTTCACACCTTTCTCATCTAGTTATGGGGACCTCAGCCTCAGAACCCAGCCACCAATACAGTCAGGGTTAGGATTCAGAGACCCAGAAAGCCTACAGCTTTAGGAACACTGAGGCTGGAAGAGTCATGCCAAGGAGATCATGGCAGGGCATCAACATTTCTACCTTACTTATCTGGGCCACCCAATCGTGTAGGGGACTTCACCTCCAGTGTCAATCTTCTATTACATTTATAGTTAGGGTTCAGAGATCCAGAAAGCCTAAAGCTCCAGGGACAATGGGGCCAGAGAAAGCATGCCAAATGGAACATTACAGAACACCAACAATACTGCCTTTTGTATTCTAAGCCAGCCATGGTGATGGGATAAAGAGAAGCCACATGAGGATTTGCTGAGGTCACTTGGTTTGTTCAGCCTACAGAAGAGGAGACTGAAGTGAGAGAGACCTTGTTACAGTCTACAGTTTCCTCACAACAGGGAGTGCAGGGGCAGGAACTGGTCTCTTCTGTCTGATAACTAGTGATAGGACACAAGCAAATTGCAAGAAAATTTCAGGGGAGATTTAGATTAGATATTAAGAAAAGGTTCTTAACCCAGAGGATGACTAGGCACTGGAACTGGCTCCACAGGGAAGTGGTCATGGTGCCAAACCTATCAGATTTCAAGAAGCACTTGGATAATATTCCCATGCACATGGTGTGACTCTTGGGGATGGGCCTGTGTGGGCAAGTAGTTGGCTTTTGATGATCCCTGTGGGTCTCTTACAGCTCAGGATGTTCTATGATTCTGTGATACTATCTGTTAAAATTTGTTCAGATGGAAAAAATAAAGATTTTGTTTTCTGTCTTTCAAAAACTATATTTTGATTTTTCACTTTTAAAAAGTTAAAGCCAAAGCATATTGAACATCTGTAGGCATGTAGAAATATGCACACACAAAATATTAATCTCAAGTCTGAAGAACACATCTCTGAAAATGCTATTCATATCTTGGACAATATTTACCTCTTGGGTCAATAAATCTTAATTTTCATCTCAGCGCATGCCAAAACTTTTCACTTTTTTCCTCTTTGTTTTCCAAGATTGTTGTCAACTATGGACATGTTTTGTTCCTCTAAAAAAGAACAAAGCAACTTACATACAAATGTAGTAAATGTATTTTAAATAGTGAGTTTAGCATTGTAAAAATGCATTTCGGAGAGCAGGATGATGCAGTTATTTCTCAGTAGTGTAGAGAATTCTTATTGTGCAAAGCTAAACTGAATTTTCACTGAATAGCTGTGCCTTCTGGGAGAGAGTACTATACTCAAATGTTGAATATAGCACATTATAGCACATGACCATGATGAGCAGAAAACTGGTCTTTTCTTTCTCAGTCAAAAATATTCTAGATTGTCACTTATTTAGCAAAAGTTTTCTCATATGAGCTTCATAAGATGCATAATAGTCCTTAACTCAGATATAGCAAGAACAGTCAGTTCAAAATTTGATGTAAAGATATAGTTGATATGATATTCATCAGTTTAGGAATAAGTAGGTTAAAGTTACATCTTTGAAATGCTCTGTTAATTAGGAATGGATTAACCAATTTAAAGACTAACAGAAGAGCCATCTTCAGAATTGATTCTTCTCATTATAAAGAAGGACAGGTAGTTTTGCCCCATGTAGTAGTGATTTTCAAGAAAAAATATTGCATTCCTCAGGGTTTGGAATGGTTGTTTATTCTTACATTCCTTTACAATTTTTTACTGAGTTCTTTTCATAATATCTTTTTTAAGAATTTTGTTGAGATCATATTCTAAAAATTAAATTTCTTATCTGATAGATAGCTTAATATTCTAAATTCCACTTACCATTTCCATGTACTCTAATTCCTCTGAACACTTAAGCACTAAAAGGTGCCCTGGAATACCCTCCTTTTCTCCATTTTCAGTTATTTTTACACTGTAGATTTCTTAAAGTCTATGGGAAATTATACATGAGAATAAAATGTATGAGGTGCAGTAAAACAAGCAGTATCAGGGCAAGGCTGAGAAGACCATAGTTCAAGTCTGAAGTACAGAAAATAACCATTTATGATGATAACAGGGTTATCATAACTTTTTGTCTTTACATAGATAGGGTGATGTCCACATCTTGCATCCCTCAGTGTGTGAGGGGCCAGAAAAGTCAGACTAAATGCAAAATACTATTGAACAATGACTGTTATAATTAATAATATTTATAAGATTTAAATTAAAAAGAGCAGGTTCCTTCTTCTTTCTTGATTTTATTCTACGTGAAATTATATCAGAAGACAGGATGACCAACAGATTCATTCTCAAAATGTACAAAGTTTTATCAGTCTCTTGTCTGTCTTTAATATTCCTTTCTTGTTTGTTTACATTCTTAGAATCATAGAATAGTTTGGGTTGGAAGGTACCTTTCAACATCATCTAGTCCAATACCCCTGCAATGAACAGGGACATCTTAAACTAGATCAAGAGACTTTTGAAGTAAGAAAATTCTCTCCTTACAACAAAGGGCAGCTTACACTTCATGCTGGTAGTTTCATATAGCCTCAGTTATTTATCTTAACTAGCACACTGATTCAGTATCTGTGCAAAAAGAATATTTATAAGAATGCTTATTTTTATACTTTTTCTAATTTTCATAATGGACAATTGATTAGCATTGCCCTTCCATCCTTCTTTCCACAGATCATCCATTTCATTGACTTTTTATTTGTTGACTGCTTTCTGGAATGTTTTCATTGCTTAGGATATTGGTGTTATGATCCGGTTATTAAAATTATTAGAAATTCCTCTGCCTGAATTAAGGTACAAATGAGATCAAATGCCAAAGTCAATAGTATGGTTTTTATTTAATGGTAAAGGTGAGACAGAGAAAGAGACATAGAAAGAAATAGGTAAAAGGAGGGGGAGGAGGGGATAGAAGAAAGAAAGTGACAGAGAGGGATTAAAATAGAAAGAGTATCACCACTCCATGTAAGCAGGTGGCATCCCACTGGTCTGGTCCTTCTGGTTTTCTTGGTGGATTCCCAAAAAAACATAGAGTCCAACGGATTACTATATGGTTGGTAAATACCTGAAATCTCCCCTTGGGGGGAAACTTTGCAGTATCTTTTCACAGATTTGTTGCCTCACTCAGATCACGTGCAGTCTTCTGCTGGTGGAAGGCCTCAGGAATGAATTAGAAGGGTGCTTTGGGGGTCTTTGGTGGTTTATGACCCCTTCTCAGCTACCTCTCATATGAATGTCCCGTGTATATGTGGTCTTCTCTGCGGGGTGGCGAGTTACTCCTTTGGTTTGTTGTGGAGAGATTTCACCATCACACCCAAAACTCTGCTCCCCTGCCACTCCCTGAGCCCAGCTATGGCTGATTCTTAACACAGACACATTCTTCTTTCCTGAGCCTTGTTTACTTCTCCTCAGATTTGAGATGATTAGACAATAGTCTTATCTCAAGTCCCCAGCCACAGTCCAAATTTCAGTCAGAAGACATTGGGAGGAGAGGGTGCTTCAGTGGCCAGACTGTTGCTTCCTTGCAATTTGACAAGAAGTCTTTCTATGATTTCAACAATGTTTAAGATATTACCGACATTTCAATCCATCACAATTGGCCCACAAGTCCAATACTTTAATGGCCATGACTTGGTGGAATAGTGTGACAGCTCTTTTTACATTTCTAAATCGTGTCTGGAACCCCAAAGAACCTGTGTCTTGCAGTCCATGGCTTGTTCCTATTATTATTGAGCACAAATGCAAGTTCCAAAGAAAACTTTTCTGTAGTTCTGCAATTATTCATCCTCTGTTTTGCTGCAGTCTCAAAACTGCTATTGCTAATAGTAATGATAGTAAATTGGCTTTTTCTCTGTGATTTACATTCATAGTATGAAGTACAGATGTTAGGCTCTTTTTAACATCCTCTGCTCTATGTCAGATGAAGTAGGACAAAAGACAAAGCTAATTAAAATAATTAAAAAGTTCAAGTATGAGATTTGTATTAAATATCACAAAAATCCCAGTCTGCAATAAGATATTGATATGTTAATTAGCTTGTACTTTCACTAAAAGAAAATGTTAAATAAGATCTCCACAGATTTTTTAAGCAAGCTACTTGACTAATGCTTATCCTTAATCTAATTTTTCATTAAATAATTATTTGGGATTTATTAGCTTATTTAACAGTAATATATTCTTATATTCTACAAAGGTAAGTAAAATTATTATTAAATTTAATATTTAAATAGAAATACTTCTTTTTAATTATATAGAGGATTTATCCTTGTCTTTTGGCTGAAATGAGGATGCAGGAAATTGGAAATAATTTAGACATGAGGCTGGGAATGTCACACCTTTTCATACTGAACTTAAATCAAGTTTCATGAATATAAATCAAGTTTCATGGACTACCCTTTGACCTGCCACTTTGAGCTGATCCAGAATATTAGACATTTGTCTTCAATTGAGGTAAGAGATAAATTTATAATGCCATCACTTTTATTATTTTAGAATCCATTTTCCTTTATTTAAAGAGGAATTTAGAATTGTTTCTGGAACTTCAGAAGGAGACAGTGTTTGTGTCTATATACACAGCTCCTGTTCCAGTCAAGAAAGAGCATTCCAAAATTATCTCAAGTTGTTGTAGCTACATTTCCCTTATTTATTTTGTGTCTTTAAAGCCTTTGCTTCCGCTTATTGTTCCCTTAAAACTTAATCTTCTGATTCTTTTATATATATGAAAATGTCAACAAACAATAGTCAATAAAATATCCATGACTAAGTATGGTTTATAAATTAATTTTGTTTATTAAGTCAAGCTATGCATAAGGAGTTCCTTATGCTGTTTCATACGTAACCCACTTTATTGTCAACATATTATGTGCTGTTTCAGGTTGCCTGGTATATAAATAAATCTGATGTGTTTTTACAATTAATTAAATAAAAGGGTGCTTAGTTATCCCACTCACACACCAGCACTTATTAGAAAATGTTATCTGAATCTTTGATTGTACAGGACCAAACAGCCTTGAGAAGCAGTGGCCAGTTGGCTGGGAGAAGACAGTCCTTTCACCTCAGCAGCAGCTGCTATGTGAACAGCACCCAGCATGCTCATACCACTGAACATACACTTCTATGCCTTTATGCTATGACTATGACATTTTGTTGTAGGAAATCACACAGACTATGTTAGGATATCTCCTCTGTGTTTATTCAAGTAAGTAGGGGGGTGACAAATTCCAACAGCTTTGATTTAGTTTGTACTTATTTATGTAGAAATAATCTAGTGAGAAGTGTAGTATTTGTGGACTCATCTAGCTCTAAAGCAAAGCAGCAGCTGCTCTTGATTCTAGGAATAAATTTATTTTGAAATATTTCAATATTGAAATATTTGAATATCACAATACTCTTGTCTAAAGGAAGGCTCCTATATTTTAGCACAGCTGTTACCATGTCTCTTTCAGAAAATAGCAACAAGCTTTCTGTGACTGTGAAGTTCTTCAGTCCAAACAGTTAAATGGTTTATACAAAAAGATGCTTGAACAAGTCAGTATTCAGAAAAGTGACTAAAGAGATACAAAAATTCACTTCTGCTGCCACTTCAGTTACATCAAACTCCAACACTTCTTTCAAAATAGACATGCTTTTTTAAAGATATGATAAAGACCTCCATTTTTGCTTTTCAAAAAATCTGAAACTCAGTGAACATCTAGTCCAAATAGCACTTATTAGAATGTAACTTGGTTTTGTCACACACTGTATCCACTCTCCCTGCCCTCACCTTTTCATTTTCACTAAGTCAGAGACAGGTTTTGCCTGATTGGATGAATTTGTAAGAACCTAGAGGGTTTGGTTTTTTTGCTTTTTCTGTCTCAAGTCACTCAAAACAGTAACCAAAATGTGTGACTCACTTCAAGATTGATTGATAGTTTTCCTGAAACGGTGCAGAGTGCTAGATGGTGAAATAGAAGCACCTAAAAGGAAAAGCAAAATATCATAGCAACTTTCTTGAAAGTACTATGAGATCATGACAGAATGTTCAGGGTGATAAATAGTTATGGTCAATTAGGATCACTAAAAGAATACAACATAGGGAGATGGGCACATCTGTTCTCAGGGGTAGCAGCCAGGAGCAAGTATTTAATGTACATAAAACATCCTCGGGGTAGTAAAGATCAGATACAGGATGGAATTTGTTGAACAGTGTTGACAGGGAAAGGAACTAGACAGTGGAAAAAACACATTAAAAACCTCTTTAAATAATTCCATGGATAAACTGTTTTTAACTATCTTTGGTGGAATTTAGGAAAAGCCTAGTGTACTCATAAATGATTTTTGCTGAAATAAGATCCTTACTGACTGCTTACCAATAAACTTTGGACAATAAAATGTTTTAGAAATGTTCAGGCATATGACCTCTCAGCTTGGACTTTTTTTAGAAATTCAGTAATGTTCTGTGAGATTCAGAGGTGAGGGAAATTTTACACAGGTTGGCAGAACATCTGCATGGATGAACTTGCTTTTAAAAGTTAATGTGAACCACCAAAGTAAAACCCACTACTTTCAGTGAATCATTTGTTATGTCCTACCTTAAGGGGATGGAAGCACCCAAGATTTATAAATGCTCATGGTCAAAAGTAATGGCAAAATCAGAGAGTCTGCAAAAGAATCAGAAAATAATTTTTTCGTAAATTACACATCTGGCATGGAAATTGAGATGCTAGTTCCTGACCTGCTATGTAAGCACATTGCAGTGGCTTTTTGAAAAAGGGATGGGGTGAAAGGGAAGACAGAAAGAAGAGATGAATTCAATAGGAGGAAAGAGACAGAAAGAAAGAGAGGAAAAGAGAGAGAGAAAAAAGCTCACCAGTCCTGGTTCCAGCATCAAACCAGGATATGAATCCTAGTTTCAGCATTGATCCAGCTGCATTGGTCAGGCAGATGAGATGTCCAAGGCCTTGGGGCCACCGCACAGGCTTAGAGGTGTTACTTTTCATGAACAGGTTTCTCTGGCCCTTACTAGTTTTCCATCCTGACCACAATTTGAATTGGTAACTTTCCTTGAAGATTCAATAAGAAAAAAATTCTTCCACTTGGGTTGTTATTCAGGCAAGAAAAAATAAGTTTCCTAGGTTGTTCATTAAAAAATAGGTGCTCATTAGACATCATTAGTTCCTGGAAACAAACATTTCTGTTAAGTTCAAGAGGAGCTTGACCCAGAGGCCTGGCAGATGAGGAATGCACCACCGCAATCCACCAACCAACTAAAGGCAACTTTTTTGGGCCTCTGCATCATGAATTCATGCTTTGGGATAGGGGGTGAGAAATAACTGCCCATTTGATCATACTTTATAGACCTAGACAGAAATTTTCTCTTTATTTTTACGTAGAAGAAGTCCTGTTGATTTCCAGATGCTCACAGGTTAGAATGGAAATGCATGATTATCTAAGTAGAGCACTATGAACATGTTATGGCAATATTTCAGGAGACTGAATGAACCATTTTCCACAATTTTCATACAGTCAAAATATGCAAAATAAGCTTCACAGAAATCGAAGATCTGAAAAGAAGATACATCCTGAAGGGAGTTCATAGAAAGAAGAGAACATTATTTGTAAGATCTTAAATGTCTTTTATGGTTGCTGGGTACACAACTAATTACAGGATGAATTTGTTCTCTATGGCCTTGGCTGACTGATTTTCTCTTACAGCAAGGTGTTCAGATTAGCTGTCCATCAGTTCCCTTATGTATCCCAAACATAAGCTGACTTCTTAGTCTTAGCAAGTCATCTTTTTAGCAGGTTCAGAAGCAAAATGGAAATAAAGCCAGATCAAAACACCCTTAGAAATGTAGGAGAATTCAAAATAGCTAAGCCTGCATAATGCCTCTCCTGCTCTCATCTTCCTCCAACATCTGTAATTATGGATCTCACTGCATTGTTTCTTTTAATATTTTTTATTGTTATTAATTAACTCATGCCTCTATTAGGATTTTCAGACGAGTATCTAGACATTATGTTTATCTATACCATAATTTTGTGCTATCATGATTATTAATGCTTGTTTTACAGTGAACTTAGTGCTCAAACTTAAGTCAGAGAAAAAATAATAAGTGAAATTTCGATTTTTTGCTTTGAAAGAGCTGCAATATAAATAATCCCCCTGAAACATTTCCCATGGTGCATATGCCCAGTGTCAGAAACATGGGCACTTCATAACAAGGCTTTTAGGAAGTGAAGCCTCCTTTAGCCTTGCAATGTGTACAAACATTATAGAATCACAGAATTATCAAGGCTGAAAGACAGCTTTAAAATCACCAAGTCTAAATGTCAACTCAGCAACATCACTGTAACCCCTAAACCACTGAACTATACCACCCAGTGCCAGATCCAGACACCTTTTCAACAGCTCCAGGGATGATGACTCCACCACCACCCTGGGCAACATACTCCAATCCCTGACCACTCTAAGAGTGATTTTTTTTTTTTTTTCTAATCTGAACTGAATCTCCCCGGTCTCAGCTTAAGACCATTTCCTCTATTCTCTCACTGCAGGCATGGCAGAAGAGACTGGACACCACCTCACTACAACCTTCTGTTGGCTTGGTGAAGTCCAGGAGTTTTTGAAGAATAAGTAGGGCTGCTTTTTCCCCCTCTCTATTTCATTATCACTGAAAGAGACACACTTCAATGTGTATGCCACTACCAATCTCTTGTAGTTTTGAGGGTTTTTCTGAAATAATTTCTTTTTTGAGAAATGTTCTATAAATCAAGTTATTATAGCCTGCATTGTGATAAATGTAAAGGAAATGCTTTAACAGTAGGAATACCATAGAATTTACAGCAAAATAAGTAATTACTTTTCTACTGAAATAACTTTCGTAAAATTATGCCCTTTTTCTAACTATTATACCTCAATTTTAAAATCAAAACCTTGCTTATTTGCACGACACCCAGAAATGCTGCTCTTAAAAAGAAAAAAAAAATAGTTGATACTGTGGTAGTATCAGTAAACTGGCTACCAGAAGAGAAAAAAAGAAGAAAACTACACTATGCTATAAAATACATTTTTAAGAGACTTTTCTCTTTGGCCTTTATTTCTTGACAAATCATTTCTTCTTGTTGATCTTTAAAAACAGCACAAAATTCAGAAGAGTAAAGATGCATAAAAACAGGCACAGAGATAAGATACTGTTATCTCTTTTTTTAGGCTTTGCTATTAATATCTGCTAGCTCATTACTATCAGAAGGGCATCGCCTGGAAAATAACTCATTCTGAAAATATGCAGACAGGAGATACTTCCGTATTGTCTTATGAGGATCTTTAAATCTCAGTGAAATTCTTTCAATCTGTAAAATCTGCCATATAAAAATAAACACCACAGACATTTGTAGACTATGAAGAACTAGCAGTCACACTAATAACTTCTGTAATATTGCAATTATTTGTGTTATTAGGGTGTGACATTTTTTTCAATTTTATGCAAATCCACATTAAACATTAGTATATCAACAGTATTTCAACTGTGAACATCTCTTATCAGTGTCTCATAAGCATGGGGCAAGACATAAAATATTGGAACAATTTTGACTTGTCTTTTATTCAAATGAAAGTCAGGGAAATATCCATGTTCAATCCAAAAAGATTCACAGTAGACCATGAAAACTTCATAAGACACCGTGGATATGACATCCTAGCTGATGTTTCTTTCATGTCACATTTTCTGATCTGAGTGAGAGTTATATTATATTTGCTGTTGCTCACAATAAACCAAGTCCTGCAAAGGGATGTCTTCAACTTACACTGACATCAAGGAAATAATTCAATTTCTTACAGACTGGTATGTTTTCTTATAAACACAAAGATGATTACTCTGTTTGCTCTGTTTTCCAAACACTGTGCTGGCTTTAGGACCCAGAATCTTCTGACGGAATTTTGTGTCTAGTATTTAATGACTATGTCCTTTTTTGTTTTGGGTTTGTTTGGTGGTGTTTTGTTTTTGTTTTTGTTTTTGTTTTTGTTTTTGTTTTTTTTTTGTTTTTGTTTTTGTTTTTGTTTTTGTTTTTTTTTTTTGTTTTGTTTTTTCTTTAAATCCCAAAGTGAAGCTGAAACGTGTTTGAAGGAGAAGAAACTGATATTGATTGATGCATGCAAGTGGGTATCCAGAGGCATCATGCTCTGGATCAAACAAGATAGTGGTTTCTGTGTGGCCACGGCTAGATCACTCCTGGGGGCATTCAAGTCTGGAATTAAATTACAAGAAGGACACTGGTAAACTGGAAAAATTTAGATTAAATAGAGAAGATAACTATTGGAAGAATTTCCATAGAGACACAAGTGAAGACAGATTGTTCAGTGCTGTAGGAAAAGTTGCAAAGTTTTTTATAAAAAGTAAAGTGGAAAAACATCAATTTAAGGCTGAATATTAATTTTTGGAACAAAAATAAAAGTAATAGATTACTGTTGCCCAGCATTATGAGCAAAAAACGATATTCAGTTTAAAACTTTAGTAAAATTGAATTGATCTAAAATTTAAACATGTATAGCAGGTGACTATTGTAGTTTTAGAGTGATGGTTTAATAACCAAGATGGCAAATAGCTTTTCCTGGAAAGCAGAAACCTGACTTCTCAAACAAATCATCATTGTCACAACTTCATTTTTCTTTATGTATTTTTAAGCTCCTTCATGCTTTCACTCAAATTATAGCTTTACATGGGCGGGTCTGCTATTTGCAGATCTTTGCTTTAAACCTTTAAATGCCCAGATATGCTGCTTAGTTTCCTTTAAGGCAGATCAGAGTCCAAAAGCACTCAGGGGTGTCAGGACTTCTAATTTCAGGATGTGAATCAATTAAAATTTTCTCCCAGATTGTTGGAGGTGAGCAGGAGGAGGAAGAGGATTTTAAAAGGTGGAAGGAAACAACATCTGGCAGTGTGGGCCAGACAGCTACAGATAAATAGACTGAGTCTGTTAAAGTTGTGAGTTTTCTCCCATAGGGGAAAACAGGCAGTTTCTGATTGGACAAGTGTCCTGGGAGGGCATCTGCCCTTTCCAATTAGGTACTTAAAAGTTATCTGAAGATTCATGTATCCCCCCTTTTTGTCTCTGTCAATCCCTAGTCCTGACCAATGCCCTGTCCAAGTTTTTGCATACCTTTCCCCTTTTTTAGAATCTTCCGTATCTGCCCTATAAAAACCTTCCATTTTGTAAAATAAAATTAGATCAGCTCCTATTGTGAACAGCCACAGCTGCTATTCTCTGCAACTTGCCTCCTGTCTTCTGTTATGAGCTCGGCTGGTACTTAATATCTGTGTGAGACAAACTACGACCCTACTGGGCACAGTAAGAGGAACTGCAGCTCAGCTGTGATAACCCTGACGGTCTGGAGTTATCCTGACTCCCAAACCGTGTCATCAGATCATACTAGCTATCTGCAATATTCACGTTTGGTTTGTGTCTTCAGTATTCCTTATTTCTAGACATGGAATAATGCTGAATTACAGTCTGAAATGAGAGGACTGAGAGTCTACTGTGGATCTGTTTGTAGACCCCATGGAGGGTGAACAGATTGGTGACTCCAGCTCTATCAGAGGTGTGAAACAACCAGACCTCTCTGCAGGCTGTGTGACACTATTTTTCTAGCATAGTGTATTGATTGGCAAAACATAGAATTTGTTCAAATAAAGGGGAATTCTGTGTTGTGTCTAAGGGGGTGTAGGAAGGACTAAACAATTTGCATGATTCAAACTCAATTCATTGAACCTGATAAAGTTTGTATGATTTTTATTTTTTTTCTTGAAGAGAATAAAAATCCTGCAGCATGCATAATGACTTGAATATTCCAAGTTTAGAATCAGTTTCAAGATACTTTATCTGATAAAGCCATTCTCATTAGTCATAGTAATATTTTAGTGAATGACAAGGACATATTTTGGGGGATTCATGTGATGCTTCTCTATGTGTTATTCCTTAAACTAAACTAACAAAAAATAAAACAAAACTGATAAAAAATGTAATTAAAGGGAACTGAAAAAAAACCTATATAAGATGAAAAAAATAAAAGGAGAAATTCAAATTTCTTGGTCATGCTATGTAAAGACTTCTTGATTAAAGAGGGTCCCATTCTGCAATAGTCTCCAAATACGGCTTTTATGAACAGTGCATTTGTAAGACTGCCTACAAACAGTGCACATTTAGAGAAGGATACAAAATATAACATATAAAAATGTGTTGAGTTTTTGCATCTAAATTTTATACCTAGCCTCACATCTTGTTTCCAGCAATGGGCACGTTAGGTCAGTTCCCAGAGAACTGTATCATCATAGAATCATAGAATGGTTGGAAGGGACATCTTTCATAAGACCCATCCAACCTGGCCTTAAACGCCTCCAGGAATGGGGCATCCACAGCTTTCCTGGGCAACCTGTTCCGGTGTCTCACCACCCTCTCAGTAAAGAATTCCTTCCCAATATCTAATCTAAACCTATTTTCTTTCAATTTAAAGCCATTCCCCCTTATTCTATTCCTATAATCCATGATATCGAGTCCCTTGCCATCTTTCCTCTAAGCCCCTTTTAGGTCCTCTAAGGTCCTCCTGGAGCCTTCTCTTCTCCAGGCTGAACAGCCACAACTGTCTCAGTCTGCTTTCATAGGAGAGGTTTTCCATCCCTCTGATCATCTTCACACCCTTCCTCTGGACACAATCCAACAGGTCCATATGGTCCTTATGTTGGGGGCTCAAGAGCTGAATGGGGAAATCCAGGTGGGGTCTCACTAAAGGAGTAGAGGTGGAGAATCACATTCCCCAAACTGCTGACCATGCTGCTTTTGATGCTGTCCAAGATACATTTGGCTTTCTGCACTGCAAGTGTACATTGGAAGCTCATATTCAGTTTTTCATTCACCAATATTCCCGAGTCCTTTGGCTCGAGGCTGCTTTTAATCTGCTCCTTGCCCAGCCTGTATCCGTATTTGGGATTGCCCTGAGTCAGATGAAGGATTTGGCCTTCTAGAACTTTCTAAGGTTCACATAGGCCCACATCTCAAGCCTGTCAAGGTCCCTCTGGATGGCATCCCTTCCCTCTAGAGTATCAACCACAGCACTCAACTTGGCATCATTCCCTTTTCCAGTCAGTAGGAACTTCACCAGTCTGTCATAACTTTTCAAACATGAAGGACAGTGGCTTAGCAATGTCATCTGCCAGTTCCCTCAGGAGCTTTGGACACATCTTATCAGATCCCATGGGCTTGTGCACCTTCCAGTTCCTTAGATGTTCTCAAGCCTGGTCTTCTACAGTGGGAAATACTTTATTCTTCCAGACCCTGCCATTTAAATCAGTGAACTGGGCAGCATGGCTGGAACACTTACTGGTGAAGACTGAGGTAAAATGTTGAGTACCTCAGCCTTCTCCATGTTAGCTATAGCCAGGTCTCCTGTTTCACTGGTGAGGTAGGGTACAGTTTCTCTCATCTTCCTTTGCTGTCCTTTGCACCTAAAGAAACCCTTGGTATTCTTTTACACACCCCTACGCAAGTTGAGCTCCTGCTGTGCCTTGGCTTCCCTGGTCCCCCTCCCTGCATTCTGGAGCCATATACCCCTAATATTCCACAGCGTTGCACCAGACAGTGTAAAACCCCTCCCAGGGGAGGTATCAGAGCATGTGTCCATCACTCCGACCACAGACATTAAAATTTTGATGATCAAGACTTGTTGCTGAATCCACACGGGGTGATATTTCTTCTCTTGTACTTTCCTTCTCTTTCTTTCTTTAGCTTATATGTTTTCTTCATGATATTTTTATATTTTTATAGAAAAGAACCAAAACAGCTACATAATTCCTTTCTGCTGCAAAACAACTTATTCTAAAATAAACCTGCCTCATATATACATTTTTCATTCAGTGTTGTTTCACACTAATCCACCCCAAGGGCTCTGTTAACAAGAACCTTTGTTGCCCTTCATCAGAGGTGGGTCCTATCACCTTCTGCAATTCCCCACCAGGACTAAGACCCCATCTCTGGTTTGCTCCTTTGCCTCCTAGGGAAGGTTCCCAAGGGATCCCACACACTAGCTCCCTAAATAGGTGAAAATTTGAATTTCTGGGGTTTAGAATCCTGGCTCTACTTCTCAGACTAAGGGTGGCGTTGCAGTGGGACACCTGGGATGCAGAAGAAGGAGATTTTGAAATCCCACAGGACTTAATGGATGTTTACAGGAGTATCCAAAAGCGTGAAAAGATGATTTAGTTGATTTGAAGAGGCAAAAGCACAGTAAAATAGAGGCATAGAAGGATAATTGAAATCCCTCTCTACACTCTGAGCAGGTTACTCTACACTCTGAGCAGGTTCACAGGGTGAAAACACCAGAACCAAGTTGCTACAAAACTAAGGCTTGTTCTTAAATGAGGCTTTGGAATTCTAGAGAAAGTCAAATAAAGAATCTTGTATTTTTACAGAGTAGGTGGTTGACTTCATAAAAAACCTGAAAAGAAGTGTTGAAAAACTAGAGTCCTTCCCACAAGGCATGGCGAAAGACAGCACTAGTTATTAGGCAATATCATGATTCAATGTAAATTTCAATAGACATTTGAACCAAAATATGCATGCTTACTGCTAAATATTGATTTGGGTTTTTTACCATGTTGGTTGCTTTTTTAAATTACTTCTATCTCTTAGAAAATAAAATGTCAATCAGGATCCTCAACACTCACACTTAAGAGAATGCAAGTTATCACTTTTTCCTATACTTTAAGAAACTGTTTATTGATAAGACACTTTTACATATTGTATAACAGCTACCCAAGCCAAATTTTTTTTTTTCACTTTGAAAATAAGTGAAATGTTAATCTACAATGTTATGCTCTCCAAATGCAAATATTAGGAGATCCATTAAAGTGCATGACAATTTTGTGTGTCATGACTGTGAACTGTTCTTACCACACAAGTACAGCACTCTCATGGAAGAGATGAACCGTTTAATGATTTATCTGACTTGGTTGCTGTTTATCTTGTTTGAACTCAGTGAGTGAGCTAAATGGCAACAGTTACCCTGATGTGATATAGACCCTGTATGGCATCAAATCTCATCATAAAATGAAAAACGGGAAAATTTGTAAAAAAAAGCTTGATGCTAAATGAATATATCTTGGACATTCAGCATCTAAAGAAAAGTAAACCCTCAGGTGTGCGTGCTCTGCCAAAAAATATGATGGTATGAAATACTGACCAGCAAACATCCTTCAAGAGTACTGATTATATGGCAATCCTGAAAAACATGTCAGAAAGTTAAATACAGAAAAGTGCTGTTGCTAAAGAAAGTACTTCAGGAATAATTGTTTTATTTCAATTAGCTGACCAATTCTTTCAAGCTCTTAAAAACAAATTGGTGGTAATAGAATTTCAAACTGAGGGAAAAACATGATGCATTTGCAAAAGAAAGACAAAAAGTGAAGGGTGAAGGATGAAATACACCAGAGTATTTCATTAAATGAATGGTGTCACCAAGTTTGTAACTAAAAATAATTGCACATAGACTTGTGCATTCAGCTATGAAGTCATTAAAATTGACTCCATTCTCTCCTTGCTGCAGCAGTTATCTCCTTAGCCATACTACTGTAAGATGACACTAATCCCTTTGAGGAACTCCAAACTCTCAGCAGATAGCACGCTTACCCTGAAAATAGGACACTTGGATGCAAATAACGTTTCCTCTCTCCCAGGATAGCTACTTTAAACATCAGGTCAAGCAGAGACTGGACTGGAAACAGTAAAGGAGGACAGAAGAAACTCTTAACCCCTCTTGTTTAAGTTCTGACATTGTTTAGGAAGAAATAGCTATTCATGGATTCAGGAAGTGATAGGGAATGATTTTATTGACTCTAAGAAACTTGTTTGGGAAGGTGAGTGGCATGAAAGCTATTTCTGAATTTTATCCATTCACTCA
This sequence comes from Myiotriccus ornatus, assembly GCA_036023395.1. NCBI lineage: Eukaryota > Metazoa > Chordata > Aves > Passeriformes > Tyrannidae > Myiotriccus > Myiotriccus ornatus. The sequence continues at coordinate 135,902,593 of JAYRBT010000082.1, read as the reverse complement.
TATTGAAAAAAGTCATGAATTCAAAATGAAGATGTCAAGATTCACTGTGGAAAGAGCTGATCGTCTCTAGATGTGGTAAATAATTTAGTGATACACTACTGAATTTGGGTCCTGAGGGTTCTCAAGTGCCTCTGTGCCAACCTTCTGGAGCCTAAGTGAATTTGATAGAGGTTAAGTATCAAGTTCCTCAGACTATGGAAGTGGTTGATAATGTAGAGGTACAACCATTGTGGATTTCTAAGTCAAACTGAAAGACGTCTTTGAGGCTTTGAAATATTATAATTAGGTATCAGCAGACTTTTTTGTTTACACTTTATTAACATACTAATACAGCTTTTGAAACCATGATTCTTCTATGAAAAATACACAATGTAGAGAGAAGTGGGATGCAACAAAGTAGCAATATTCTCCACCAGAACACTAAGAATAAAATGGAATATGCAGATTCTGGACATTAACTGTGTTTTTAACAGAAATTTGCTACAAGGAAACAATGACAACCCATCAATACTTTAATGGTAAATAATAAGCATGATCTTCTAAAAATTGAAAAGGTTAAATTATTGTAGTTAATCTCATAAAGTATGTTAATATAAATAGAGCTGAGGAAGATGCAGCTGTGATGGATGGAGTCACACAGCCCAATTGTTGCTGTGGTAAACCCTTGAGTGCAAACTACAAGACAAAACTGAGCCAGAAAATGAAGAGTATAAGTAATTGTTCTGCAGAGAAATAAAGATATGGAAAAGGAGACATGGATGGGGACGTCTACAGAACCATATGAGTATAGTCACAGTTTTATTTCAGGGTGGGACAAAGACTTACTATACTCTTCTTTCATTTGTAGTTATGGAAGACAAGCATCTAAGAAAACGATCTTAGAAAAATGTATAATTTTTTTTTTGATGAAAAAATAAATTAGATTTGCTTTATAGTTTTGGTTCAGCTGTTTTGGGAGTGGAAGACGAGGATGTAATTGTTTAACAATGCAGTTTGGTTTCAAAGCATTTAGGGAAAAATAGTTTCTTTTAATTGATAACTACCTTTAATTAATTGTTTTGGTTTGTTTCAATTCCCTTGCCATCTTTCTATCCCAATGGTCTTTAATTATGCAAAAAGTCATGATTAGGATTTGCAGAAAGATAACATGACAATCACAATGCAATCACATCAACTCCTGCTTCATGATGGAAGCTCCTTCACCTTTAATGAAGATTCTTTACTGCTTTCTGAATACAAGTTTAAAAACAGATATCTTAACTCACTCTTGGACTTCCATTATGTGATCATTGCATAATAGCAGTAGGACACCGATTGCAAAGTGATTAAAATAAGGCATTATTTTACACTTTTAGCAAAGAGAGACACACTGTGGTGTGATACACGATAAACTGCATGGTTTCAACAATTATGTTAGGGTGTCTTCTGGTGAAAAATTAACAACTTAAAAGTACTTCATATTAGAGGAGTTTGGTGCTGCAGTAACATGGTTATTCAATTAATCTCTTCCACATGTTTTGGAAAAAAAAAATTAATCTGCTCTCATAGAATTCATAAGGTAAGCTAATATAAAACAATGCCCTCTAGCCATTGAATTTGTTTTCTTGCAGCAGTTTTTTGATTTCAGTTTCAGCAAAGCTGTGTGAGAGAACATATGATATAGCAGGATGGTCAGCTTTTCATAAATGTAAGGTCTATTATATCCATTACCTTCCTATTTTAATGTACATAAAATTAAGGAAATATTTTCCCCAACATTTTACAGCTTAAAAAACACATCCCTAGCTTAACAAAGTAGTACAGTACTTCTTAAATTTGCTTCAGCAGTCCCATAGAGGCCATGGGTAGGTGGTTTTGCCATGCAGAATGTGTACCAGAAAAATCATGTCTAAAAAAAGTCGAAAGTCGAAATTTGGGATTCTGACTTGACGCTGGATGGAGAAGTGTCACAGTGATATGCAAAGGTCAGGATTAGAAATTCTTCAGTGCACTGAAAATGAGAGGAGAAACTGTCAGTAAGAATTTATTTTGGAAAAGCTGCTTATACAACCCAAAATCTTGACTACAAAGTCAGAGACTGACCTTACAGATCTTTAGCTCATAAATATGATCTCAATTCTGTCAAAGTTTTCTTTACTGGAACTACCTACCCAGGCAAAGACTGGAAATTATTTTTCTCTAGATATTACTAGCTGCTATGTCTCTTTGTTACAAAAATGATAGATGGTGTAGAACCTGATATTTGACCAGTTTCCAACCCCACTGTGCAGAACACTGGAAAAATTTCAACCAGTACCTACACTTATTCTGATTAACAGACTGCATGGACAGACAGGTCTTCAGAGAAAATATTTTTCGTTATTTCTATTGTCAATCTTTTAGAAAATATATGTTCCATGCCTGCAAGTTACCCAGACCAAGAAGATGGTAACATCTGACAGAAGCACAAGCAGCTTATACTAGCGCTGGTTTCAGCTGCACCATGAAATAACCATCAGAATGAATGGTCTGTTAGAGCACTCGAGTTCCTCTACTTTTTACAGGCAGTAACTGAGGTGAAAGGAATCAAAAAGCACTCTGTAAACAAACCAGAAATGCTTACTTTCCAGGTGGTGGTGTTGTAGTTGGTTTTAGCTTCTGCTGTACATGGTCACAGAAACATTTCAGAACATGTGTTTCATAAACTGATCATACCAGGACCAGAGAAGTAAAAATAATGCTTTTGAAATGTCTGACTTCAGCTGATTTCTGTGTATAGTGAGTTGGTGTTGTGGTCATTTTCAGTTAGAAATACATATTTTCATTTCTGATGATAAACTGTTTTTCCTACCCGTGTTCTTTACAAATTTAACAGGACTCAGATTAATAAAACGATCATCCTTTCTGAACAAAGCTTAGTGACAGAGGAAGTTAGCAACCCTCAGTGCCCAAATGAGTGCTTCACCAGTATTCTAAATGGAAGCAGATGGCAACTTCCCAGAGACTGTGCACATTTCCCGGGGGAGAGCAGAAATGTTACAGCACTCCACCACTGCACTGAAGCAGATAATTAGGCAATTAGATCTATTAAAAGCTGACAAAAGGAAAAGTATGGATGAACCTTCTCCTTAGGCTTCAGTATGGGAGCACTTGAAATAACCTATAAAGAAAGTCACAGTGAGCATATGATTTATGAGGTTTAAGACTGATTTATTGTAAATTACACATGTATGATCACATACACACTCAATATAAACTACGTATATTTTACATATATCCATATGTATTTGCACATATAACACATGTGTGATTACAAATAACTGTCTTTTTTTTTTTTTTAGACAACTGTGAATTCATTAAAAGTCCAAGGCAAAAGTAGTTTGTGCTATAATTTCCCCCAGTGGACTTAATTCCACACAGATCTGTTTCAACATGCCAAAATATGAAGACTGGGAAGTATTCTGTCCCTCATGGAGGTTACTTGTCTTTTTTGATGCATCTGGAAAACACAAATGATTGCAATATTATGAGTGAAGAGAAATCTTCTCCACTTCTTAAGCAATATATTTTCTAGGAAATTAACTGAACTTCAGCATGGACTCTGTGTGTCTGTGCACATCCTTAAGCAACAATTAGCTAAACCTATAACATAAACCTACCTTAAAAACTCATGTAACAGAATAAAAGACTGTTGTGAAGTAAAGATTTACTGAAAAATAGTGGTTTTGGGATGTGGGATAAGCTACTTAAAAACCTGTGAAATTAAGTAGATTTAGGAAAGGGGATCCTTTTAAATGTAATGTAGGAAGAATTCCACAAATCAGATCTGATCTATGAGACAGTCATGCCAGCAATTTTCTCTTAATATGATTTTGGAGTTATTAAATAAACTGGTGGAACTGGAACTAATGTCACTCTTATATTTTTTGGATAAAATGCTAACACTATAAATGCTGCAGTTTAATTGTATTAGTTAGACCTGTTAATTTTTGGTGCATAGGTATAAATAACAGATTTCACAATTTGTTTCTTGTGTGTTTCTTGTAGTAGAAGGAAAAAGACATATTCAAAGGCCTTTCCCAATCTGATCTTATATTAGTTGAAAAATGAAGATGCAGCTATAAATCTCTCTTTCTCTTTCTATATATTCAGTTGTGTATAGGAATTCTATTAAAAATCCATTGTTAATTAGTAATCATATACTCTCTAAAATTAAAATATAATATTTTATAATAATACAATAAAAATAATGTTCTTTTTTATATATTATGTTATGCCATGACTCAGAAATGAGTCATTGTGACAGGTACTATGCAAACATAGGAGAAAAAAAAGGAGTAATCCATACTTTAAGAAATCTATACTACACAATATTTTAAGAAATATATATAACAATAGGAACAAAAAAAATAAAGCAATTACAGATCATATAATCAAGTAAAATCACATCAAATAAATTTGAAAGATCCTGATCACATGGAAATTGAAAAATCCCAATGTAAAAGTGACATGAAGTGGAATATACCTTTTGATATCTGATGCAGTGTGACACAGAATGAAGAAATGAAAATATAAGAAATAATACAAAAGTTTAGAAGAATAAAATAAATTATACAAAGACCGAGCATTAATAGAGGAAGAGATAGGAAGCAGTCACTAGGAGATAAAGCTATAGATTGGCAATATCATCAGCTCCTTAAGACTTTTCAAAACTAAGCTAATTTAAAATAACTTTCTTCATAAGATGCCTATAGCCTTTATATTGCTTGAGTGCTTCGTTTATTCTACATAAATATCTTCCCTCTTTTGTGGTTTTCCTTTGCAAGAAAAGTGGAAAATTCCTTAGGTTATTTCTTTGCACACAAGATCTTTTTTTCCTAAATTCCTTCCCAGTTTTATTTACTTTTTAAAATGCGGTCTCGGTGAACTATTCATACCTTGTTCTGTACATCGGTGACAGTTTTACATTCTCTTACAGCAATTTCTGGATAGTTTCCAATTTCTATGACTTATGTGTGAGGCCAAGACTATAAATGTTCTCTCACCACTGCGTTGTAATTCTAATGCCCAACATTTTACAGGTTTCTTATAGTTCACACCCATGAGCACACAAGTGGGTGTGATACATACATGGTTGTCACTGAGTAAAGAAACCTGCAAGGTCTCACTGTCCTCCTTGTCCTCCTCTCTTCTTCAGTGAAAACTGTTCATTGCATTGACAAATGCCATCTTTAATGTAGGAAATTTGATGTCTCTGTACTCCCTCAGAGAACCTTTTGAGAGTTTGATTTCCTTTCATGCAAGGAGACTGGGAGATCCTTCATCAGATAAAGCCAGCATCTTTGAAATTCCCTTACATGACTTCTCACGGGAAAAAACAAAAGAAAAAAAAAAACCTCAAAGACTTTACAACTAATTGGGCTTCATGCAGATTAACTGGGGAAAAAAAAAAAGTAGTTCAGCCTCACAACCCAATGATTCCTTCTGGTTTTAAATTCAGTGAATCTGTTACTTGTTTGTTCACTATTTCTCCTTTCTTTTTAAGCAATAGGAACATATTATTGAACAAGTGAAAAGGCACAAATGGAGTGAAAACCCTGTGTTAAAAACAAGTGATTAGTGAGACATTGTTTTAGTAAAATTAACACAAAGTTGTTCTCTGAACAAAAGTAATAAAAGTTGTTTGTCTGTTATATGAAGTTTTTAGTAAAATGATAAAGTATATTTGAGGTGTTGAAAAGAGTTTATGGATTCTGAAGCCAAGGAATCAAGATAAAGAGAATTTCAAGCATATTGAAATTAAATAATGTAAAGTGTAATGTTAGAATTGTGAAGATTTATAGTCATGTTTTAAGTTTTAGAGCAAGATGTGTAGTTTAAAATACTATAAAGAATTCAATGAAGGCTTTGGTATTTTATAAATAGACAGTACTTCTATGATTATATAGAAATTTTATTCTAAATGGTTCTTCAATAGTACTGAAGCACTTCTATTTCTTTTTTTCTAACTCAATTCATAGAATTGCTGAATTGGAAGGGAGCTCATGAAGATACCTAACTCACTTTCTGTTTAAATAGTTTTGGGTAATTTTTGGCAGATGTTCTTACTTCTCTATTTTTAACAGTGGTGGTGGAGGCTCCACAACCTTGCCAGTTTAGTGCAGTAGTGTTCTATCCTTACCACCAGATGTCTCATCTATTTAATTTCTTGTCTACAATTACTACTGATGCTACTCATGCATACATAGAAAATGGGGAAACAGGAAAACATAGCTGGTTTGATTACCTGTTCCAATAATTTTCAAGGAACTGATGTTAGCCAGGTATATCAATACTTACTGATTCCTCCTTTCTGATTTTGTAAAAATAGGGACCATAGAGCTTTTTTCCAGTCCTTCAAAATTTCACCAAGCTTCCAGAGATCTTGAGACAAAGGACTTTTTCTCTGATAAAGGACTTTGCCTCATTTGCCAAGTTCTATATCTTTTTTTATTAAATTAGCCTATTAAATGAAAATGTGTGAATTATCTGAGTATTTTTAAAGTTGTTTCTTGCTTATTCTTAAGTTTTTATCTCCATATATCTGTGTTAATCAATTTAGTATGACACAATTTTATTTAATTTCTGTTGGAGTTAGTAGAAATCTCAGTCTCCATCTCACTGTTAGCCTGATTGCAGAATAATTGCTTGTGTATCCTTAGTACATTTACCCTTAATACATTTACCCTTAACTTGTTTTCTTTAGCACATTTCCTTTATGTAGTGGTCTTTCTGATTTTGCTCATGTCAAGTTATGCTTAGTACCTTGTCCTTAGACTTCAGTTTTTCCACACATCTTCTTTGTGTTTGATATTGTGTTTGAGATGGAAGAAATATCTGGATTTAGCCAAGCTGATTTTTTAAAAACATGTCCACGTTTTCCTGCCATAGGACCATTTGTATATGTATCTTCAGTGTCGTCCATTAAAAAATGAGCAATAGTGTGAGACTTCCTTTCCACTTTTTGACCTATTTCTTAGGATGTTTTACAGACTCTCAGAGCTTATTAGTTCAAACTAACATGCTATGATACAATAAAAAGTATTTTTATTTCCATAGTTCTACTAATGTAATATAACCAAATTATTTAATTCCATCATACACTACATTTTTTTATATTATTTTTCCTTTTTAATACAAGAATTATGAGCATTCAAGTTATGACCACTCTGACCTAAATTAATTTCCCTCTTGATATTCTCAATACTCCAAGTTTTTGAATGATATGTAGGACAACCTATTCTAAAGATATTACATGTAACAATATATTAAAAAAATAATTCACTGGGTTTCAGTTCACAGAACATTACCTCTTTAGTTACCACATCTTTGTCAGTCCCCTAGATTCTACTTATATTCTGTAAAAAAAATAATAAAAAACAATTTTAATGTCCTGAGTGATGTGGTCTAAGCCAGTGTTTTATTTCTCCAGAGCCAGTTGAGGTTATGTAGCTACCCAGAATTAAGTGGGGCAAAGTCCTACCCTACATGTCATGCTCTCCTACCTCTCATGCACCATACCAGGTAGATAAATTATCCCCAACACCAGTAATGAAAACCCTTCACATGATTCTGACAGTTTCTCAAGCAAAGGTGTATCTTCCTGACCATCTAAAATTGCCAGAAGTTTGTTATCCAGTAATTTATTAATTTTCTTCTCAAATGTCTATCACTCTGTATTTTAGATTCAAGAGGACTTGTATTTGGCCTTGACAAGTTCTTTGGTGTGATTCCACTCATGACATTAATGTATGTCATTGTTCAGAAGTTATCAGAGGTGTTAATTTAAATGGGAAAGTCAATGAGATGAGAATTTTTCCTACCTTAAATATAATTCTTTTATTTCCAAGCTAAAACTGAAGCTGTTAGAGCTTTCTTAAATCATGATTCCTGACTTAATGCTGTGACCCCAAGGATATTTTGACAGAAGCTTACTAGATCCTCTGGAGATTTCACTGTCTAATCAAAAATTAGACATTTTGAATGCATTTTCATAAATTACTCACAAAAGAAAACAAAATTAAGTGGTTTTGTTTACAAGTACTGATTAATCTATATTTTCTAAACTAACATCACTATGGAATGCTACTTTTCTGAAATTCAGGAAATTTCCTGGATTTTAGGGCAATTATTATTTTTATTATTCTTTTTCAGCTAATTGGTTTCTATAACTGTCTTTCTAGAAGAAAAAATGTATTCTGTCAATTAATTCTGTATAGTAATTCCTCATCACAGGCACCTGAACAAACTGCTGTAGAAACAAAACATTAAACAAAATGTAGGGGAGCTGCTTCTCTCGTGCACTGCATTCAGAATGTATATGATGCACACAACAAAAGCTTCGTATTAGCATGTTCTACAAATGGCTCTCTTAGCAGCTTTAAAAGAGGTAGCACTTTCATCCATAAAGCATCAAAGTTCTTCATTTGCCTCATCTTGTCACAGTACATTAATCACCTCAATTATCATTTTCTGACCTCATTTGTTTGTTCCTGACATTTAAGCTGAGAATTTTTAGCATAGAATACTATATTAAATCAGAATTTCTTTACTATATACCTTGATATTTGGGTTTTATAATGTAAGTGAATTGTTCATCTGAGTATACACAATTTTCCCTTGATCAAAATCTATGATACACTTTAATCTGAAAACATAACATCAGCCAATATGTCTACATATGTACATGCACATATACCTATGATGACTTTAAACACCAAAATTAAGTTCAAGTTCTTAACTTTAAAAATTAAGCCTCAAATTTCATTTATGTATTAATTCCTTAATTTGCATAAATATATTCTTTACAATACTTTTTTATTGAGACTATAAATGTCATATTTTCTACAAGATCTCTGTCATTTTGCCTGCAGAAATAGAATTTTTCAGTGTGTGAACCTTAATAGTACCTATTGTCTGGAAGAACAAAGTGTCCTTTTGTTACTGAGCCTTAAATTGAGTGGTTAGAGCTGGGATATTATAGTACTATAAATTAACATTTATCGTTAGTCTAATGTTATTTTTGGAACTATATATTAAGCTTGAGTTTGCTGCAGAGTTTGCACATAACGCTGGAAAAAACAGCTATAAAACCCTCCATATTTGTGTTTTGAATTTTGTTAATTTTTTTAAAAACCTATTAAAATAAGACAGCCAAGATATTTATTGAAATGTTATATTCACATCTTCCTCTGAAGTGAATTTGAGCTTGCTGGAGAACAGCCTACATTTCTAAGAGTATCCTAAATTAAGCATAGAATCGTATAATTTTTAAGTTTGGAAAAGACCTCAAAGATCATCACATCCCACCAGGTAAGTCTCACTGCTACCCTTACCAATAAACCATGTCCCCAAGTGCCACATCTAGATATATATTGAACGCTTCCAGTGCTGGTGATTCCACCACATCCCTCAATAGCTTGTTCCAATGCTTGACTACCCTTTTGCTGGAGAAATTTTTCTTAATATCCAATCTCAACTTCCCCAGAAATCACTTCAGGCTGTTTTCTCTCATCCTGCTGCTTCTTACCGGGGAGAAGAGAATGACACCCTCCAGTCTTTATCCACTTTTCAGGTAGTTGTAGAGAGAGATAAGGTTCTCCCAGCCCTCCTTCTCTAAACAACCTTCACTAAACAACCCCAGCTCCCTCAGCTGGTCTTTATAAGATTTGTGCTCCAGAACTTTCACTATCTTCATTGCCCTTCTCTGGACAAGCTCCAGCACCTCCATGTTTTTCTTGCAGTGAGGGGCCCAGAACTGGACATATGATTTAAGGTGAGGCCTCAGAAGTGTCCAGTACAGGGAGGTGATCAGTGCCCTGGTCCTGATGGCCACACTATTTCTGATACAAGCCAGGATGCCATTGGTGTTCCTGGGCATACTGCTGGCTCATGTTCAGACAGCTGTTAACCAGCATCTCCTCTACCAGGCAGCTTTCCAGCCACTTTTCCCCCAGCATGTTGCACTGCGTGGGGTTGTTGTGACCCAAGTGCAGGACTCAGCACTTGCCTTGTTGAACCTCATGCAATCGGCCTCAGCCCAGCCTGCCAACCTCTCCAGATCCTTCTTCAGAGCTTTCTTACTCTCCAGCAGATCAACATTCCCACTCAGCTTGGTGTCATTCGCAAACGTACTAAGGGTGCACTCAATACCCTCATCCAGGAATAAGGATATTAGACAGGCTCCAATACTGAGCCCTGGGAAACACCACTTGTGACCAGCCAGCAACTGGATCTGATTCCATTCACTGTCACTCTCTGGGCCTTGTCAGCCAGCCAGTTCTTACCCAGTGAACAGTGCACCTTTCCAAGCCATAAGCAGCCAGACTCTCCAGGACAATTCTGTGGGAGACAGCGTCAAAGATTTTGCTAAAGTCTAGGTAGACAACATCCGCAGCGTTTCCCTCATCCGTCAAGTGGATTAAAGAAGGAGATCAGTCAGGACCTGCCGTTCATAAATCCATGCTGTCTGGGCCTGATCCCCTGGTTGTCCTGTATGTGCCATGGGATGGCACTCAAGATGACCTTCCCTGGCACTCAAGTCAGGCTGACAGGCCTGTAGTTCACCAGATCCTCCTACCAGACCATCTAGTAGAAGGGTATCGCACTTGCTAATTTCCAGTCAACTGGGACCTCCTCAGTCAGGCAGGACTGCTGGTAAACGATTGACGGTGGCCCAGTAAGCACTTCCACCAGCTCTCTCAGTACTCTTGGGTGAATCCCATCTGGTCCCATAGAGTTCTGTGTGTCTAAGCAGTGTGGCAGGTTTTCTTGCTGTGTTATAAGGATTTCATTCTGCTCCCTGTCTTCCAGCTCAGAGGACTAGGCACCCTGAGGACAACTGATTGTGCTATTAAGACTGAGGCAAAGAAAGGATTAAATATCTTTAGCCTTTTCCTCATCCCATGCTACTGTGATTATCCCCATATCATGTAAAGGTTGGGGATTCATCGTAGCACTTCTTTTGTTGCTGACATATTTGTAGAAACATTTTTTGTTACTTTTCACAGCATTAGCCAGTTTAAATTCCAGTTGCATTTTGCCCCATGAATTTTCTTCCTGCGTAACCCCATGACATCTTTCTGACTCACGATAGTCCTTCTGAGTTGCCTGCCCTTCCTTCTAAAGGTGATAAAAGAGGGGGAATATTTACAAACACTGGAGCATTATGTCTTTATGTTGGGGAATTTCCCCAATTAAAGTATTGACTTAAACCTCACACTTTATCTTTGATTTAGATTTGTAAAACCTTCCTCAGGCAAACCCCAAGTGAAGCTCTGAGGTCACCACTGGCTAGAAATAATTTTCAATTGGCAGTTTTTACGTGATAAAACACTATGTAGAGAAATAAGATGAGGTAATTTGGACAGTGGATGTTCTCAGCGAGAAAGACTAGTCCAAGGTGTGTGCAATTTTCTGTTGTACATACAGCATATAGGGTCCTTACATTTACCATTTCCTCTTATTTAAGAATGGGTCCGAAGAACAATTCAAGCTGAAAGACAGACATTTTTGACCACGAAAGAAAATGGATACTTATATGTTTTTTTCATCTAGACTGGCATTACTGTCTTTACTTTCTTCCAGATATAAGAAGAAAATATAATCCTCTAATGAAAGAACTCCTAACAAAGATTCAACACTACAATGGAGAAGAAAACCATTCCAGAGTAGCCATCCTCAAAGTCAGAAAATAGTGCCAGTTATATTGAATTTACCAATACAAACATAGATAATTGCTGGCTGCTAATGCAAAATTGGTTCATCAAGCCTTCAGATCATAAAATACAGGATACTTTAAGCCTTAATCACTAAACACACAGATTTAGAAAAGGACTTGTTCAGGCCTTAAATAAAATAAAAGCTGAGCAGTCCCTCTGCTCAGCAGGTCCATGACCTGAAATTACCTGAGCACACAGCTGTTCCCTACTTCTAGCCATCTTATCTTCTTTAGAGCATATAAATCTCAGCAGATGGCCATCTGCATCCTGTCTGAGTTACAGAAAAAATAATAAACAGCTAAGCAGAGCAAAATTACATTCTCTCATTTGCGCTGTTTATTAAGATGTGATTAGGTGATATATACAGTGTGCCAGAAGATTCAGAACATTACCGAAATGAATCCAGTACTGTATTTGCTTGTAAATGAAGCTCATTGTAGAGGAGGAAAGAGACCCTTTTCGTAATGACCATGTGTTTAGATCCTTCATTCAAGAAGCAGGAGAGCAGAAAATTCAGTGCCCTTCCTGGCTTCAGACCAGCTTCTTAAAACATCTTTTTAAGCACTTCCTTGAGTGTGTTTTGTTTTCTTGCTGTATTTCTAAATGTAAAGGCTTTTAATCCAAAGTCAAAGGCAACCCAGGGACTGGAAACTCTCAGATTTGTCTTCTCTGAATATATGAATAGTCTGATGACTACTACTACATTAAACAGTCATGTTGCCTTTTGCTTATTCAACATTTCACCCCATGAACCACTCCTTTTTTTCTTTTATTATTTTACTTTGTTCCTGTGTAATGGCACAACTTTAGAAAGATATGGGAGAAAGAATCAGGTGGTCCCAGACAAAAATGGGGTAATATTTAAAGTGTGTCTCCTGGTAACTGATTAACTTTACCTCAGCTAGCAGATGTTTTAAAAACATTTTGTCATGGATAACTCCCAGTTTGTTAGATATGAGACAGGATCCATCCATAGCTCCTGCATCTGTGTTATTTTAAACAACAATTGCAACAACTGAGTATTTTTGCAGTAAATGAACTGTTTGAAAATCTACTGGGCTGAACCCCAAGATTACTCAGGTTTCCTTAAAGTTGTGAAAACACTTAGGATTACTTTAAAGCTAGTCCCTGTCTTAACAGAACCTTAAACTTAGTCTATTCATCTGTCTTCTTCTGGTTTAGCTTTTGAATGGGATGCAGATGAAAAGTCTTAAGGGTTGTCTTCTAAAGAAAAAAGAAGAAAAATCAAATCAAAACAAAAAACTAAACACCCCTCCCCCCCCAAAAAAAAAAATGGAAAACTAATGGCTTGGTATTGTTATGCATCATATTGAAAAGTTAACATCTGGAAAAGTAGGAACCAACTGAAAGTAAGATCTTTCAGTGGAAAATTCGTGTGTCTCTCAGCGTTATGTGCTGCTGCTAACACCACACTCAACATGTGGGATTCTACACATAATTTGATAATGAAAAGTGCACTCATAAATATTGACATAATGAATATTGCACACACACGTTGAAATAAATAATTGAGTAAAAATAAATATACCCACTCCCTTGAGGAAGAGAACTGGTTAGATAATAGTTTTTCTTTTTTTTTTTAAAGTATTTAATCTAAAAAAAAATGAACAACAAATTGTACTTCACAACATTTTTTCTGAACTGGCAACCACAAATGAAAACTAAATCTATTCATTAAAGAGCAGAACACAAGAACACAAGTTACTTATACTATTGCACTATATTTTTGCCAGCTAAACTGCTTAGAGCATTTGTTTCAGGCTATAACCAATAAACTATAATTTCGTGTTTGCGTTTTTATTACCCTGGAGACTTCTCCACAAACACATGTTAATTACTGTGCTGTATAAACATGAAATCAGAACATGAGTCTTTCTTTCCAATCTCCTTACAATTCTGATGTGAATAAAGAGATGGAAAATTGTGCAGAAAGATAGGCAGGGGGAAAAGCAGTTTGAATGCTGATCTTAGGACAGCAGTACTGTCAGAGCTGTCGAATGCTTTCTAGGCAGTGCAGCACAGGTGGAGTATTTCAGGGAGAGTAAAAAGAGAGTAGACACTCCTTTTCCTATACAGTTCATATCATACACCAAGAAACAGTTTTTAAAAAAATAGGCCACAAGTGAGGCAAAAGGCAAGATTCATGACTACATCTCTCAGGATTTAATATTAAGCCCTCTGGATGTTGTGAGTCACCAACTCCAACCTTCAGAAGTCAAGAGGCTGTGATATGCATGCCTTAAAAAGCCGGAGTTGTAGAGTCTGTACTGGCTTTTCATAGGTCCAACTAGTGTTCTCTGGGTTAGTGCTGGTGTCATTAGTCATGTTCAGTGTTGAATATTCACTTCCACTAATTTCAGAAGCCACACTTCCCATATATAACACTGATGACCTTTCTTTATGAAAGAAGATTCTGTGAAGACCCAGATAAAGATTTTTAAAGAAAATTTGTCAGTTTTCATACATATATTTTCTTTGATTTTTCTTTTTTAGTTGTTTTTTTGACAAAAGCAATATTCTTTATATAGGTCAGGTAGTGCAAGTGACATTGAACTGTCATAACACTGTATAAGAAAATTTCAAAATTTTGTGGCTAAGGAAAAGTCCTCTTCATTCAGATGTCCAGCCATTAGTTACTGAATTCATGCCAGGGAAGAATTAAAACTTATAGGAAAGAAGTGACAAACCTTTCATGATATTTACAATGTTTTTGTGGAATAAATAAGTTATTCATAAAATATATGCAAGCATACAGTTTCCTTCTTCCTTCAATTGCCTTATCCTACAAAACTACTCAATGGGATGAGAACTTAAATGAAACTATCCCATAAATATTATTTCACATTTGTAATTCAACATTCATTAATGCTCTTTGTACTTCAGTTATGCTCATTCTTGCACCAGATACCTTTCCTCTTTTCTGTTAAATTTTTCTCCATTTGAAAATTTTATTTAATTTTTATATTAGTTTGACTATATTTCTATAAATATTTCCAAAACTTCATTGTTCTATTTTCAAACTTTCATTTTCTACTAAATTAATAAAGGTTAATGAGACTAATCATTGAGGTATCTGACCATTCAACAAGTAGGTCATTCTTTTCCAACCGATCATTTTAAATATCATTCAGGTATCTGACCATTCAACAAGTAGGTCATTCTTTTCCAACCGATCATTTTAAACATCATTCTTCCTCTTTTCCTATTTCTGAAATGCACCTTTCTGTAAACTGTCAGGATAATTTAATAGACGACAAAAATTTTCTTAAAAGTTGATGGGTACATCAAAATTATTGATAAAATTGTTATTCTATCTAGTAAAATTATATTCTAAGTGTTCATACAGAAGACTTCATTTTTTAAACTCTTGTTACTAAAAGCTTCTGCTTTTGAATATTTCTCAGAAATCTATGAAAGTATATTATACACGCAGGAATACACATCCTTCCAGAGTAATCAATGGCACAGTAACAGAAATTCATACTGATTCATGTTTCAGGTCCTGTTAAAGGCCTTTGTCATATGCATAAAACATTTCTTGTCCTTCCCTTCCAGAAACCTCAGGTTTCTTACGATAGTTACCTTTGCATTCCTAAATCTCAGTACTTTAATTCATTCTCTCACCAGATGCATTTTAATGTAATATGGTTACAATGTCTTTTTTTGATCTCATAAATAAAAAATATAACTCTTGTTTTGGTTTTCTCTTTTTATCAAAATCAGAATTCTACAAATTTTCTGTTTCTTTTATTATGCATAGTGCCATGCATAGTGCATAAGGAACTCAGGTAATTTCTGGAGTTTGAGATAGTATTTAATAATTTTCAATTAAGATCAAAAAATCATATAGTAGTGTGTGTGGGAGACAAGAATGTAAGTGCTGAGAAATATATGATTCAGTGCCTACAATTTAATCTATCGTATATTGCCTGTCTTGCAAAACTGTTTCTTATTCATAAGAAAAAAAAAATCCCACAACCTCTTATCTTGGGCCATATTGAAAAACTTTTAAATAATTATAAACGGGACTAAGAGACTATGTGGTGAGCTCAGTTGATTCCTTAAGTTTAAATGGAACACATTTCTGAGTCCTGAAAAATTACAGACTTGAAAAATTAAATTTGTGAAAACCTAAATAAGTTTTGCTTCTAGAAATGTTTTCTGAGGATATTTAAATCTCTTTGGCAACCAAAAAAATAAGCATATATGCCTGTTATTCAGTTGTTAAAGATATTTACATTCTTAGATCCTGTTTAAATCAATGGGAATTTATGTTTTTTTAAGTACTTTGAAGTTATGATTACATAAATCTCATTAAATATCTACTTTTTCTGCAGATTAGTCTCAAGTCCTCATGAAATTTCCTGCTATTCCTGAGATGTAAATCCACTGTTCAGTCCCACTGTACTGTGTTCAGCAGTTTTTCTATGCCTAGTCACTGATGTTGACTGATGAATATATATCAGTTTTCTCCACTGGAAATATTTCTTGTTATTTTGTTAGAATTTGACCCACAGGCAACAAGAGAACTTCATATAGCTTCCTTTATTTATAATGTGGCAATTTCACCCCATAATAAAGTTAAGCTAAATTTGTCATGAGGTGTTTACCTTTCAATTCAGATCTGCTACTTCCAGCAGCAGAGGGTCCAATCTATCCACCCTACAGCATCAACAGTGGAGATGAACATTCATCCAAGGATGTTGTTTCAGATACCTGTTTCCAATCCATCAGAAAACTTAGTGACAGCTAATAAATATTGGCTTGACTATTCATTCTTATTTTCTTTTCTTTTTAATTACCTTTTTGGCTTAGGGAGTCTACCAGGATTATCCTCATTGTTAAAACAGCTGAGAAGATATCTGACTTCAACATACTCCTTTAGATCTTCCAGGACATTGACTTGAGCCTGGGCTTTTCAGTAGACTACAAGGTCATCCTAGTTCTGTATAAGTACTTCAGGGGATCTTGGAATGAACACAGTGGTGAAATTCCTAAAAAAGATAGTCAACAGTAAGCAAAATTTTTCAAGTATCAGTCTTAGGCATTGTCATGGGTTCACGTGGCTGAATTTTTAGTAATAGAGGGGCCATAGAGATGATTTCAATTAGAAGCTACTAGAAGCTTTTGCTATTCTGTGAAAAAGCCAATGATAGGCAGCTCCAGGATGGACTTCCTACCACTAGCCAATGATATTTGCTTCTGTGATAACATATTTAAGAACACAGGAAGAGAAGCTGTGTCACAGAAGAAGTTTCAGCTGGAGAAGAGAGCAAAGGAGGACATGAGATAGCAATGTAGACTCCAAGGTCAGTGTAGCAGGAGAGGGGAGGAGAAGGCCAAGAAGGCCTCCCTCTCCCCCTCCAGCAGGGGAAAGACTTAAAGCTGAGACCCCTACTGCCTGAGGAAGATTACTGGGGTGAGGAGACCCCCCCTTTGCAGCTCATGGAGGAGTCTACACTGGAATAAGGGGATGCACGAGGTAGCTGAGACTCTGTGGGAGGTCTAAGATGAAACAGAGTCTTGCTGGAGACCTGTAGCCCATGGAGAAAGAAACCTACACTGGAGCAAGTTCTCTTGGGTAGGACTTGTGGCCCTGTGGGGGATCTATGCTGATGCAGCTCATTTGTGACCCAAGGGACAGCAGATTATGGAAGAACTGTGGCCTGAGAGATGGACCCACGCCAAAGAAGTCTATCAAAGACTGTCTCCTGTGGGGAGTGACCACACAAGAAACAGGGGAAGGACTCAAAGCTATTACCCCCTGTAACTGTGGTGAAGACCACGGTGAAGCAAGTTGACCCCTTGCAGCCCGTGGAGGAGTGACCCACAGGACGGCAAACTAGCAAGAACTGGTGCTGAAAGATGGACTTAAACAACAACTGCCCCCCTTTCCCTGTCCCCCACACTGCTAGGGGAAAGAGGGAGAACATGGAGGGAAGGGGGAGTGGAAAGAAGGTGGTGTGTTTTAAGACTGCTTTTTTCTTTTACGCTTTAGTTCTTATTCTGTTAGCACTAATTTAGCTTTTAGTTTGTTAGCAATAAATTTAAATTCTATTTATTTTGAGTCTGTTTGCCTGTGAGAATTAGTTAGTAAGTGAATCTCCCAGTTCTTATCTCTACTCAGGAATTCTCTGACTGTTTTTTTTCCTCTCCCCTCTTAGAAGAGCAGAGGGGGAAAGAGGGGGAAAGCAGTTTTCAGTAAGTGCTTAAAATCTGTCCAGGGTCAAAACCCCGACAGGCATCTGAGTAGATTTGAAAACTGAGTCGAAGAACTAAGGGATCTTTGAAAGCAGATATTTAAAGATTTAATTTAAATAACTGAATATTTTTCATATATTAAACAGTGAAAAATTAATCACTGCATATTTTAGTAGTGCTAATTATTGACCAGAGGTTGTAGACCTCTCTGGATATGGGGAAAGCATGTTCAGGGACCATTCACACCTGAAGGATTGGAATCTGTATTCATGCTTCATTGCCCAATACTATTTACATCAGAACTGTGACTAGCAGTTTGAGGGAGATGATTGACCCCATTTGCACTTCTTTTGTGAGACCTCACCTGGAGTACTGCACCCTGCTCTGGGGCCACAGACACGAGAAAGACATTGACCTGCTCGAGCAGGTGCAAAGGAGGGCAACGAAGATGATTAGAGGGATGGAGCTCCTCTCCTATGAAGACAAGCTGAGAAAATTGGGATTATTCAGCCTGGAGAAGAGAAGGCTCCAGAGACAACTTATAATTGTGTAAAGAACTGGAAAAGGACATTTTACAGGGGCATGTAGTGACAGGAAAAGGGATTATGGCTATAAACTGAAAGACAGTAGGTTTAAATTAGATGTTAGTAAGAAATTCTTTACTATGAGGGTGGTGAGACAAACAGGTTGTCTGGCAAAGTTGTGGATGCCCCATTCCTTGATATGCTCAAGGCCAGGCTGGATGGGGCTTTGAGCAACCTGGTCTAGTGGGACATGTCCCTTTCCATGACTTTAAGATCCCTTCCAACCCTCAACATTCTATGATTCATGTGCTTCACACAGACCCACCTCTCAGGCTTGTCCAGGTCCCTCTGCATGGCCTCCCTTCACTACTGTGCGTTGACTGCACCACACAGCTTGGTGTTACCATCAGCTTGACTGTGGGTACATGCAATCCCACTGTCCATGTCACCAACAAAGACCTTAAGCAGCTCCAGTCCCAATGCTGTTCCCTGAGGAATATCTATCATCACTGGTCTCCACTTGGACATCAAGCCATTGACCACAATTCTTTGAGTGTGACCATCCAGACAATTCCTTATCCACCAAGCTGTCCATCTGTCAAATCCACACCTCCCTCTCCATTTTAGAGACAAGGATGTTGTGTGGGACAGGGTCAAATGCTTTGCACAAGTCCGGGTAGATGACATCAGTTGTTCTTTCGTTATCCACCAACACTACAACCACAATGTAGTTCAGTTCAGACCCAGTTTAGTTCATTACAATAAGCATATTCTAATTTATGTCTTCTGATAAACATCTGTAGAACACATACTCCTGAGGTTTATTTATAATTATACATATATGTATATATATATATGTATCAAGAGAGATTTTAAAAATTAGTCCAAATGTGAAGGGATATCAACCTTTTCAAATTTTAGGTTTCTCTATTTATTCACTCAGTTTCTACATACTAGCAGTTATTCCAGGGGTCCTCTGTCTCTAATATTGTATTTGACTAGGAGAATACTAAAACCAATAGAATATCTAGCTATCACATCTATTTCTCATACTAAAAACATAAATGGGCAGACATGAAAGTCTTATGGCTTCCTGTATACAGTCAGTTTTTGAATTTTCTTTTTAATTTATTATTAACTAATTTATGGTTAGGGACTTGTCAGTTTTTTCTTGATATTTACACCCCCTCATCAAGTTACCTTCTATGAATGAGAACCAAATACAAACCTAGGCTCATAAGGTTAGGCCAGTTTACTTGGCTGCATCCAAATCTTTAAGAAAGTGTCCTTTAAGAAAGTTTCAGATCTAAGATATACACCAAAGAAGCAAGTAGAATACGATATCATCTGAAATGTTATTTATTTAAATTAAGTTGGGACATAAAATTCTATTTATTGGCAGTTTGAAGCAACATCATGCAATTTTAAGCAGTATTATGCTTTGATATTAAATAGGGTGTCCATTGTTGGTATGAACAACTTAGGTGGTCCTCTGTCCAATCCATTTGAGAATGTTGGTGGTTCCGGATGCTTCAGAAAATATGACTGTGGTTGCTCTATGCCTTTGACATGAACTACAGTGGATACAATTGGTTCTAAAGACTTTCAAAACTGGGCAAGCAAAATCCCATCTTCCTTAGGATTGCTTGAAACACATCACAGGCCCTTTCCATTGTTTAAGTTGTAATTCTGTGAATGAAAATCTATATGTTTTAACACTGCAGAGTCATTGTAAAGGGACATAAAATGATAAACTATACCTGAAACAAGATGAAGCCTCTGCCTTCTACTTCCATGTGATTCTCTGGAGAGCCTGCTGGAATACCAGATATTCTCTGCCTCTGTGCCTTTAATTATGGCGTGTATCTGCTTCCATGCTAATGAGATGATAGAAGAATGTTTTATAACATCATAATGAATAAAGAACCTATGAGGAGATATGAAAACTGGTTCAGAGTTCCTGCAGAGGCAGAAGAGAACAAAATACTTGCTGAGGGTCTAACTGTTCTGTGAAACCCATCTAGAATACTTTGAAGAAAAAGGATTAGTAATTATTTCAAAATGTGGTGCAGGTGTATGTAATTAGGAGAAAGACTGAAATATTAATATGGAGGTTTATGGCTAGGATGGATGTTGATGTGTTTAACTCCCCTTAACATTGTTTAGGTATCTAACTGATGCTTTTATAATCAACTAAGGACATTGGTTTTTGGAGAAATTTTTAGAATTTCAGCTTTATTTTCTTTTATTTTTTAAAATTATCTTCCTAAGATTTTTTATAGAAACAATGAAAAATTTCAAATTTTTATTAATGTATTGCTGTGTTTCTATAGCATACCCAAAAGATCCACAGGAATTTAGCTGCTATCAAACTATTGAAAATATCAAGTTAAAAATTCATTTCTTTCTCTCTGAGGCAGAAAGTTTTAGCTACAATTGCTTACTATCATACTTGCAAAGCTGTTCAATTAACCAGCATGAATATGTAATGATATGATCAATAGTGTTAATAATGCTGATTTATAATTTTTGCCGATGCTCCCATGTCATAGCATGATTTGGTGCAGCCTTTTTTCAGGACCAAAAAGAGTGAAGTTTCATCACTATTGCTGCAATTTATATTATGACCAATTTATGAAGCCAAATCTGTTAGATGATTTCCACAGTGTTTTTAACCTTACTTTGTCTCAGCTAATATTTCCTCATGATGCAGTAGCCAGACAGCAAAGAGAACAGTAGAAGAAATGGCATCAATTACAAGAAAAGAGTACAGCAGAAAAGCACGTCATGACTTAGCCCTATATAAAGAATTTTCACTGCCTACACATATTTTAGAAGCCTACATTCTACAATTCTTTCACTATGTTATAGCTCTTCTTATATATTTTGGTCTGGGGCCAATAATCTTATCTTTCTTTTTTTTTTTTTTTTTTATGTTTTTGTGGTATTTACATGAGAACATATGTAGACAATGACAGATGAATTCTATATTTCTCTTTTCTCTATTTGTCTATTGAGAAGTAGTGGCACTACATTATCCCTTCTCAGTTAATAAAAAAAAACAAACAAAAACAAAAGAAAGAAAAATGAAACCCTTAATCAAAAGTAAATAGTGGAAAACAATATGAGCAGTTTGTTCTGTTAAGTGATAGAGGCACATTTAATTACACATATCAGCTGCTTCCAAAAGACCCCAAAGTATAAGCCACAGCAGGACCTGCAAGCTGTATCTATTAGTCTATAACCTGATCATACAGTATTGTCATTGTTAGCAGTGGTCTTTGAATTATATACCAAGACTGCAAGGCTCAGGACTAGGGCTGGTCAGGTTTGTTCTACGCGAATCCACGAGTATCCCCAAAGTCTTTTTTTCACAGGGTTGCCCTCAACACATTAATTGCTCAGTCTGTATTGATACTTCGGACTGATTGCCCTGACCCAGCTATAGGATCTTGCACTTGGCCTTGTTGAACTTCATGAGGTTCACATTTGCCCATTCCTCAGGCTTGTCCAGTTCCAGCTAGATGCTATCACTTCCTTCAGGCATAGTGACTATACCACTCAGTGTCATCTGCAAACTTGCTGAGAGTGCACTCAATTCCGCCATATATGTAATTAATTAAGATACTGGTCTCAGTATGGACCCTTGAGGAAAACCAGTGTTTTCCATTTTGTTCATTTCCATTTGGACATTTCCATTTGGACATTCCATTTGAGCCATGGACTGTAACTTGGATGTATTCATTCAGCCATTTCCTTCTCCATTCGATATTTCATGCTTCAAACCCATATGTCTCCATTATAGAGGTAAGAATGTTGTGGACAACTATTATCAAACTAAATGACATCAGTTACTCTTCCCTTGTCTACTAATGCTGTTCACTCCATTGTGGAAGTGACGTAGCATGGAGAAATACAGGCTTGATATGAAAGCACAGTCCTTGAAAAATGTGAAAACAGGATGCAGCATAGAAGAGTATAGGCATGGGACATAGGCTTTTCACTAGACACCCCTTGGCTATAAAAAACCCTATCTACCAGCAGTTAAAGAAATGCAGCCCTGGAGTTGGACAAAACTGATTCTGAGGGTAACAAAGAGAACAGACAACAGGTATTAACATATATAAAAAGCAGCATGTAGCTAATTTAAAAGTAACTTGGAGCTGCAGGCTACAAAAGAAAGATCATACCAAACATGAAAATGACTCCTAGGAGACCATAGAGAGAGGATGAAGAAACTATCAACATATCTTTCTGTCTTGGCAAAGTACATCAGAGGCCAAGAATTCCCAGTAGTACTCCATCCCACAAGCCAACACCAGGAATAAACAGGGTACAGGAGCAGGGGAAAGGTAAGCATAACACCAGAATAAGGAGTAAAAGCCGAGAAATGTGTATTTTACAATTTTAAGTGTATTGGTATTTTTTATTTTTCTGTAATAATTATTTGGCTAACAATTATTAGATTTCAATTATAACAATAAGGTGTTTGCTTTACATGTATATACAGTAATCTTTGTCTTTGCCCATAAACAAGATTTTCAGTTTAACCACCTATGAATTTCTCATTCTGGCATTGAAATTCTTAGGCATATTTTTAGAGAGCTTTTTTAGAATGTCTGTTCCTTACAAGGCACATAAACGAAGCAGAAAATCTGGAAGTCAGGAGAATGACTGGATGAGTCAGGAACACAGGGAAGAATAGCTTTGTTGTTTGCAGGAGGACGAGCCAACACACATGCTATAGAGATATTGGGTAGCTATATAAAGGTTTTTCAGTGATAATTTTACATGTATCTCTGTGCCAGAAAAGACTCTTTAATAGGTTCACAGCATATATTCAGTGAGTTTCTTTCTGAACTGAGTTTAGCTTTATACCATGTCACTCAAGTGTGTGGACTGGAGTTACTCTTGATTTACACTAACTGAGATTACAGTTTGCTCCAGCGCTTAAAGCAAATATTTTAAAGGAGCTAAGCATGTAGGAATAGATTCAAGTGACATCCAAAATATCAACAATGTTATGCAGCTGGAAAAAGCAACTGTTAAAAAGCCCAATGAAGCAATAATAAATTGGGACTTGACATTCCTCCCTTGTCTCCGGGCTGTTGGCTTGTGCAGTACAAAGCACTAACTGTCCATTCACTGAATTTTGTCAGTCTGATTATCTTTTTTCACCTGCAGGGACTATTCAGTGTAACAAGGCTTTAGAAAAAGATCACTATTCTTTTAGCTTTTTTAAGTAATTGAAGAGACAGTTTCTAGATGGTTTAACCCCAGTGCCCTTTTACAAAATGAATACATGGAGTCCAGTGGGTCTCTGTAGTTGTATGTTGCTCTTTTATTGTGTAGGCATATTATAACTCAAAGACCAGGTTCCCTGAAAAATCATTACTTCATTGTTCTTTTCCCTGACAGTAATTTGTGTTTCTATTATTCCCTTCAGTCTCTGTTCGTCTCTAAACCTCATTGCACAAGATGGAAATTATAAACACATAATACTCACTTCCCAGTCATCATCCATCATGGAACATTTAAATCTGTTAAACTACACAGTCCCTGTGCCCTACAATCGGACTCTGAAATCTAGACAGTAGACCTGATC
Organism: Myiotriccus ornatus; assembly: GCA_036023395.1. Classification (NCBI taxonomy): domain Eukaryota; kingdom Metazoa; phylum Chordata; class Aves; order Passeriformes; family Tyrannidae; genus Myiotriccus; species Myiotriccus ornatus. Next base: position 135,878,504 of record JAYRBT010000082.1, on the reverse strand, counting down.
ATAAATATCTTGACAAATAAAGCATTTGCCTAAAGGTCCTATTCAGAGTGGTTTTATCTGTTTCCAGGTAATGGTGATTCATTCCAGGTTTCCCAAATGACATGGCTTTAGTCTAGCTCTGGTGTCATTGAATATCTACTTAACATGTAATATCTCCCTTGCTCACAAATTTTGAAGTAATTTATTTAATTCTTTTTTTGGTACCGTTACTTACCAGGACTTTAAATCCAGGACTTTGATTTCCTTATCTACATTTTCTCATGTCTTATTTTTCTGTAGATAACTCTGTTATTGGACACTGTTTGTTATTAGGCTGAATTGAAGACTTCAGCGATGCTTTGTTCAGCAAAAAGAAATCGCACAGTTAATAGGTAATAGATTTCCATGCTTGGGTTATATTTTCTGTTATATTTTCCCTGTCACATGTCCTGCAGGTAATTTCTAAAGAACTCTAACATCTCATAGGATAATAGGATAGTTGAATTAGAATGGACATCAGAAAATCTGATGCCATACTTTCAATTATGTTTGTCAGCCTTCCCCTTACTTTCAACAGTGCTGCAGAATGTATTCATTTGGAGGAAAATTGTGGGTTTATAATAATTATATACCCTGTTTTTTTCAAATAACTTATTATTTGCTTTAGTTAGTGTGAGTCCTTCCCAGGCACTGCAGTTAGCAGCAGCAGGCAACACACTCAAAAAAGATGAGAATACCTGCTGAGGGGTCTACCCTGTACTGTTGGCATAGCTCCCTGAAAAGGGCAGTCGAATCACCCTCTGATCTAGAAGGATGGATCAGTGAAGGGTCCCCATCACAGGAAACCAACAGACTGGTCAACCACAAGGGTCTCGGCTTTCCTGGGCACTGACAGATAAATAAATCACTAAGGATTGAGGAAATCTCACCTTTTCACATGACAGTGCTGCAGTGCATTCTTTCAGAGTTAGTAAAAGAATGATGCTGCTAACACACTGATGTGTCAGCTGTTACTGAGACTACTGAATAGTCTCCAAGCAGTATGATGATGTTGTCTATGTTATTCCCACTAAAATTAACTTATAATTTGAAGCCAAAAGTTATGATGTAAAACTGGATATTATCTATTATAAAGAAAGAAACTGGCATTTATATTTTTATATATTCTGTGAAAGGCAGTATCTTGTAACATGGAATTATTGCATTGCCTGGAGCTGTCTTCTCAGCAAGACAAGTAATTATTTTCTAAGATTCAGTACATTGAGCATGAAGCATTCATTTAAAACACTTCATTGTCTCTAATTTTGAAGTTTCAATGAAACTGGATTGGCTTCTCAAAGAAGACTAGACTGATATAGTGTAGCAGAGTGCTCTGCCTGGAATGGAGTATAACAACTTGAGCAATGCCATTTTTGCAAATATATCAATGGATGAGAAAGGTGATGTCATGCTGCTTTTTTTGCCAGTCCCTGTAACTAGGATGCTTGTTTTACAAGTAGCAATTTTTTTCTAGTTCAGGTTATACTGTAAATTCTTATTAATATTTTTTCACATACATCTTATGCCTATTTTGAAACCTTATGACAAGGTTTTTTTTCTTGTTACCAAAGTGAATCGAGCCAGACTTTTTTCCATCCTCCTTAAGTTTTTCGAAACTTATTTTTCTCCATCCAGAAAATAAGTCAGAAAAAGAATAAGAAATAGTCCAGAAGCCAGTTGAGTATGACATATAACTGAAGAAGACATTTATGGGGAAAATGTGATAAAAAAAGTTGTCTTTTGTTTGCTTCACACTGGAGATTTGCATGTCGCTGCTAATCATCTTATGGAAGCATACAAACCACTGATATTGAATGTTGTGGAACCGGAAAGTCCATTCCCTGTGCAACAGGTGAAACAGAAACCAAGATTTCCCGTCTGTCTTGGTGTTACCCTAATAACTGACCCCTCCCTGTCCATCCTGCAGTGAGTTTCACTCCTTAGTCTCCCCATTTTGCAGAGCCACTCCTTGGTGTAGTTGTGAGGAAGTAGAAACAACCATGTGAGTATGGAAATGAAAAGCTGCTTGTCCAGATTTTTCTCCATCCACTTATAAACCCCCCAAACTTATAGATAGAGGATGCCTATAGCATCAAGCCACATGAGGAAGAAAGAAGGTACAGCCAAACATAGAATTTTATAAAATACTGCTTTTATACATGGACACTGTTTTTCAGTACACTGTTTTTCAGCACTGGATATCAAGAGAATTTACAAGCATTGATAATCTGAACACTGGCAAAATAAGACTTGATCAGTGATGTAGTTTAGAATTAAAACTGTATTGATGTGGCTTACTCTTATTACTGTTTGCTTCCTAATGTGCTTTCCTCCTAAGAATTGTATATGCATTATAATCAGTTATAGAATATATGGGTACATTATTTTTGAAACAATAATGAAGATTGTGAAAATGAAACAAGCATTCAATTCTAATCAGTCATGCAGCTGGTGGACCATAAAAAAAATTATGGTCTTGCCAAATTTGATTTTTTATTCTCGTCTCTGTTAGAAGGTTTTCTATGGTCTGCTGATTTTTTTTTTTTTTGAGATTTTGTTATATTTTAACATAATTCCAACTTGCTTAACTTAATTTTAAGCAGCTGTAATTTGAAAATTGAAAAATGTTTTTGGGGTTTTCTGGTTTTAGGATAATCTTCAGCACGATTCTCTTACCTAGCAAACAAAACTGGTGTATTTCTGTGAAAGAGTCATCAGTTCAGAGCCAGCTGGCTTCCACTATATATATATATATAAAGACTGAAAGATATATCTGTAGTTTCAGACTTCCCATGGAATTATCCTGAAGATTTATTAACTTTAAGGTTCATTGTAGACTTCTTTAAGCATGGAATTAAGAAACTAGGTCACTCTCATTTTTACATTTAAATTTTAAACAATCTTACTAGTTTAAAATCCATAGGTATTTTCTTGAAATTGATACTTGTTTAATTAAAATATTAATTCAAGAAAACCATCTGACTGTTATTATGAGTCTTATAGGAATAAATAACATATGACACCATTCCGTGTGTTGTTTAACTCAGAATACTAATACTTTAATATAAATAACATTTAGAAATACAATAGTCATTTGTGTTTTTAGATGAGGGTGTTATGATACTTGTATGGAAGAGAATAAGAGACTCAGGCAGTTAGATAACAAAGGCAAACAAATGCACAATGTTCTTACCCACAAAAGCTTTTTTCTGTGCAAATTTACCATATGATAGTTTTGTCTGCCACAGAATTACTGCCCTTTTCTTTTAAAGGTGATTTGGACATGAACATTTACTGCTTAGAATGTATAAGAACTGACAGTCAGGGACACTGACAATATCTCTGAAAAGTAATGTAAGGTTAACATGGCCATTCTTCCATATCCCTTCCTTCAGACCAAAAGTTGGGTTTCCCCTGTTTTTTTATTAATATCCCAATATGGGACATGGCACAAAAGTTGGTAGTATAGTAATGAAATCTGCTGAAGGTACTAAGTTGAGACATTATCAGTACAGAGAAACAAGATATCTTGAAAGAGAAACATCTGTATAAAGAGAGGATAAAAGAAAATATATTTGCATAAGAAATGTAAAATTAGTCTTAGGTTCTATTAAAAATGCTGTAAGCTGTTGTGCTCACTAGTTGGAAATACTTTAAAAAGGGTATGCAAGAAAGCAGTTCATATAGCCAGAATACTCCAAGACAGATACTTACCAGGAACTGAGAAGTACTATGTTTTTAATAAATGAGACCACTGAGAACTCATTTGAAATTCTGTGTACAGCTCTAGTTCTCTGTGGTCATGAAGATGAAGTGAACTGGAACAAATGGAAAGACAGGCAGGAAAATGGAACATCTGTCTTATAAGATGACAGTCGCAAAAAAAAAAAAAAGAAAAAAAAAAGAAGTTCAAGAAGACACAGAATATATATGCTATATATAATTATTCATTACTTCAGTAAGGTAGTAGCAAATCTTATTACTTAAAAACCATATTAGAAACCTTAGTGAGTGGCTTTATAAAATGCTCTTTTCAAACATCATCTGCCTGTGACAGGAGCTTAGACCTACTTTTTTTTTTTTTTCTAAACCATATATTAGCTTAAAATGTCATACATGGTAATAATGTTGCTAAAATATACTGTATCTAGATATTATCTCTCTTCAGCCCTCTTTGCAATCCTGTGTAGAAAATACAGGAAAAGGTAAAAATTGCCTGAAGAAAAGGTAAAAAGGCCTGAATCCAAGCCTGAGGATATTATTTATATTTTGCTATAACTGATGGTCAAGACCAGTATTATGAATAAAGCCCTTAACTTCATTAAAAGCTCTACACTTCCTCTATTTGCTTCAACACATCAAAACTAGTTATTCAGGTACAAGCTTTTTTTCGAGCTTTAAAGTTTCATTGTCCTTTGTTTCAAAGACATGCAATAAAATACTACTTTTTTAATGGTAGGCAGAGTTAGGAATATCGCAATCCAAACCAAGGGCAGCCAGTTGTTACAAGTCAATTTTTTCACTAGACATCACCGTTTAATTAGTAGTATAGCACTGACTTAAAATTTTCGCTAACTCTCAAAACTGGGATTACATTTGTTTATGTTTTCAAGAATGGAAAGTCTTATTTTCACAAATATTTTACTATTTTCTTACCAATTCTTAGATTACACTTTTCATTTAAATTAAAGGATTTTTTTTTTTAATGAGTAATATTTCAGTATTTATTAATATTGTTAATGTCAGGCCAAACATTAGGGGACTAAGGGGAGGTCTCATTCCCAGTCTATTTGCTGGTGTTCCTCTTTAGTGTCCTCATGGCAGCAATTTTGAGCATGTACTCCACAAATATAGATACACATGCACACAATACAGACATACAGCTATACAGACTGACACAAAGAGCAAAGATCCTCCTGGAATTCGCATAAACCCCATCAGCACTCATAGCCATGAACAACTCAGCCAAATTTTCTTCCTTTTCTCCATCTTACCAGGTCAGGAGTTCCCAAGTTTTATCATTTCCTTCACGCCCAAAACTCCTTTGATCTACTGACACAGTCACATCCGCAGGTCTCCCAAACCCTGACAAGCCTATACCAATTGTATCTGCCCATCTTGGGCTCAGTTTGTCCAGCCTTCAATCTCGACTCTCTTTTTTTCCAGATCTGATCAGTTCTAACTTGCTGGGCAGTTCAGCTGGAGGAAAAATGGCGAATCTCACATGTAAACACATTCTCATATACAAACACATACACATGGACAGAACAGAGGTGGCTGAACTTCTTCAAGTCTGTGCAGTACCATGTCTTTAAAGTCCCAACCGTTAGTGACACAAGAGCTCTGGTGTTTGTTATTTTCTTAGAAAGCCACTTTTCATTATGGTTTCTATATCTAAGCTTTTAATTTATTGTCTCTGTTTCTTATTTTTGCCTTTACTGTGAATACGTGTCACCAAGAAATCCTTATAAAAAATACTCTTACAAACATATTGCTAGACAGATACTTTAGCTTGAAAGTACTCATCATAGTCAAATAACTTTCAGAACAACTTTAGCAAGTAGTGCTACGTAAGACACTCAGGATGCAGTGTAGTTTTTTATCTATCGAAAAATGTGGAAACTGAAAGTTGGAATCCAAATGGCTACTAGATGACATAGAATAATTTTCTTTATCTCTAAAAAAGTCCTGACTTGTTTTAAAAAATAAGTCCTGTCAGAAAGAAGCAGTTGGTTGCTAGAGATCCAATTTAAAAGCATTACAAAATAATTAAAATATCAGCCTGACCAGCAAGTTTTGTACATCTTCTCCTTGTGGGTAATTGTACAAGAGAGAAAGGACTGTACATAGTGAAAACCATACAGAAAATCTTTTAGACTGGTACTCTAATAAGAGGTTAATCTCATTTATTTCCCAGAAAGAGACTGAATTCACTGCACCAGAGAAACATCTGGTTTGGTCTAACTAAAGAGTTTGCTAAGTAGCTCACAAAATGTATAGGTACTTGTATATCTTATGCTGTGGCACATGCTTACACTTGAAAGAAATTTTTATATTAGCTTCCCTGAAGTACTCTTGAAAAAATTGAAAAAACAGTTTTGCTTTCTTCAGAGTATCAACAACTGAGTTTGTAAATTATAGTTTTGGTAGAAGACGAGAAGGCATTTAAACAATCTCATGTTTTCTTATGCATGAGAGGCTACTCTATGTAATGACACCCATCTTCTCCCTAACTTTTACATATATAGTCACAAGTAACATTTTTCAAGTCAATCAGTAAGGTTTTTCCTCAGATGTTAGCAGAACAGAATTTCATCTGGGAATCATTACTTGTTTTAAAATGATCTTCAGTTCTGAGATTTGATAGTTCCCCCCCGCCTCTGCTCCTATAAACTGGGCTCTTGGTCACTTTACCTTTGACACTTTTAAGCTGGTCAGTTATTATGCAATCACAAAAATGGCAACAACTTTGTGATTCATTAAGTTCAAAATATCTCCCATAATTAAAGAATCCTCAAAAGTGACAGATACCAGTGAATAGACATGGGAGAGGAACATCAGCTAAGAACTATACTCTAGGTTTTTATGAGACATTACACTGATTGAAGCTTCCCTATGGTTATAAAATGATAAAACTCTCCAGTGTGCTTGATGATGTCCAGAAAAAACGGACTTTACACTGAAAAAGAAAAATCCGTAAGAATACCAACAAAGAGTTTCTGGAGAAGAAAGCAAAAAAAATCTTTTGTGTTCTATAGAGTTGCTAGTGTGTGAGCTTTCAAAGTTTGCATGAACAGTAAAACCAGAATTTGAAATCTGACAAGATTAAATGGCATCAAAAGAGACCAAGAAAAAAAAAAAGTAGGAGATAGAAGAATTAGGAAGACAAAGACAGAAGAAAAAATAACAAGGAAAGATAGACAGAGGTAGAATAAGCTGAAAGTGATGTACAGGCTTCTATAACAGGTGGGGAACAACAGTTACCAAATAGGATATTAATGTGAGACATACAGATTCAGTAGCATCATAACAAGAAAATATGATGCTATGGCTGGAAAAAGTTGCCATTTTCAAAAGTTTTCCATACTATCTTTTGTCTACTAGTGAGGAGGTTAATTAGATGTTTTTTCCCCTTGATTCTAGCAAGAGCTGTTAACCATGCAACATTTATTATATTGTCATCTTTATGTCTTTCTATGACCTTTTTTACTTCCCAGATTTTTTCAGCAAACATAGGTAAGATATTGTGTAATATAAAAGCATTGAATTTTGTTTATGTTTACAATATTATATTTGATGTAGTGGTATCTTATAAAGCATTGCTATATTTTAATATTCCAATATATATATTTTTGTACAACTTGTACAATGTTATATTCTTCAAGAGGACATAGAGGCAACAGGAGATTTAACATGAAATGTTTATGTTCAAAGTAAATGTATGATGACATTTACTGCAGTTTTGGACCCGCAGTCATATAGGCTTAGATTACACTTCTTTAAAAACATTCTGAATTGTTGATAATGAAATTTTTTAACAGTAGCACTACTCAGGTTTTGCAGTGATAAATCAATGTATGTTCCACACAGAAAATGGTAACCTATAAAGCTGAAAGTTTTCAGTTTAGAAATACTAAACCATCTATAAGTTATAATATATACAAGAAAACAAACAAAAAAACAACCAACCAACCAACCAAAAAACACCCACATTTCACAAGTTCATGACTGAATAATTACTTTACCCCTGAGGCAAATTAATGGAGTGTAAAATATTTAGAGACCTTTTGTGGTTATTTCTGCTAAGACTTGATCTTTCATTTTAGTTTACACAGAAATACCTTTGTAAATATAAAAGAACACAGTAAAGACCCAGGAAATAATGTAAAGCACACCACAACCATACAACAAAGCCTGAAATGTGGAGTGTGTATGCTCCTAGTGAGGAGAATTCAGTCATTCAAATTTCAGTATTTTGATACTGTCATAGTAGAAGCTGATGAAACCCTTCTGACCAACTTTTTGATCTTGAAGTTGATGATTTTGTAGTCATCTGTTACAGACCATGTATATGGTCTTTTCATATGTTCTATGCTAAAATGATCCTCACCAGATTCTTTCAAAAGGAAAAAGAAACCCTGCTTTCCTTTCTTGTTTTTTGGTACATAAAGGATGTAAGTTTACACCTACAACAGAGCTGTATTTCCTCTGTGTCATTTTGTGCACAAACGACTGTTTCCTCCCCATAGCTCCTTTATCACCAGCAAACCTTCATTTCATTTTTTTCCTCTAACAATGTTAGTTTCTCATTATTTGTATCAACATTTCACTATGAAATCCTAAAATTAAGGAATGGTTAAACTGAATTGCTAAAACTGCATGCTGATAAAATAGTAAAGAGCACTGGAAAATAAAATACGACCAATTAATCCTGGGATTTTAACTCAATTAACTAAGCCTAACTATATTTTTGTTATAAAAGAGTAATTGACTTTAAAATTTTTTTTTTACTGAAAACGTGGATACTATTTGCATCAGTCAAGGAAAGTAAAGAGTGATGTAATAGTAATAACATGATATATATGTAAGGAAAAGAAGTAAAGAGATGCAATTAGGAAACAGAAAATGGAACCTGCTAATAGAATTCCAACTAAGAAGATATACGTCTGAGAAACTGTCTCAAGAGGAGCAGTAAAGTCCAGTTAGATAAGGTACATAAATCTGGAATCTCTAAACAAATGCTGGTGAAAACCTTACTTAAAGAAATATGACAAGAATCTGGCTTATGTGTTTCTTAATTGACTCAAATATATATTGGTATTCTGCTTGATCACCAAATTCTGTATGGCAATTAGATAAAGGATCAACTGCAGTGCTACATGGCAGATTGCAGAGCTGGGCATATAAATTGTTTCTCTGTTTAGTATATATGGATAAAGTGTAAGTAGCAGGAATTGCAACTGGCTTTTAAACAAGTCTCAATACATATATTTTATAGTCTTAGTTATTTTGATTTAAGTAATTTGCAGGTAAAATACTCTCATTTTTTTCTGCTCATTATTTTAACATATTGTTAGACCATTAGGCTCAGCTCTGCTGATTCATTATCATAATGTTCTGGTAGAAGAGAAGTTTTATTAAGGGATTCCTTTCACGTATTATTCACATGCATCTAGCATGCAACAGCTAAATTTCTTGTTATTTAACTTGAGCCATCCAAAAGCCATCCACTTCTCTCCCCTCATCCACCAAGACAGTCATCTCATTGTAATGAGGTAAATGGTTGGTTAATCACAATTTCCCCTTTGTAAAACTTCATCTCTTTCTTGTGTTTAATGTATTTAGAAATGGTCTCCAGGAATATTTACCACCACGTTACCAGGCACTGGTGTGAGGTTGACCATCCCCACTGCCCCCCACCATTGCACTTCTTGAAGAAAAGAATGATATTTTGTTATACTGCCTCCACATTACGTTCAAAACATCAAATGAAGAAAAGCCATCAAAGTTACAATATTTTAGAGTCAGAGATTGTCAGTACATCCCAGGGGTGGAAAAAACCCTTCTGCTCTGCTCCAGATGCTTCTAACATTATAGACACAGTTTCATATTAATATTAAAGGAAACTCTTGTTGTGGCAAATGAAACAGATCAGCATACATTAAAGCAGTCCCAAATTTCTCTGATAATTCTAGAAGGCAAAGGTCAGGTATTTTAATTCCAATGTAAACAATTTATGCATTAAGATTGGACACGTTGCAAATCTTAATAGTAAGCCATTACCTATTGAGACAACTTTTTAAAAAATTTGATGTATTTTCTGTCACTTGGAGCATTTTACAGAATCACTGAACTACAGAATGTGTACAGTTAGAAGGCACCACAATGGGTCATCTGGTCCAGCCTCCCTGCTCAAGCACAGTCATCCTAGAGCACACGGCACAGAATTGCATTCAAGTGGTTCTTGAGTATCTCCAGTGAGGGAGACTCCACCACATCTCTGGTTCCAGTGCTCAGCCACCCACATGGTAAAGAAGTTCTTCCTCATATTCAGGTGGAACTTCCTGTCCACCTGTTTCTGCCTGTTGCCTCTTGTTCTATAATATGAAGAAGACCCTGTCTCCATCCTCTTGACACTTCCCTTCAGATACTCCCCTCAGTTATCTCTTCACAAGGCTGGATAGGCTCAGCTCTCCCAGCCTGACATAGTAAGAGAGACTCTCCAGTCCCTTAATCATCTTTGTAGACTTCTGGTGGACTCAGTCCTGGAGCTCCATGTCCCTCTTGTAGCGAGAAGCCCGGAACTGGACACAGCACTCCAGATGTGGCCTCACCAGAGGGGCAGGGCCATCTCCCTCAACCTGCTCTTCCTAATGCCCCACAGGATACCATCAGCCTTCTGGGCCACAAGGGCACACTGCTGGCTGATGGACAGCTTGTCGTCCACCAAGACCCCCAGATCCTTCTCTGCAGAGCTAATTTCCAGCAGGTCAGCCCCCAGCCTGTACTGGTGCATAGGGTTGTTCCTGCCTAGGTGAAAGACCCTGCACTTGCCTTTGTTAAATTTCAGACTATTCTTCTCTGTCCATCTCTGCAACTTACTGAGGTTCTTCTGAAGGGCTGCACAGCCCTCTGGGTTATTGGTCACTCCTCCCAGCTTTGCGTCATCAGCAAACTTGATGAGGAGGCATCTGCCCCTTCATCCAGGTCTTGAATGAGTAAGTTAAACAGTACTGGGCTCAGTACTGAACCTTGGGGGACACCACGAGTGACAGGCCTCCAACTAGACCCTTTGCCACTGCTTTCTTCCAGTCCTCAGGCACCTCTTCTGTTCACTACGACCTCTGAGAGATGATCATGTAGGTATGGAATGTCCTCTCTGAATGTATTTGATGAAGAAAGTATTCGATGTGAATTTTTGACTTATGTTATACGTAAGACTGGATTATATGATTGGATTATATGATCATAATAGAACTTTTCAAAGTAAATTTCATAATTTTAATTGGTTTAATTACACTTAGGGAAATTGTCAACAAAACATTGAAGTATCTTGGATGAACTCTTGGAAAAATATAATAATACTACACTACAGTTACTTAAATTCTCCAGATGTTTTAGATATAAGCTTGCCACAAAACTTCTTGTTTCTCCCCATGAAGTAGCTGTTCCTTTATTCCACCAAAACTATCCAGTTATTCCTGATCAGTTCTTTCTCCTTCGAAGTTTCCTGATCATCTATGAGTCTCCAACAATTCCTTACTAAAATGAATCCGTTATTGTAGAATTTAGGTATAAATTTTAGACTAAAATTACGTGGGTTGGAGTTGCCCACTTAACTTCTTAATAACTCAGTTCAGAAATCTATTTTTTGTAATGGTATTTTCAGTTATAGGGGTGGAAGAAAATGCATAATTTTAAGACATTTTCTATAGCCCTAATTTTCAATGATAGTCTTGCTTAAAACTGCTTGCTCTCTGATGAAGTAACAAATGCCTTAATCAGGTATGAGGCCTGATTGGCCCAACTCTTTTCAAGTAAAATGTAAGAGAAGGAGTCCCTCAGCTTTTCCTCCTATTCAGAAATATAATTTTATTTTCAATCATTAGCATGCCTAAAAAGTGATATACCTTTTAATAACAATAAAAATGACAATAAAAATGATAATAACAATAATAACAACAACAGCAACAAAACCATATATAATTATCAGCATTATAGTGTGAAGGTAATTTAAGAGGAGTACTTGGCTCAGTAAAAGTTATATAGAGACTAATAAGCACCTTTGGCCTTAAAATTTATTGCTCTAGAATATGGTTATTGCCTCGTAAACAAAAATACCCTCAAATTGCCATAATCAACTGTGCCACTTACCATGAGCAGAATGCTAAAATCTTTAGACTGATTCAAAGAAAAATGAAGCATAAATTCATCCCTTTTGTGGTTTGGATTGTGCTTTTTGTATTTCTGGAGAGAAAAATCGTGCACCAACCACCAATTTATTGGAGCATTGCTAATTTGCATATCTAATTTCAAGCTGTGCTAGTTGCCTTTGAAAATGCCAAGCTTGTTTATTAGCCATTTCTTATTTTCCTGAAGGAAGTCTATTTACACAGAAGTATTCTCCATAACTGGAAAATCATTATCCTGGTAGCTAAGGAAAAAAAAATATACCAGCATTTAAAATGTATCATGGCAAGGTACAGCTCTTTTGTCTTATGTAATGAAATTTTACAATTAAGTTAGCATATGCCTTCAGGCATTTTGTACTGGGATGTTATTTCTATTAAACTTTTCGTCTGATGTAAGTATAATAACTTTGAATATTTGCATTGCTTTGCAAGCAGTACATAAATAGCTTTCTTTTTTTGTTTGTTAATTTATAATATTCTGTGTCCTTTTTGGTGGTAAAGGTCCAGACAAAAAGAATTATGAAGTTTGATTCATGTGTGCATATTCCATTTAAAAATAAATAGTATAATTAAGAAGGTGGCCCAGTCATGAAATTAATTTCCATAACTGCTCTCTGTGGTTAAGCAGAATTCCTTTAGACATTTAGCCACTAAAAAGCCCAACCCTAATAAAGTTAGTTTTACTATGTCTCAAATAGAAATAATTAAGTTTTTAATGTTTAAGGTTTAATTTTTTCTGTGATAAGAAGATATAAACTGCTAAATTTAGCACTGTTGTTACTATACTAGAGTCTAAAATGTAAATAGAAGCAACTGTGGTAATAGGGAAGTAAAACATTTAATAGACAACATTATTCTTTCTAATCAAATTTAAATAAGTGCAATACCAATATTTTAGGGGAAACTAGTAAGTTTAATCCTACACTATACTTATGGACAAAAAATTGAAAATTCACTAATTGTTATAAGACTATAAAATGGAAAATTCTGTCCAGGTTTTTAAAACTGTGAAAAAAAGAAGGTAAAATGAGAACAGTATTTGTCGACAATTTTGATATTTAGCTTTACATAAAATTCAGAACAGATACAGAAGTCAGTCCTTCTTCACCAGTTCTGACTATTTGGTACATGATAAATTAACAAGGTGGTAGCAACTGGATTTAGTTGGTTTTTTATTCGTCATTCTTAAAGTAAGATATTTTCTTTTTTGTTTTCTCACTCACATTACTAGAAGAGAAAGAGAGGGAAGAAAGAAAAGAAGGAAGGCAGGCAGGAAGGAAGGAAACTGAAGACCATTAATTTCTTTCCTAATATGAAGGTTAGACAGTTAAGAACACAAAGAACTATGTGCAACAGTATTAGTTGAGTTAAAGGAGTTAGAAGTGAAGCTTATGAGTACTATTCCAGATGCTACCTAGATGTGGTTGCTTATCTTGCTTCTGTGTCTGAAACTGAATTCTTTAAAATATGTCATATATTTGAAACTGTTGCAGTATCCTTGAGAGTGTAAAGGTTGGGGTAATTTCTGTATTTACAAAATTATTCTACTGAAATCAATTACACACAAATAATTATTATTACTCTACTGTCTACTACAATAGCTTAATTAAACTTGTCTTGAAAAGGGCACAGATTGCTTGTTCTGAGCTTGATAAATTACATTATCAGCATTTAGAAATGGGACACATGCAAACTAGGAATGCTATGGATGGACAGTAAAATAAAACTGATACATTGGTAAAAAACAACTAACAGTCATTCAAGCATAAATGTACTAATTTAATGATTTTATTTTTGTTTACTTTTGCTAAGCATAAATATTTTCATGCTTAATTAAGCTCACATTGTTAGTGAAACTCAAAGAGACTTATTTTTCATGGTAATATTGTCTATGTTATAAAATGCGTTTAGTTAAAAATGTGACAATTGGCCTGAATAGGACAATATGTTTTTATGATGACAAACTAAAAATAAAGATATGTGCAAACAGATTCACTTCCATAAAGCTACTTGCTTGATTCTTCATTCTCTTGCAGGTATTGAATATAGTAAGGAATTTATATTATACTTTTTTTTTTTACTAAAATATAACATATCCATCCAACAAAGCCCTCAAGCCTGTCACATCAAATTGCCACAATATATCAGCTCTGAGACCATATCATGCATACTAAGTGAATCCTATGGATCAGTCTTTCCCCATGTGCCTACTCAGATTCTTAGATGAACATGTTAGAATAACTAATAATGTGTCAAAATATCTAGGATTCTTGAGTGTCTCAATCTATAGGCATCATTC
>JAYRBT010000082.1:135853601-135864175 GCA_036023395.1 Myiotriccus ornatus | reverse complement strand
GAAGGGTTACACCAGGAGTCACAAACACCATCTTGGAAGCATGGTTACTTTAACAAGTTCAACATACCTTTATATACAACAAATATATTACAACACAACTTCAAAACCCGGACAGTTTCCCACAAATATTCCTTCACTATGAACACCATCTACTGCAAATTCTTTCAAAGTATATTTGTAACTTTTGTTACAATAATTGCAAGTGGCCATTTTCCCAATATTTACAAATAAAAAATTCAAAGGGAGAAAGTTTTTATGTAGGATTTCTCACTCCAAGTGTCCGAACGTCACAGAATACGGTGTGAAAATTTGTTAAATCCATGTTCATTAATGCAAACCAGATCATATTTTAGAAGGAAGAAAAGAATATGTTTTATTTCTCTACTGAACACAACATTTTTCATGGCTGACCTTTTTTTCCTCCTAAATGTATTCACCAATAGCCATTTTTCATCATGTATCACCTTACTCTGGGGATAAGTCAGACTCTGAACTTTTGTACATAACACACATTTTGTAAAAATAGGTGCTTCTTCCCCCTCCAGTAGCTGCTGTATGTTAGAAGTTCACCTGCAGATTTACGAAGTTGCTGCTCTCCTTTAGAAAAGAATCATCTGTACACCCACGGAATGCTGATTATTTAAAAAAAATATACTGCATTATTTAAATATTTCTAGCCTTACTAGAAAAGAAAGTTTCCATAAAAAATTGGGATGAAACTAAGTCACAGGATGTTTTGGACTGGAAGGGACCTCTAATGGTCATCTAGTCCAACCTCCAGTAAATGAAGCCTAGATGGATGGGTGATAGATTTAGCTCTTCTTGTTTGCTATAACACGAATGTTTAAGAGTGGATAGCATCTCTGTGGATAATGAGTATACATTTCTGATGCAATTAAATCCCTCAAACCCACAAAATTAGTAATGATGTGCTGCAATACAGCAAAGTATATGCACTGAGCCATATTTCCTCAAAAACAGAAAACAAAAAGGAGAAAACCAACTTTCATTCTGATGTTATTTTCTATGTTTGTAACATCTTTCAGAGCATAGTAAGTACTTTCAAACTATTGGTTCAAAAATGGTAGCCCGTGTTTTCAAAGATTTCCTTTGATGAGAAAAGGTTATAAAGTCATCACAATTTTTTTTCTGTCATCTGGTTCACTGGAGTTGGATCAGAATTAAAGTAAGGATCTTTTCTTTGTATATTTATATCAGTAAATCAATATGTCTGAGAAAGTTGTCACGTACTAAACCATGAGTTGGACTGAAAGCAAATTCT
Source organism: Myiotriccus ornatus (assembly GCA_036023395.1). Classification (NCBI taxonomy): domain Eukaryota; kingdom Metazoa; phylum Chordata; class Aves; order Passeriformes; family Tyrannidae; genus Myiotriccus; species Myiotriccus ornatus. Next base: position 135,862,893 of record JAYRBT010000082.1, on the reverse strand, counting down.
TTTTGTATAGAAGTTATCTCTGTTTTGGGTTTTTGCTGGTATACATTTGAATTGAACTTGGTGTTCTTGCAATGACTCATTCACAGTTAAGAAGATTTTTGTAGGAGAGCCAATGGGGAGAAATCTCTACTTTCAAATGTCAAATTGCTACTTTGAAATACAGCATTGTTGCAATTTATTAAAAAGACACAAAGAAAAAACAAGCAAACAAACAAACACAAAAAAACCCCAAACAACACAACAAGCCCCAACCTCCCTATAATCCTTCTAAAAAAATTTTATATGTTCACAGATTAGTTTTGAATTTTTATATATAAATATAATTTACCCTGGCACAGAAATGCAGTGAAGAATTAAATCCAAACAGATATTTAAAGGAAACGTTATAATATATGGAAAGAAAAATTGTGATAGCTTTATGTTGTTGTTCCAGAACAAAGGAAAGTATCAAACAAGCTCAGCAATGAGCTATAGAAGTTATTTCAAGTTATAATTATTCAAGAACTTTGAGAACATAGTTTACAATGTTATGCTGATATTACAGTATTATAAAGTAAATCATAAAATGCCACATGTTGTTTTCATGCTGAGACTGTTTTTACAGTTACTGATGGGTTAGTATCTCACTTCAATTATATAGGTGAAAATCTTCAGTGATTGCTAGCAATGACAGGAGTGAACTTCAAATAGCTCTAAATAAAAAATTAATGCTGCAATTATTCAGAAGCATAACAAAACCACCTTCTTAAAATTCTCACAGCATTTATGCTCATTATCATCAAATTTATGATTAACTAGAAGTGCCACTGCTATTAATTTATTAAATAAAATTCTTTTTTTAAAAATATGACAAAAAAATCAATTTCATATTTTGTTTACAACAATTTGCCTTGACTTTCTAGCATTTGTGCAGTTCTCAAATTGTATTTTAAATATTGAGGATAGTAAAGGGAAATCTCATTTCAGAACAGAACATTCAGTTTGGCCAGGTATCAAATAACAGATGTATTCCCCCTTCACAAAGTTTAAAATGTTCAGTCTTTCAACTATAAAGACGATGTGAAAAATATGCAAATGTTCTATGAATCTATTTTAACTGTATTTTTAACAATAACTTTTCCAGGGAACTTGACAGTCTAATACTGTCACTCAAAACAACATGGATCTTACCAGTGTAGTATTTATGAACATTTAGTTTAACATTCTAAATTTTAAAGACCACAGTTATTGAAAAGGCAGTAAAATGCACAATAAAAGAGCATCAGTTACATGAATGTAAATTAAAATACTTTCTAATGAAAACATAAAGCAATTTTGTTCAAAGACACAATTTAAAATTAGAAAAATTCAGCACATATTAAATTTGCATGGATATTTCCTGCAGATGCTCCACAACTGTCTGTAGTTACAGTGAGGTATAGTCCTACTTTCTGATCTTGACATATTTCTTTGCCTAAATTCCCATGATCATCTGCTCTCTTTTCTAGAAGACAAGGGTAATATAATTGCTATAGATTTATAAGGGTAATGTAACAGATATAGAGTTAGAACATCATGAAGTTCAAATTAATGATCCTGAAAATACAGTGATACATGCCAGTCTCTTTTTCCAACTGCTTCCTTGTAGAACAGTTTTGTATAGGGTCTTGGGTAAATTATTTATCAGCAGAAGAAAAACAAAGAGTGGTTTATTATGGGCTGAGTAACTCAATGAAAAAACTAAAATGAAAACAGAAATAATATGGAAAAGAGATGCAGTTCCTCACTGAGGACTTTAGACAGTTTCCTACCTCAAATGTTCATATCCTGTTAGGAAACTATTAATTTGTGACCAGAGTTGGGCTGCCTTCTCTTGAGCTCATGCTGATATATTCTTTTGCTCATAGCTTGAGCTTGAGGACATAAGAGAAAGGAACAAATGCCTCAACCTAAATCATATGAAGAGGTTCACCACAGATAAAGGAAGCCAATTTTAAGCTCTTCTCTGCTTGTCATTAGCAACAGCCTGAAAAATTAGTTTTCATCATTTCTTATGGTTGTGTTAATAAATAGAATGCTGTCTATACTGCAACAAGTATCTTTCATTTTGAAAAGGCCATGGTTATTGCAATTGGAAGCTGGATTTTATCAAGTTTAAATTTATTAAAAACTTAAGAAAGCACATTCAGCAAGAAAATTTCCTGTCAGTTAAGGCAAAGTGCATGATTTTCTCACAGTGTCAGATACATATTTTGATTTTATTTGATAGATTTTTATTGTTATTAATATTGTTGATATTATTATTGTTGTTGTTGTTTCCCATCCAAGTGTAAACCACATTCTCTGACTTCCAAGAACTACTTGCAGAGGTAAAGAAGGAACTTCCCTCATTATGGCTATTACACAACTTGTCAGAACTCTGTGATTATGTAAACTCCTGTCTTGCTTTTCTTGATGCTTTCTTGTAAAGTTTCAGAAGAGAATGTATTTTCTTTTTGGGAGCCCTACATAAAACTAGCACACAAGGACAGCAGTACGAGGCAATGTAGCAGTCCCCTACTCTCTTCTATCACACTTTTTCCCCAATACTACCATTTCCATTGCTGTAGGAGGAGCAGAAGAAAAAATTTTTTAAAGAGGTGATTTTCTCCAACTCCAGCATTTACAAATACTTGGAGTTTTATATAAACAAATGGGGCCAATAGTTCAAAAGGTTGTTGCAATGAAGCAGTTTTGAGGAATAGGTATAGGATGTCTGTATGTCAGGCAAAGAATTAAAAAAAATATTGGGTTAGGGTGTAAAACAGCAAAGAATAATAAGGAAAGATCAGTGAAAAGGAAAATCATTAAAACTAATTTGCTAGCAATTGAAATTTGTCAAGGAGGTTACTGTTTTCCAAAGGAAAATTAATTCATTTTGTATGTATTTTATGTGGTGTATTACCATTTCATAGTTTTAACTAGAAGATAATTGCTGCATACTATTATTTTCTAAATCAGCAGCACAGAATGTATGAGTAGATTGTAATTCAATATGAGGAAAAATGGACTGCTTGAATTTCAAGTTTCAAGAATAAAAATGTGATAAGAGTTCTTTAAAATTTAAACAGATGCTGTAAAGTATGTCTTTGAAAAAGGTGTTCAACAGCCACAGGCTATTTGAGTGAAGATTTAAAAAATGACTGTTGACACATGTTATGCTGTGAATATATAATAACTCAGCATAGGGTAGTATATTATATTTGCAATAAAAGTGTCAGGTGACCTTATTTGTCCCCAGTCCTTCATCAGGTGCAAATAAATGAGCTTTTACCACTCTTGATAAGAAAGATGACAATTCCAAATCAACTGACATTTTGCACTAAGTAACTCTATATTTATACTAGCTTTTTCCTTAGTGCACAGTCTTTTAAAAAAATCTTAAAGTGTTAAGCACTGGTGTTGATGCACCATTGTATCACGATGCATTACAAGATATCAAGGTGACAAACACATGAAGCTAAGGCTGGACAATAATAATGGTAAAATAATCATTAAAATAACCTCTTGTTCATTCGATGCTCCTCTCTTGCAAAAGAAAGCATTGGGAATTATGATCAGAGGTGCCACTACACAGAATTCTCTTTCCTCTGTTTCCGAGATGAAACAGTATTACATTTAACAAGGATTTATTGACAATGACAGCTAGACACAGACCTCCTGCTACCTACTTGACACTGTCACTATGTCTCCTGTGTGCAAGCTGAGTAAGCAAAAGATGTGTAGAGACATAGACAGTAAGTTCCTAATATCTATAAATTTACTCCAGAACTTGTCATTTTTAAGGCATAAACATCTCCCATCCTCTTTGTCCTGATGAGTCTGACAGAGAACTGTGGAAGACTAATGTGCTTAGCTTTGGGACATGACCAGCCTGTAGAAGTAGCATTTCTAAATCTTCTAATACCTTGGGCTTTGGGGATTTTGGGGTTTTCATTTTAATGCATATTTAGTGGGTGTTGTTCAGATACATTATTTAGTATAGCATGCATTTTTAAAATCAGTTAGTATACTCTGTTCTGATCTATAAAGTGTTCATTTCGAGCTAATGAATCTGTTTATATTGGACATTATCTATAGATAATGGAAGACCATTCTAGCTGTAGACAACTAGAGGAAAGGCTAAGACTACCATTTTTATCTGAAAACTGATGGTTATTATGACACTGAATAGTGTTTTGACTGACTTTTGCAAATGATTAGTATACTTTGAAAAATCTGAAAAGCATTATTATTAGCTAACATGAAGGCTCATTTTTGAATACTAACCTTTTAAAATAAACTCCAAATGTCTTTTCAGAGATAAAACTGCACGAGTTTTATTATTAAGAAATTAAAGAAGATGAAACAAATTTTAGCTTGTGAGTTCTCTCTGGATTTTGGTATGTACATGATATCAATCAGATCAGAAGATGGATTTGACATACATAAATTTATAAACAGCTGTTAGATTTTTAATCTGCTGAATTTCTTTAGCCTCTTGAGTAACTGCAGTGTAATAGACAGAACACTGAAGCCTATGGAAAAAGAAACTGTGGGATATGACTCACAGTTCCTGGACATATTTGAAAATTGGCTTGATGATATAACAAAAATATCCCACAAATGTTGTCTTATTGCTTTTGTTGGGTTTTGTTGTGTGTTTCTCCACATTAAGATGTATGCCAGAGGTCTCCTAAGATCTACGTGACTTTTAAGACTCATAGATTCAAGACATCCAGTCCTTCTGATTGGAAAATGTTTATACCAAACAGACATCATCTAATCACCTTCTGTACTGCAAGAAGATTAGAAAAACATTTCACATGCAAGAGAGAATTTCATGTCCTAATGTTACTTTTCAAAATCAATGATTTTTTTAACACAATTCTTAACATCTTTTCTATTCCTTTCTAACAATTGAATAGAAACATTGCTATAACTTCTTGCCTAATGTAGAACTCTCCTTTTCCTTTTATCTAGTTAGAGTAAGGTGTGAATAAATCAGTAATCCACAAATTTTCAAGCCCAGGGAAAGTAGTGTTGAGTAAATAATATACTATAATATTATTTGCTATATATTATAATAAACAATAACATTTGCACTTCCAAAATAACCTTCCTTTAAGTTTGTATTCTATGAATATATATATATACACAGACTAATATTAGAAGAACTCACAGGCCACAAGTCTACCACATCTGGGGAACCAAAAGCATAAGCAGTCATAAACAGAGTATCCATATGGCTACACAGTCATATTTATTTTCTCTCTGGCATAGTGAATCATAAATCCATGATAAGAGGTCAGAGAAATAGTCTAAGAAATGAAAAATGTATTTCAATCCTCTGAGGAAAGAGAACATTAACTTTAAATCTTCCACACCCTAAACATTTTTCTACCATGTGCTACTTTGCTATGTTTTAAAAGTGATAGTCACTTCTCTTTTTAAGCTTACTTTTATGTGACAAGAAATAGCTGAAATGACTACCCTTCCCAATCCAGAATTGGAGTATATATCAGAGGAAGGATGATGGACATATTTCTTCTCTTATATTTCTGGTTGGTTATCTAGGGTGCATTTCTATACAGCTGTATGGCTATTGCAAACACTACTAATTTCCTAATGCACTTCTAGGAGATCTATTTTCTTTTAGATTTTGGTTGTGTGTGTGTGTGTATGTGTTGGGGTTTGATTTTTTTTTTGTTGATTGGTTGGTTTTTTGTTTTAATTTAGTGACTACAAACCTTAAAGACCAGTCCAGAGCTTAAATTGACTCTTAGACTACCTAAGTTGCAGTTTAGTAGTACAGCTTCTGCTGTCCAATAGAACAGGTTAGAAAAGTCCTGTCTAAAACTTAAGGATTTAAAGCTGTGTTAGACTCCCAAGGTCAAAGCTATTCTTGACCACGCATCTAAATCCTACCACAGCCATTTAGGATCCAGAAAACATATATTTTAGAGTTTAAAATCTCTTTGTGGAAAGCCTATTCTGACTCATATAATAATATAGGGTGAAAGAGACAGCTGAAAGTTACCTAGTCTGTATTCTTAGACTAGGACTAACTTGAACTTAGGTAAGGTTTTTCAGCTGTCTAGATGAATTTTCACTATTTACAAGGGTAGAAATTCCATATACTCTGTTGCAGTGCTGTCTCTGTGATTTAATTTTTCCATATATCTAGCCAAAATTTTCACTGTTGCAACCTGCTCCTTATATATTTTACATTAAACAAATAACATTAAGCCCATTCTTTTTTAAGTAGTGCTATTTTCTACTTACCTTTGGTGTCCATGAAATTTGCCACCTGCTTTTGTAATGACCCAGAATCAGTAGAAAAAATTTAAAATACTTTTCATTCTGACTACAAGGTCGGCTTCAAAGCACGCATAGGGCAGTCAGTTGCATAAAGCAACAAAGTGCCAGAGGCCTGACAAGCAGCAATAACAGCCCATTTAGGCCATTATGCAAACCACTCTTTTAGATTAAAATAGCAAACTATGTGCCTAAGTCAATAACAATGTTTGAGATTCAGCAAGTTTTTCAGAGAGGCACAGAGAAAAATAGTGAAAGCCTTTTCTCTGTTGTTTCTTACAGGCTTTTAGTAACTGACAGATGCTGGAAATCAAAGCCAAAACATTTTTTTCTTTGCTGTTTTTTTAATGCAAGGTCTTATGTCAGCTAACCTTTAGGCACTGTAGAGCTGAGAATCGAGTTACCTAAATTCATTTGACAAATCTAGTATTTTTTTATTTAGTTTTGAGAAGGAAGATTAAGACACTTATTTCTGGAGTACAGATGAATATCACCAATATGACACATAAAACTAAGTGAACTAGTTTATGCCTTCTTTTCAGTGGGCCATTCCATCTGCATTGTTGAGTTGGTTTATTCTGCTTTCTCTTTGCTGATGTGCATTACACAGTACATTTCTCAGACCAAACTTTTCATCATTTACTTGACAGAATTCACTTTCGTACATCATAAAGGAAATGTTTTAAGTAAAAAGCACATGTTCCAATAAAGCAGTGTAGAGACGAGGCCAGAGGAATAGTTTCATTCTTCTATCCACAGCAATAATTTCCTTCTTTATCGTGTCCTCACTCAATGAATTTTAACAGCTCACATTTCAGACCTTACTGAAACATAGCTCTTGCATATAGACCTTACTTTTATTCTATCTCCATTACAAAGACTGAAATTGAGATAGGTTGAACCACAAAAAAATTTTTTTAAATATTTTTTCTGCAAAAAGAATTTAAAAGGCTGATAGTAGAGAGACTGTACAGATGCCTGCTGGTAAGTCACCTGGTGATAAAAGAAGATTACCTACCAAACTTCTGTATTATCATTTGGGAAATGTTAAGTGTAAATGAAGAAAGAGACTCAATGACTGTACGTATGTATAAGACTCATTAATTTTGACTTGAATTGCAGGATATTGCTGAGGCTTAGATTTGTTCTATATTTGGGGGGGGTGATTTTTTTTTTTAATTTTTTTCTGTAAGGAATATTTACAGGCATGATGGTAACTTATGTATTAGGGTGGTAAGGCACTGGAATAGGTTGCCAAGGGAGGTGGTGGAGTCATCATTCCTGGAGGTGTTTAAGAGGCATCTGGATCTGGTGCTGGGTGATATGGTTTAGTGGTTTAGGCATTACGATGGTAGTGCTGGGTTGACAACTGGACCTGATGATCTTAAAGGTCTCTTCCAACCTTGACAATTCTTTGACTATATGTTGCTTAAGAAATATGTCATAGAGACCATGACCTAGAATCATCAGATTTTTAGTAGTAATTTTAAAGGTTTTAAAGACCAGGAAACAGAGAGATTGATAATTCAAGTTCAGGATTCCTCCTGAGTACAATAATAGTTCATGTAGAACATTTTTCATGAGGAAATCTTCAGAAATTTTATAAAGAGGATTAATATATTAATCTGATTTGAAAATACACATTTATATTTTGAGGTTTGATGTAAAACTTTTGAAAATTCACATTACATCACACTGGTGTCAGACTTTCTAGTTTGTGGTTAAAATTACAATGAAATCTTAAGAGGAATGGTTTGATAGACATTAAGACATCCCAGAATATTCAGACTATCATACTGATCTTATAAACACTTTTAATAACATGGTAATTATTGGACTCTGAGAACAACCAACTTTCTTCAGCATATTAAAATCAGTTGGAGACAATCGAATTAAAAAAATTCAAAGCTTCAATACTGCTAAATAACACATTTTTATTGTTTCATTCCCTTCCATTTTTTAAGAGAAGGAACAAAACTTAATGTTATCTAAATCAAGTATCCTGAATTTACAGTTCAGCCAGTACTGACCAACACTGACCAACACTATCTGATCCTGGACTAATAAAAATTCCTTAGAACTACTAAAGATTGCACAAGAAACTAAGAAGACCACAGTTAGATGAGTATTGGTACACAAGACAGATATAGAAGCAGTTCATAATTGTGAAGTTACATTGAACAAGGATCAAATTAATTAATGGTAATTTCCATGAGAAGAGAACAAGCCAGCTACTGGGTAATTTTACAATTACTGAGGCAAGCACAATCTAATTTGGAAATTTACAGATTAAAAGCCTCAATCTAGAAGTCAATTACTCAACTAAAATTCCAAGAAATAAACCAGTTAGAGACTCTGAAGGTACACAAGATAGTTGTCAGATGAGAGACAGATATTGAAGAACTGGGACCAGATTTATGACTAAAGTACAGTCATTGAAAGGGGAAGGGGAAGGAGAAAGGGAAAGGGAAGGGTAAGGGTAAGTGAAGAGGAAGGGGAAGGGAATGGGGAAAGGCAAGGCAAGGCAATGTGAGGTGAGGCAAGGCAAGGCTCTTTTCAGTGGTGAGTAGAGACAGGACCAGGAGCAATGGGCACAAACTGAAACTGAAGTTCCCTCTGAACATCAGAAAACTATTTTTCTCTCTCTGAGTATCAGGAAAAGAACATTTATATGGAGTTTATATTTTCTGGTATCTGACACTAAAACATTATAGTTAAAAGAGAGTTCGTGACTTCTGATGAATCTTCTGTTTATCTCTCCCATTCACAAAGGCTTCAGGCAAGATGTGGGATGAGAAATGGAAAGGTCACAGACTTTTGTATCATAGGATACTCTGAGGTTCTTTTGGTTCTTTCAGCAGCTTACAGAAGTTGTGATCATCGTCATGGCTGGGCTTCGGGAATGAAGATTTGAGAAGGGCTCTACCCACGCTTGCTACAAGCGCGCTGATGGCTAAAAAGGCCAATGTGAGATAGA
>JAYRBT010000082.1:135837128-135852815 GCA_036023395.1 Myiotriccus ornatus | reverse complement strand
CAGACCCATATAAAAGAGTAGACAGTACAATGGCTCTGTAAACACTGATCTTTGTACTTCTCTTCAGGTGTTTGTTTTGCCAGCCTCTTTTATGGAGTTTTCCAAAAAGCTCTGTACAACTTTGCTAACCTGTTGTCTATTTCTTCATCAATTGTACCGTCCAAGGAGATGATGTTTCCCATGTAATTAAATTGCTGGACTGATTAGAGTTCTGATTCTCCAGTGGTGATATGGGGATGATTGAAGACTTCCTGAGGTGCAGGCTGATAGAAAACTTCAGTCTTCTTCAAGCTGACTTCCAGCCCAAAAAGCTCAGCTGCCTCTGCAAAGAAGGATGTTAAACGCTGCAGAGCTACTTCTGTGTAGGCAACGAGGGCAGCATCATCAGCGTAAAGCAGCTCATGGACAAGATGATTTAAGGTCTTAGTATGGGCCTTCAGTCGCCTACAGAAGTTGTGATACACATTAAGATACAGGCTACATTACCATGTCTGCTTTTGTTTTTTTAATGTGTTTGCCTAAATGGATTAAATTTTATTCCTCTATAAATTTCTAGCATTGAAGCTATGAAAGGTTGATAAAGAAATTCAAGTTTTATTTCTTTGATAATCTTGTTTTTCTTAGAATATCAAGTTGTCTGCTGCACATAGCCAATACTGTAGAAATCACAATAGACATCACAGAGCAATGGAGTATAGTTTCAGTAACAATCAACAAAAAAAATTGCTACATTAGACAACCATTTTTCTCTGTATGTATTTACTGTAACATGTTTATAATGAGCTGATTTTATGAATGATGAACTTCAAATAGAAATTTTCTGAGACATATCTAAGCTGTTTGTAATACAGTAAATAACAGTTCTTACAATAGGAATGGCGCCTTTGTGACTTTATTATTAAACACGCACATTGAGGTGCTAAAGTTTATTCACACTATTTATCTGGTTTATTCACATCTCTATTCGCTACAAACAACCTAAGCCTGCTTGCATAGCTTTCTTTTCCAAAGGTTGTCCACTGAGCGCTATGCTACTGAGAATAGTAGAAATTGTTTACAGTGTGCTAAATTTTACTGGAAATGTTAAGTACAGCATCACAAGTCATCCACTGAGCACTGGTTTTATTCTTAGAAAAGCTTTTGCAAAATATGAAAGAGGATGCTTTGTAATGAGTGGATGGAATATATAAGAAATAAAGTCTTGACAACTTCATTTTTATTTAACAAGATCTGAAAGAGAACTTGTAATTATTCTAAATATATTTGTTGAGGGGAAAAAAATTTTTTTTCAATGATAAATGTGACACATAAATACAATTAGCATTGTAAGTTTGCTCACACATTCCTAATACCTAATAGTCACATATTAGGTTAAAAGAAGTAGCAAGCAGACATTTTATCTTAATTACAAACAACAGATATTTGAAAATGACTGAAGAAAAGAGATAAATTTGTTGGTCACTTATGATTTCCCCTCAGCAAAATTTAATACAAAAGAAAGACCACTTATGATATTTAAACATATGTGACGCAAATATACATTCCTAAGGCAATCTGTTTGCAAGCAAGTTGTGACAGAAAAAAATGCTGTGAAACAAACTGGAGTTGACAGTGTCCATAAAACAAGCTGTGCACTTGCCTGAAGATGTAAAGTATCAGACAAATGTCTGTAAACACTGAAAGTCTAAATGTAGGGTACTATGTCCTATGCTTTTAAAGAGGCATACCTTACATATAGAATATTTTTTGTATTTTCTGCAGGAACAAGAAGGGACTTTCTCTCCTTGGTTAGAATGTAAGGTTAAGAAGAGAAAACAAAACTGAAGTTCCCAAAGACTAGGGAGGGCTTGGGTTAATAGGGACTTGTTCAGTCAATGCAAACACCTCGACTCTCAACTAAGGAGCATTTCAGTCTTATAGAAAGTGATTACTCTCAGCAATTTGAGACTTCTGTAAGAGGTCTACTTTTCTGAAGTCTTCCTAAAATACTTTATGAAAATTAGAACTTCAAAATATTGTAAATTGAACATATGAATACTGATAAAAAATGCTGCTGACTCTCTTTTTTTCCTCTCCAGCCTTAGTGCAGCTGGAAGAGACCCCCACTGTAAGTGTTTTTACTAGCCTAGCCCCTGCTCAAAGAGAACATTGTAGAAGATAAATACATGATAATATTCTATGAGCCGGACTCATTATGGTCAGGTTTCAACAGCTATCTTGCTTTCAGCTTCTTTCTGATATTGCTCCTGCAGCTGTACAAAATCCTAAAAGGAAATAATTATTTTTGGATTTATTCCATTCCATTAGAGCTAGGAGAGAACACCATTTGGAGTTTTTTCATAAAAAAACAGAGAGGAATTTGGACTTAAAATCAGGATAAGGCTCTGAATTGGCGTGATACTGGATGCTAATAATAGGCTTGATGAACAAATCTATTCAGATCAGTATTTGGTCTAACAAGTGTTTCTACTTTTGGTGGCTACCATAAAGTTTGAAGCAAATTTCATCCCAGAATCACGGAATCACAGACTCACCAAATATGTCAACTTGGAAGGAACCCACAATGATCATCGAGTCCAACTCCTAGCCCTGCACAGAACCATCCCCAAGAGTCATATCAAGTGCCCGAGAGTGTCATCCAAACACTTCTTGAACTCTGTCAGTCTTGGTGCTGTGACCACTTCTCTGGGGAGCCGGTTCATGTTTTAACAGATGGTGAAACAGTAAACTGGGCACAGAGCAAGAGTCCTGGCACAATCCTACCATATGAGAACACTGCAAGATTCAAGACACACCTGACATTTTCAGGATGAAGAATTAACCATAGGCTGAGAAGAATGTATAACTACAGCTGCTGTCATAATTTCTTGGTATACATAAGAAGCCCTGCTTGTTCCCATAATACTTCATTCAATATTACCACTTTTATTGATTTTCCAGTCTCATGTAATTTAAACATAATTGCATTATAGTAGCTACATTCTCTTGTAATAAGTGACAGTGACAAATATACTATTCTGATTTTTTATATAATCTGTGAAAGGGCATTCTGGTGAAAGAATGATGACCAACACATCTTTTCTCGGAGAGAAAATATTTACAAGAACTTCAGATTAAAAATGTACTTTGAATATCAGTTGTACTCATCATTGTACTTCGAATAGCAATAATTTTTAATAAACTATTAGTAATCTAATAAGATTCTTAGTAAATTTGTGAATTGATGAGCGAAATGTTTCTTTATCCCATGTAAGTGTTGTGTCTTTTGGTCTGTCACCCTTGACATTTGGTTCTAATTTGGAAGCAATGTTTACACTACTCTGGAAAGTTTTTTTTACCTTTGTTTGTTTGTTTCCCTATTTCATCTTTATGTAGTGACTTGTTCAACTGTACAGTGTCCCATCTTCTGGAATAGTGCAAAAAATGGAGAAATGAGGTTAAGAAGTGTGTAAAGAAAAGACAGATCATGGAAGGCACTGACTGATGGATCAGTTTTCAAAGATCTGTGGTAGTAGATTTGTGAGTGCAGTTAGGCGGAGAAAAGGATGAATATATTAAATGGCCCTTCTTAAGAAAGTTGATGGATGGGCTCATGTGGAAGGATAGCTCTTTTACTGGAGTAAAGGCTAGACTTTTGTGGAACACCTATAGCTCGGGAACTAATGGCTTCTACATCAAAAGATGGTTGTAATTTTTCTGGTAGGCTATCCAAGCACCATTATTCCTCATCTCTTCAATCCCTGTTCTATGAAAATAAATATTCACATTATGCCACTCTATTACTGCTTTCAACCACAAAAGAGAGGAAAAAAACAAAGCATGAACAAAAGCTCCACCTAACCAAACCCTCAAGGAATAAAACAAGGTTTACTACAATAAAATGATCTTTGTAGGTAACCGTCTGTTACAAAAAATACAAGGTTTTTATAAATAGGTCAGGAGGGTGTTATAGATATTCTTACGTTTCAGTTTAACTATAAAGCTAACAAAGTGTTCAGAGTTCATTATTTCAAAGTCTATTTTTTTTATGGTGGACATTTTGTGCACTCCATTGATAGAGTTCTGTTTCCAGTCCATTTATTACCTGACATAATCTAGATGTTTTACCTCCATTTTTGTCAGGAGTTCTTTCCTCTCCATTACTGACTATCTGGCTTTTTACCACATACACTTGCTTTTCCCTCATAAAATGGGTGTGCATCAGATCATTAGAGGCATGGTTTTCTATTCTAAATCCTTGCCCATTTTTTCACTCCTATGAGATCATTCTTCCAACTATTTCTCCACTGTCACATCCATTTTTATTCATTGTACATGTTAGACCAAGTAAATATTATGACATTGCCCATGAAGAGCACCAAGGAAAGATGATGGGCAGCATTTTGGTGACAGGAAAGAAACTCATTCTATATACCACAATTCTGAAAACAACATACTTTGATGTGTAGAATTTAACAAAGCAAATGACAGACTTGATGAAAGTAAGTCATAGGATTAAAAAAAAAAAGTAGATTTCCTACCCACACAACAGCAATATTTTGCTTCATGAGCTGAATGAATAATTCCATTCTAAAAAAAAACCCAAACCCCAGTATAAACAAACAGGACAAAACCCCCAAACCCCTAACCCCACAGAACCCTCAACAAAACAACAAAACAAATCCTCGGTAGAAATATTGTCTGTTTCTTTTCAGATAAATGTTTCAGGGAATGAACACTCTGCCCTGGTAAAATTGCTTTGGAGAGGAGATGATTTTATTTTCTTAAAAGGAGGTATTGATGGGTTTAGCACAGATGGCAAACATGACAGATATTTATTTGCTCAGTGTGTTTACATATCAGGAACACGGTTTATGGAACAACACACTTGAAGACAGATTTACAAACCACATGATGCTCATATTTTTTTTTTTTTAGCTTTTCTTTACATTATAGGGTGTTAGATACGAGACTGTTTCTCCCTTGATTATAATCTTAGTTTGCAGAGCTACCATAGCCACTGAAAATATAGTTAACCAACATTCCAAAATACTGTAAAAGCACTGACACATAGTAGTTTACTAAAAAGAAAAACAAACTGAATTTAAAAATGAAAAATAAAAGAATTTAAAATGCTGTTAAAGATATGTAGCTTGTCAAAGGAAAATCAAAGAACTGATTGCATAATCCACTGATGGGTGTACCTTAGATACCTCTTTTGCTGTTTGATCACAAAACTTGGAGATATGGAACACAGAAGAGGATGGTATCCCTCAAATATTTTTTTGTCACTGATTTAGTCTAATATTTTCAATGGTGATCTTACACAAAAGACACATAATCAATATCTTAAAAAAAATTACAAAAATATTGTATTTTAAAATGGTCTGCATTTGAAGAGACAAAAGAAATAGAATGAATGTATTAAATGCCTGTCTCTCACTGTTATAGACTAGTAAAAATTTCTCAGATAAACTGAAATTCCATGTTCTAAAATGTAAGAAGAAGAAATATGTGAACATATTGGTTGATCACAATATGACCATGAATCGATAATACTGTGCAGTTATGAAGAGGACAAATTTAAACCTGAAATGAATTCTAGTGCATATATCAAAGTATTGGTTGCAGTATATGATATTTTCTGAAGCTTTTATTTTTAATACTTTATTTTTAGGAGAAATAACTGCCATCTATAAGTTTAAGAAGCCATACATGAAGTGAAACAGCCCCTGTTCAAAACTTAGCTGCTCATTCTGCTCAAAGCTCACTGATTAATAGATTGATTGTGTGTCATTAAGATTGTTCAATCTTCATAACAAACTGTTTCCTTTAGATTTTTTTTCTTGTTGTTTACTTCTTGCCATATTAGAGACTCCCCATTGAATTCTTAGCTAATAAGCTCTAATTCTTCATTATATTCTCTACTACGTCGTGGACTGGGGTGTACGTAGTACAGTAGGATAATCAGTTCTTCCCTGAGCTTCTCTGTAATTTCTTTGTGACAATATTCAAAAAGGTCATCCAGTGTGGAGTGTGGCTTCTTCTGTTATCAAGAGTCATCATTTCTTTGTCTTTCTTCACTTACAAGTGAAATGTTTACCTTTTTGTACATCACTGTTTAAACAATCAAAGGGAATACAACAAAATATATAACAGAAGTGAGCCAAATACACATATCAAACACATCCAAGAATTTATATTTATCTTCTTTAAAAATTCTCTGAAAGGAAATGTATTAGAGATGGTGAGGGATTAGCTGAATTAGAAAACTGGAAGGAAGAATAAAAATAATAAGGAAAATACCTCATCAGTCCTTGAGACAGAATGCCGTAATAAACATCTGATGACACCTGTGATATTATACAAACTGTCTTTTGCATTCCCCCTGCCAAACCTCAGTGTCTACTTGATAATTTCAAAAATTTAATTCTAAGCCCATGGGAAGCATATGGCCCCTGGATGTGTGGGTTTTGCTTTCCACAACAGGCTTCCGGTGATGCTTCTGGTTTTTGTGGTATGGGAGGATGTAAATACCTTTTATTTACTATAAATCAAACGAGATCAAAACTATCTTGATATGAAATAACCCCAAAAGGTTCTAGAACATATCAGTGAAGCATTAACACTCCTGTTTTTTGTTTGTCTTAAATGGAGAATAACATCAAGTTAGTTCCAATTATCTTGTTCATTTTTCCACTTGATTAGTGTTCTTGACAAAGAGAGTTCTTACCTTTGCTGCATATTTGATTAACTCTATTTCCAGTTTTCATATCTATTCCATACTACTTCTCAGGGTCCATCTGATCCACCCTTTGAAGTCCTGTATTCCAGTATACAATGTTTGTTTGGTCTCTTCTTCAACTCCAGATGGTTTGGTTTACTATTGTTTCTATGTGTCAGCCAAGAATTCCCTCATTTCTTTCTCTGTTATTTATCTTTTTTTCCTTAAGTGTTACTAGATATGAGGTGATACAATGATAAAGTGTTAGGAAATTCACCATGTTGTGGCTGTCTATATTTTCTGTAGTCTTTCAGAGGAAATAATGGAACTAGAAATATAAAAAAATAAGCTCTCCAATCCTGAAAAAATCTTGTTGATAATGAATAAATACCAATGCAAGGTAGGGACAGATCTGATTCTGAGAGCAGTTCAAGCCCTTCCTTTAAGCTTTGGAGAGCATTGATATCTCTGGGCTTTACTGGAGTATTACGACTGCAGACAGATGTCTGTGCTGCTTATTTGGCCCTCGACTGAGGTTAAGCTAATTGAACTGGACATGAGAAACTACTGTACATGACATAAGCAAACCACTAGATAAAACAGAACACTGTGAAAAGTTGACAACAGATACAGACAACACTGGGAAGGACATCCGGATCTCACAAGCAAGCAAGAGGAGTTACATGAGAAAGAGGTAAGCCTCTGAAACCTCTGGGGGGGTTGCTGAAACCCCTCAGGGAGTGCAATTCACAAATTCACAGAATATTCTGAGTTGGAAGGGACCCACAAGGATCTTTAAGTCCAACTCTTCAGTCAATGGCCCCTCTAGGGATTAAGCCCACAACCTTGGCATTATCAGCACCAGGCTCTAACCAACCAAGCTAATCTCAGGGTTATTAATCAAGGTCAGCAGCACCAAGATAACCATGCCAGTATTGCTGTGCATTGCCAAGGTCACTGATTTAGCATTATCAGAAATACCAAATTTGTAGCAAAGCTGGGACCAATGGAAAAAAAAAAAACCTAATTGAAAGAATTTATTTGGCAGGGGATGAGACTGGTAAAGGGGGAAGAACCAGGGAAAAGAAAGGGAGGAAACAGGGACTATAAGGAGAGGTCAGGCAATCTATGATGTTTGATGGTCCATTTCAAGCAGCTCTGCATCTGAATACAGCAGTTTGGAACACGACAGTAAGTCCACTGTTTTGCTCTGCATATGCCTGACCTATTTCCAGTATATGGAGGGACCTGGCATGGCTTCCCTGGTGTGGTAAAATGATTAGGACAAGGACCATGAAACACTACAGGAAATCAGATAATCTGCCAATGCTAAAAACAAAGTAATAACTGTAGACTGGCACTATAGAGGTCAGAAAAATTACACCTCAGGACATAATGAAGATTAAGTATTTTAAAGCCATCAATCATCGTTTCTAGGAGTAATTATTTGGAAAACTCACATGGGAAAAAATAACTAATGTAATCCTGATAAGTGCTAGTTCAAAATGTAAAAATACAAAAGACACTTCACATTAGAAAAAAAACACAAAAAAAACCAAACAAACAAAAAACCCCACAAAACAAAAAACCAACCAACCAAACAAAAACCCAAGCCAAAACCAAAAAAAAAAACAAAACAAATAAACCACATAAAACTGGCTTTCTTGCACTTGGAAGGCAAAAAAATTTTACTTTTGAGCTTTGGAGATGACGCTGTGCAATAGAAAGAAATTAAATTGCTTACCTGAAAGAATAAAATGCTTATTCATTGCATCCTTGCAGAGGGATGCAATATTAGAAGCTTAGGCTAAATGTAGATTGCCATTCAAAATGGACCATGAAAAGACCACAGAAAGAAGGAAATAATTCCTCAGCATGATTAGAGAGCAGCCTAAAAGAGGCCATTAGTGGATAGAAAGTACCCTTCAAAAGTAGAAACCATATCAAAATGAGTAGAATAGAAAAGAACCTTTTAGAGTTTTTGAGAGGTAAATGCTCGAGGCATTAAAGCTAATAATAAAATGTTTCAACTTATAATAAGCAAACAGCTTTCTACAGGCTAGCACTAACCTAGTATATAGTTAAGATAAAAAAGTAGCATAAATAAGAAAACCCATACTCAAGGGAGATAATTTCAGTGTTTACTACAGGAAAATTTAAGGACTTTCTACAACAAAGAAAGGAGAAGAAATCTGAAGAATTGCTTCAGATAGAAGTGTCAATAGAAAGTATTCAAAACTACTAATTCAAATAATAGTAACATGCCACCACTTGAATATATTCACTGAAAAAATGCTGGGGGAACATGAACCCATCAAACTACAAATTATGATGTACAAAATACCTTTTTAATTAGCTTTAAAATTAGAAGAACAGCATATGGGGGAAAAAAAAAAAAAAAAAAGAGTTCATAAAGATCTCCTTGTGTTTTCTGGAGAATTATAGACCAGCAATGTCCTCTTGAAACTAACTCCTAGTCCTAAAAAAATTAATTAAATTAGAAGACACATAAATGTCAACAATTTTCAGATCTAAAGCTGCCTATAAGAAGTTCCAGAAAGATTTCACAATACTGATCCACTGGTGAGAAAAGTACTAAAATGGAATGTGGATAGTGATAGTTGAGAATGTGAGTAACAGACAGGATCCAGGAGCAGCCAGTTATGCAAAGCTGGTCTGTCTTTCAACCTGCATTAGGACCAGTACCAACAGAAAAAAGAAAAAGTGTTAATAATCAGAGATTCTTTACTGAGAGGCACTGAAGCACCCATTTGCCATAGACAATTTCTCTTGGGAACTCTTCTGCCTCCCAGCATCTCACATTTGTGACACCACTGATAGGCTGCTGAGGCTGGTGAACCCTACAGGTTATCATCAACTCCTACTATTCCATGTTCAGTCCAATGATACTGTGATGAGGCAACTTAGAACCATCAAAAGAGACTATATGACCCTTGGAATAATGTTAAAAGTGTCTGGAGCATTGGTGATATTCTATCCTCTAGCCTGCTCGTCAGAGGAAGCGATTTAGGAAGGAGATGAATTGAACAGCTGAATGCCTGGCAGTGTGATGGTTGCCATACTCAAGTTTTTAGCTTGTATGTTCATGGATCTATGCGAAAGAATGTGAGTCTGTTGTGAGCAGATGGGATTTGTCTGACCAAGCAGGGCAAGAGGGTCTTCACCAAGAAGTCAGCCAGACTTGGATAGAGAACTTTCAAATAAATTTATCAGGGGAGTGGGGTGACTATTTGAATAACAGAGAAAAGACTGGTACTGCTGACATGTTAGGATCCAACAGAGAAACACTGGTGAAATACCTCAGAGGTGTGTTCCTCTAAAACTGACCTTGATCTCACTGTCTATGTCACTGATGAAGACACTAAACAGCACTGGTCCCCGTAGAGATGCTGGTGGTACACCACTTGTAACTGATCTCCATCTGGACATTGAACTAATCCTTCCAATGAATCCATTTCCCTAAAATTTAGAACGTTGTAGGGGACAGTGCCAAAGGTTTTTAGAAGTCTGGATAGATGACATTTGTAGTTCTTACCTGGTCCACTGATTTAGTCACTATCACAGAAGGACTCTGGGTTGGTCAGGCAAGATTTGCACTTGGTTAAGCCATGCTGTCTGTCTAGAGGGCATTTGAGGAGAACTTGGGAAAAATCAGCTATTGCGGAGAACTTTTATCTTAGTCTGTTCATGTTTTGTCATCTTTCATACTGCTCCAAGACCTAAATTTTGCATGTGTATAAAGATGCTTAGAAATCTGAAAGCAGTGGCATCTTGGACAACTTTGACAGCTTGTTCTTGAAATAGATTAATATTTTCAATGTGTGTGGCTTCCACAGTGGATCAGTGTAATTCAAATGCTGAGATAAATGACACCTAGAATAGGGTATCCAGAATAGCTGGTTTACTGGTAAAGCAATAATTTGAGTTGTATCACCGTAAGCATCTGCTCTGCTTCCTGATATTAAAATTGTCCAAACTACTACAGTTATTGAAACTTTATGGGCTTGTACTGAAGGCTATTAAAATACAGTTCTAACTCTCCAACCTAGATACTAAGCATGGCTTAAGCAAATCTTTTTGTGCCTTTTTAAAGGTTGGGAATACTCACATGAGAAGCTATCAGACTTCATTAAGTGACTTCTCTAGCACTTGTTCAGTCAAGTTCCTTCCTCGCTTATATATCACAAAGCTTTAATTGCTGTAATTTCACCCATAGGAGCAGAACAATCTGTAAGATGTATATGATGCATAATTCATCAAGCATTTGTATTTAACATCGCAAAAAACAACACTTGCTATAGGAACTAATTATGACCATTTATATTCAGAGGTGACTCAGGGCTGTAATCGGTTAAACTTTTTTTACGTTGTAACTCTACATTACATTTTTGAGGTACTAATTCTAAGGTTTCAGCTTAATTAAAGTGCAATGCATCTTTGTGTTTGTGTCTGCTGTGTCTGAGCAATGGCATCAACTAGTGTCCTTATAGGCTGGATTACTACAGGATAGAGAGGACACTATTTGGTCAACTTACTTTCATTACCATAAGGGAGAATCAGATATTTGCTTCATTATGTCAGATTTTTAAGATTCATACAATATTACAAGAATTAGATCCCAGTCTTCCACAGTTTTGTTTACTTAGTTTAATAATATGCTCAGCTCTTCCTGAGCATATTATTAAACATTTAAATAAATCCATTTGTTTTAGAATATGAATGGCTTCACTTCCTTCTAGACATTCATGAGATTGCCAACATCCTACTTAGACATGTAAAATTACAGATGTTTCACAGTGATGGTTCCAATTACCCAGAAAAAAGTTGTATTTTGAGATTATGATTTTACTCCATGAGAAAAAAATAAAGTGAAATGTTGAAGTGTGCTTTTGCATATTTCTCTTGCATATTTTCTTTTTAAATAAAGTGCTAAATCTGAAGACTGAATTGTTGTCTTCTCAAGATTGTCTATAATTCTCAAAACAAGATATGATTCTATTCATTTTAAAACTTTAGGAAACAAGATTTAGTGCTGTCTTCATTGCTTCATGCAGACCTGAACATCAATCAGATGAGATTTTGTAATACAATTTTTTTTTATCTTAGTCTAGTGCGCAGCATTATCGCAGCTTCTCAGAACAGATAGAAATTTGTCACTGTCGTAAACATACTACGTCATCTATCAAAATATGTAGTTCACCCCAAAGTGTCCCATATTTAAAATATAGGGGAGACATCTTACAGACCATCTCTGGCATACATTGGCAGAATGCTGGGACTCATTTTGCTGGTTTTTGCTGGCATTATCATTTATTAGAAAAAAACACCACACTGCAAAACACTGTAAACAAAGGAAATGTAGCTGAAGCTACTGGCACCTACAGGGAAAGTAGCTTTGTGCATTCTGTCTGCCTCTGCTACGCGGCCACTTGAGAAACAAATGCTTCACTATACACACCAAAAACATGAGAAACTACAAGTGATGTATACAGACCAGAAATCATTCACTGTGAAAGAAAAACATCCCAGAATTTTAGTGTTTAGGGTTTTGTTTTTTCAGTTTGATTTTTTTTTTTAATAAGTGCTTGTTTAGTGTACAACTGTACAAAGATGAGAAAGCACACTCTTTACTACTGTAGAATGTTTGGTACATACTTTTTTGTTGTCTATACATCTGGACTGAAAAACTTGGTATCTGTTGGAGCAAAAGGAGCAAGTGAAGTTAGTGGACATGAAGAAAATTATTTTATTAAAAGAAAAATGTTTATTTCAGAATCAGAAATACAGAATTAGATTTTCTTAATACCATCCTGTTGCATCTAATGGATTGACATAAAGGGGCAAATAGCACTTCAGTGTAGCTTTTACTTCTATTTTCAGCTGAAATAATTGATCCTGAGAGGATTTTGTCAATGGGTTGTGTTTTTTTCTCTTTGTTTGTTTGTTTATTTATGGGGAAGTTTTGAGGTGTTTCTAAGATTCCCAGAATGGAGGTTTTCCTTTTTCATTTACAATTAACAGACCAAATTTTTTTATGCAGTCAACACGAAGGATTTTCCACTGTCTAAAATAATTTTTTAGCTTATGTTCAAAACAAATACATGTATAAGTTGTTTTACTGCCCATTGTTCTCAAACAGTTTGTAAAACTACGGCGAATACAAACCAGGCAAGGAAGAAACACTCAGGAAAAGAGCGTCTGAGGAGAGTTTGGAGTCTAGGTACTCTGGAATGAGTCCACAGTAGTGAAAAAGGGAGCTAGTTACTCAGTTCCTGACATATCTGGAGTATTTTAGAATAATAAGTGTGAAATTGAAAAAAAAAATTGTTTCATCAATATTTTCTGCTTCCACAATTTTCTAATTTTTGATGACGTTAATGACAACAATGCTATTTTAAATCACTGTTGCAGAGAGGGTACCTGTATACTCAGTAATTCTAAAGGCATCACGAAAGATTGGAAAATCAAAAATGAGAAATACCTTCTGGGGAAAAGGTAAGAAATTAATATTTATGATAAATGTTTTTCAGCAGCATTACTGTGATTACTTAAAACAAACAAGGCTGTTCAAGAATTTCTCTTAAAAAAAATCTAGTTTCCATTCAGAAACATTGGGTTTTGCTCATCTATATTTTGTTTCTAATTTCCTGAGGTTTTTATGTATAAAGGACAGACAATATTAATATTGAGAAATCTAATTTCTGGAGGAAATATGGATGAAACAGCCTTGCAGATGACTCAGTGAAATCTTACAGTTTATATGTATCAAATAGATCTATGAAATCTAGAAATAGTGAAGAATGGAAATCACACCTGCAGCCAAACTGCAAATCTTTTAACAGATAAATGAAAATCAAATCTCAGATTGGCAAAGTGGCAAAGCCTAAAGCTAAATCATAGTCTAAATAGATAAATGGGACTTAATTACATCAGATAGGCATATTCCAGTGTTGGAATAGTACATTATATTCTCTCATCTAAGAAGTAATTTCACAAGTAGCTGAAAAATAGCTAGCAGGAAAATCTCACCATGTCACTGCTTAGCATTAAGTCCATTTCTCTTGATGATCAAAGTTACAGAAATGAGGAAGTGTTGTGGGTTTTTTTTTCCCTAGTTCAAGGCAGCAGGAATAGTTTGTGTACAAATAAACATAATGGGGAGTGAAGAACAGGAATTGTATATACCTGTTGTTTGTTCTGTGCAATAACCTGATTGCCCCTCTTGCTCTGGTGGCAGTTTCATCTTGGGAGTCATTAGGGGAATTCTTTTCATATGAGTATTTGAGTAATTCTAAACTAATTCACTGTTTTGTGGCACTGATCTAGCTTACCCTTCCTAAAAAAATAGAAAAAAGTTGTTTTCATATCTCTCATGTCAGTATCCTTCTGTTGTCTTAGAAAATATGGTAATAAGGTGACGAATTTCAGCAGTCCTTTAAACATTGCTTAAGGAGGAATAATTACATGATTTTCTTTCCCTTTGTGGCATAATAGTTGAAGAAGAGTTGATACTGACATTCTGAATTGATGAGGCAATACAAGTTCCTTCCAGATAAGCACATTTTCCTAAGAATTAGTCCATGTCTGCCTCATATATTTAGAGTTCTTTTCAACATTCTAAACCCAGTAATTGGATCAATTATGAGGAAAGAGAAGGAAAAGGTAATTTCATTTTAATCAGAAATATTCCCCAGTATCCTATTATCTAAAGGCACAGTACTCTCCCACGGTAAAAGCATCTGCCAGGGCAGGACTAAGGAATATCTTGGCTCTGCTTGAACTCTGGAGGACACATGTCCCCTTTTCACTAGCTGCCAAGTCATCCTAGCTCATGGAACATGACTTCCTTAGCTGTCATATTCTTGATTATTTGCTCTTCCACAGAGTTGGGGGAATAAAAGAAAAAGAAGAAAGGGTTGAAAGGATTTCTAGAGCAAAAAAAAAGTAATATATTCTGGAATTAAAGTTAAATTTTCTTACATCATGTGCCAAAAGAGACGTAGTAACATGAGACATAATAACATGAAAGACCAGGTATGATGAGATTCCTCTCTTCAATAAGAGTGATACAAATAGCTCATTAAACGTAGTGTGTAGTGTAATAGCAATGAACTATGATAGTACAAAAGGAATTCAGTGTTACTTTGCCCATATAATTTAAAAATATTTCTTCATGTAGACTGAAAATATTTTCTGTAAAAAATTACTATTACTTTCACAATATTCAACTTTTTACTTAGCAAAATCCTTATTTCATTTTAATTTAGAATAATTTCTATACAAGTTAGAAGAGACATCTAAGACCATTGAGTCAAAAAAGCTAAGACTACCAAGTCTACCACTAAATAACCATGTCCCTAAGCGCCATGCCCTAAGCACCATGTCTGCATTTCTTTCAGTACCTCTAGAAATGGTGACTCAATCACTTCCCTGAGCAGCCTGTTGCAATGCTTGATTACAATTTTGGTGGATAAATTTTCCCTAATATCCAATCCAAACCTCACCTGGTGCAACTTGAGACCATTTCCTCTTGTCTTGTTACTTGAGATAGAAGACTGACACACAGCTCATTATAACCTCTTTTCGGGTAGTTGTAGAGAGCAATAAGGTCTCCCCTGAGCATCCTTTTCTAAGGCTAAACAATTCCAGTTCCCTCAGCTGCTCGTCATAAGACCTGTGCTCCAGACCCTTCACTTTTTTTTCATAAATCCGTCCTGACTGGGCCTGTTTGCCTGGTCACTGCGCCTTATCTTTTAAATAAAATCCAACCCAGATTTATTTTTTTTAATATTTATGAGAAATATTTTTTGTTGATTTATTGATTAATCAAAATCATCATTTGCCTACCTGGTATGAGCTATATAACAGAAGTTACTAGTCATCAAGATGTGGGGGAGCCCAGCTGGCTCTGGGCTCTCTGTAAGCTAGGATATTGAAGATGGAACTTTACACCTGGCAGAGGG
>JAYRBT010000082.1:135818319-135837028 GCA_036023395.1 Myiotriccus ornatus | reverse complement strand
GAACTGCTCAGGACTTAGCCACAAGGCCATAGCCTTGCAACCTCTGCAGATTCCCCTATCTGTGCCCTCAGACCACATCTTCCATTTCCTCCCTAAACTCTCCCTACCCGTTGTAAGGCTGGACGTATTCCCTGAGGCCAATGCCTCCATGTTCCCTTATCACAGAGCCCTGGGATTTGATGTCCCTAGCAGGGATCATACCCCTTTTCCGGAACCTTCTGTGTTCCCCGGTACATAAGCTGTATTCTTGTTTTAATAAACGCCATTTTGTAGGTCACACTTGTGTGTCCTGTTTCCCATACGAAATGTGCCACTGGGTCTGTCGAGGGACAAACCCCCCTCCCGCTATAGAGGTTCCCAGTCTTAGCTATGTATTCTGAAATCTGACATATGGCAGCAATGATACACGAAATCTTTCATTCTGACTTGAAACGTATCTGAGAATGACCTCATCAAATCCATCTTTATTTAATTATTCCCCTAAATCACTAAATCTTTACCAATAAGTGTTACATATGCTCACGAACACAGGAATCACATTTGAGTTGAATTAATTTCATATTTGTATGAAACTACTAATGAGCCACTGGAAAGAGTTGGAGACTTCAAGCAAGTAACTTACTTTTTCTTGAAATCTACCAAGTATGGGACTAGCTGCATTTATTCTTCTAATGGGAATCCTCTTTAATAAATGCCGGATTACTAGAATGTAATTTGTGATCATATTAACATGATTACAGCACTCAGAATCCCAGTGGAGCCTCTAGAAATATTATTAGGATTGTCAGTAGAAAGAAGTGTATGGTTTAAAAGGTTCTAAACTAATCATGTACTTATTAGTTATGGCCAAATTCCTGCTAACTCCCAGATGAGGGAGAAAACAAACCAGAACTAATTACTACAGTTGTGCACACAGGGGAAGTTGTCTGTACTAGAAAAAGTAGAATAAAATAGCTCTCATGCTTATAATTACTTTTTCCATTATGTCATTTTGAATTATTACAGAAAAAAAACATAAAAGTAGCATAATAATAAGAGGTGCTGATGTGCTACAGCAATATAAAAGTGAGTATCAAGACAGCAGATGTAGAATGTTACCCTGTGAAATAATCCTTACAGTTAGTAGAAACAGATCTATGAATCTGTTTAGCAGGACAAATAGGTGTAGCTGTGACTTGAAAATAAGCAGATTCTGCAACACTAAGAGTCTGATGATTTCACTGTTCAATCTTGTCAGAATAACAAAGCTTTTTTGTCAGAATGTGAAAAAAATTTTCATCACAGAAATAAATGTTAAAGGGAAAACACTCTTTTCAGAGACCATGATGATAATTTTCTATATGGTAATGCAGCTTTCATAACTGCACAGAATTTTAAACCAGCATATAAATTTATTTTTCAACAAATCTATGAGACTTTAATAGGGATTACCTAAAAATAATTAGCAATTTAGATTTCCCAAGAGGATTATTCTTAAAGCTTTGACTACTGTCCTGGTTTCAGCACGACAGGGTTAATTTTTGCAAGGAGTAAAGAAAAGTATCTACTTCCACTGAGTCCTGTGTAAGTCCAGTTTCCACGAGGCCAGGTGGTAGGTCTCAAGCAAAGATGGAGCCAAGTGTTGCTGGTTTTATGTGTTTTGGCCCTCTGTGGCCACTCCTCCCAGGCAGGACTTCCAGCCCACCAGCCACTCTGGGGCTCCGGGGCAGGGTGAGGGGGATTGTTGCCTCTATGCCAGCCAATATGAGGCTGGGTTAGGGCCTCCAGGGGGTGTGATATGTTGAAGCCCTCCCAAGGCTGCCTTTGACTCACAGCTATCCTAGGGTTGCCCAAGCAGACTCCAAAGAGCTGGGGCATAAATGTGCTTCTATTGTCCAGTGACTGACAGCTGCTCCAGGGTCACCCCAGGAGTCTTGTAGGGGCTGGCATACGGGATAAGGCATTACCTTGCCTCTGTGAGATTCGACTTGCCTCTTCTTCCCCCCCACACACACTTGAGTTGGTTTCAACCCAATAATTAATATAATAATCCAGTGTCACACATGGGTTTCATCTGGTCAAGAAAACATGGCAGAGAAAGCCATCCAGTATTGCCTATTTTTTTTCCCACATGAATTATTTCTTATCTTATAACTTTTGTAATTAATATTTGTTGTTACTGTTCATTTTTTTATCTCATTGCTGTTTTAAGTAAATTGTTCTTATCTCAACCCATGATCTTTGCCTTTTGTGCCTCCATTTGGATGGGGGGAAAAGGAGTGGTGCGTGGTTTTAGTGTGTCATGGTTTAGCTAGGCAAGGAATTTTTTTCCCCTTCCCCCCTGCCCACTGCTGCAGAGCTATTAGGAGTACTTAAGAGACACAAAAGGCCTAGCTCCCTCACTAATGAATGAAAAATTAGTCTCCTAGGAAACAGGGCAGATGAAAGCCTGTTGTTTACTTTTTTCTAGTCTCCTGGGCAACGGGGGAGGAGGAGTTTGGTGGGCTGGGCTGTGGCTGGAACACATGGTCGGTGTGGAGGCTGGTGTGTGTGGCTCCACGACCTGTTTACTAGTTGCAGATCCTGCTCGGATTTCTTTTTCATCAGAGAGGAGCTGTTGTGTTTTTTTTTTTCCTGGAGGTTTTATTTTTTTTCCTTTTCCCTTTCACTATTCCCTTTTTTTTGATTTCCCTGGCACTGGTCCATGC
Source organism: Myiotriccus ornatus (assembly GCA_036023395.1). Lineage (NCBI taxonomy): Eukaryota > Metazoa > Chordata > Aves > Passeriformes > Tyrannidae > Myiotriccus > Myiotriccus ornatus. Next base: position 135,834,341 of record JAYRBT010000082.1, on the reverse strand, counting down.
ACAAGAGCAGTGGGAAGAGAGAGGACTGTGCAGAGCAGTTTCGACCAAACGGAGTAAGTGAAGGATTTTTTGTTGTTGGTGGTGGTTTTTTTCCTTCCCCCTCTCCCTCTCCCCTTCCCCAGTGTGTGGGAAGGGAAAGTAGTTCCAGTACTTTTTTTTAGTTGGATTGGCTTCTCTGGCATACCCTGGTGGCTGGTTACAGGACATTACAAGTTCTGCATCTCCAGTGATCCCACAGCACCACCTGGTGACTGCTATAGGACATTACAAGCTCTGTGTCTCCAGTGACCCAACGGCGCCCCTGTTGACTGTGGTTGGAATTGCACCAAAGGGCACAAAATTGAACTGTTTACTTTTCCCTTTGCCTGTTTATCGGTTTGTTTTTGAAGGGGACTATTTGTGGGTATAGGAGTATTGTTTGGTTGTTTTACTTGTTTTTTTTTTAATTGTTTCTGCTAATACTCACAAACCTATTAATAAAGGGCTATTATTTTTTCCTTTTCCATAATTTGTTTTCCCTCAGTTGGAGCCTCTTAATTTCAGATTTATAATTGCTTAGAGGGAGGAGTTTGGGTCTTTTCTCGTAACTCATTCTCAGCAAAAGACCTGTGTCTCATCTAAACTGGGAAAAGTGAGAATATTAAATTGGAGAATACCATTACTAAACTATGAAAACGTCTAAAAGAAATTGCTCTTAATCTTAGTCTGTGCTGTATATATTCAGTATTAGATAATTATTCAAGTCTATAATTCAAAGAAATTCTGAAATGAGGCTGCCCAATAATTTTTCCCTTCATCTTCATCATTAAATCATTGCAAAAAAGAGCAACTACATCACAAAGTATCCAGAGTATCTCTGTCCAGAACGTTCTGTGACTTGGTGATTTACATCCTCCTCCAAGAAATGTGGATATGAAACTATCTGAAAAACTTCACTACAGAGCTGAATCTCATTTTCTTTATTTCAGTCATATTCTGTGGTCTGAAGTATGAATTATTTCACCAGAAGGTCATTGGGTCTTTTAGATGTCTCAAAACAGAACGAGAGCTACAAAATTCAATCAATTAGGCATACAGTGCAACTGCTTTCACTCCTCCTTCTTGTTTAGCCCCAGCATCACATTTTCTGTTGACAAGATTCCTTCTTATCTCAGACATTCCCCTGCTTTTCTCACTTCCAGGAATCAAATTCTTATGTAAGTTTATGTCCTTGATGAACAGGAAAAGTGTCTTTCAGAGAAGATGGTAGTGGTGACTTTCTTTTATTCAGGACTTGATCAGAGTGTTTATTCTGAATATCAGTGCTTTGGATTCAATTACTTCCTTAGGTTTTCATTCCCTCTGGAACTGAGTTCTCATCCGCTGATTTCAGTTGAAAACTGGTATGCATTCACGAACAGAACTGACTAGCATTTAATTGTAAGTATAGGCACTGGATCTAATACCACAAATGACTCTGAAAGAGGTGGATCTTAGCATTTACAGAGTACACCTGAAACTCACTGAATACAAAACTGTGGGAACTGAAGTCATATGTCTATAACAAACACATAACATTTATCAGTAAACATAGGCCTCTTCTGTAATGGCTACTGATTTGAATATTTTCAGAAAACTTATAATGTCTGAGCTGAAGTTCCAACCATCTGATGATAAGAACTTCTCTGACTTTCAAATTCTAAGAGTCTTTTACCCATCAACCTACAATCCAGCATATGAGCAAAGAAAAGAATGCAGAATTTGTCTTTGCAGGAACACAAGTTTGAAAGTGTATGGCTCTGTACAGTGTTGTAATAATGAAGTTCCATAGGTTGCTCAGGACTCAATAAATCAACACAGCCTAAATTAAACAGCTCATTTACAGATGTTTTCTGATAATTGTTGTTTTAAGTGTAAATCACTGGAAAAACTGCACCACAGCAAATTTTTTACATTGGATTTCAAAACTCTACATATAATTTTAAGGAAATGCATTAAATGCTTTAAAAAAAGATGTTATACTGTCTTCTTAGACACTCATTATAACATATTCCAACTTTAAAAGCTGTAATTATCTTGGAATAAAATATTTGCTTGCTCCACTGATGCTCAGTAGGGCATGTGTTAGAATTTCTCTTTTGGTAACATAACCAAAACAAGACCTGACGTTATTTTAGCTAATTAGATTATTTTAGTTAATTAGTTTTGTCTTTGACTTATTGTGGGTTTGCTGCTGCCACAGACAGTCTTTTGAAGAGACTCATTAAAATAAGAACCTAATCTCAGCTCAATATGAAACCTTTGATTTCCATCCAAATTTAATGCTGAAATTTAAACAATTAACTAAACAAAAATAAGTACGCAAATAATAACTAAAATACATACCTATTTTCTTGTATGCCATAAACTGGATTAATTATAAGCAAATTTTTCTAAATTTCAGCAAAGAAAGGTCAAACATGGGACGTATAACTTGCAAACAGCAGAAATAACTAAAAAATAAGTTAAAAGTATAAAAATTGATTCCATAAATAAAAATGAAAAATGTATCCTGTCTAAATGACCTTTTTAATGTTCTGCTTCACTGTTTTCTTTCTGATAATGAAATATAAATAATGTATTTTAATACAGGAAATAATACCTCTTTTTACTTTTTGTTGGATGTATAACATTGATCCTTCCTAATTTGATGTATATAGATAGTAGAATAAAGACTGATACATTAGTTCCTACCATTTGGTAAAGCACACAACACTGTAAGTCCATTTTCTGAGCATACTGATCTCTGCTGGAAATTTAATTTCTGCCTTTCTGTTTATCTTCATCCTTGTACACTTTCTTCCCTTCCCCTTCTAAATCCTTTATTTAAAAAAAAAAAAGTATATGAAAGTATTAAACCCAAAGCAATTAAATTAAAAAGAAAACTAAAAATCCCTGTTTATTTTTCTAGATAACTTACTGTTTCTAGGACAGAACTATTATGGGAGAATATAGTTGAATATTTATCTTGTGTATATAATCTCTGTTAAGCAGTAAGACCAACTCAGTCTACATGACAACATGAGCCAGTCTTCTGGAGTATTCTCCAACATTAGCCTATTTTTTACTGATCTGCTTTAAAATACCTAGCCATTAACTTAAAACTAGAACTGCTTACACAAGGATTATTTCAATTTTTTTTTTCTCTTAAGATGTATCAAAGAGCTTTATCCAATGTATTCTGTATGCTTAAAGATTTATACTGTTAGATTACCATAAGAAGCATGGCTGAATAGCTGCAATAAGAAATTTGAGAACAGGCCACAAAATAAACCTAAAGGAACAGCTGAAGCAATAACTCAAAGTGGCATTAAATGGAAACGTTCTAACCAACCCATGATGTAGTATCATATACTGATTGCCTAAAGCTTTTCCAGATGAGAACAATATGTTGAACATGTATCTGACAGAGGCCTACATTGGTACAATATTACTTCACAGTCAGGTGATCACACGCTGCCAAGTAATTTTAGAGGTAGCCAGGGAGCGGGAGACAGACATGATCTTGCCCTAAGGCTTATTAGAAAGGCAGAAGAGTGACACAGACAAAAAAAATCCACAGTAGTACCAAAAAGCATTTTCAGTATTTTAGTTGCGCGAAACTCAGAAATCAAATAAGCTGCAGTGCTGAAAAGGAGCAGGAAATTAAGTGACATCTGGGTGCTCTTCAAAATAGAGTTTACTTTTGTTTCTGACCTTTTGCATGAAGGAAAATCATAGCTTACCTAGATTTTAAGATCAGCAAACAGACTGATACTTGCCCAAAACTATCACATACAGTCAAATGCATAAAGGTTAAATGGACATAGAGAACATCTCTTTGCCCATTTATTAGAAAAACAAGAAAAGCAAACAAGAACTGTAAACCAAGGTACACATATTAGATGTGATCAGTAAACTCAATATGTAAAAAAAAAGTACATTAATGAGTGAAATTATATCTTATACTAAAGAAGAAATATACATATGAATAGCTGAAACTGTATAAGAAGAAATATATGTAGCTGTTTATGGAGAACTTATGAACATTTCAAACTGTAAAAGTTTTAAATAGTATTTTAAATAGTATTTTTCAACTTTTTTCAAAGAGTCTCAAACATTCAAATTGCCCCCAAAGGGTTTATTTTCATTATTTGTTTTTAAAATTGTTTCTGGAATTTATGAAGAACTTTAATTTGTATTATTTTCACGTAAGCTACTACACTCACTATCAATATCTTAAGAAGGAAAAAGACAGAAAAAATTCCTTTATTGTGTTTTACTCCCTCACTTTTTTTTTTTTTTAAACAGAAATAATAAGCCAAAATATACAGCAGAACTTCAAATTATATGTAATGTCTGGCAAAATCTGTTTTGTTTGCGTCAGAGAAGTCATATGCCACCACTCTCTTTTAAAGTAGAAGTCAATTGTTAGACTAAACACTAAGATCTAGAGTGATATTACCCTGATCTGTTCTCTGCCATATTGCCCTAATGTTTTACAGCAATAAAGAAGCAGTATCACTATTTTAATGATAATACAATTTCAACTGCAGTAAATATTACAAAATATAGTCAGGTTTCATCCTACTGGAACTTGTAAGCTAGATTCAGAAAAATGAGAAATATATCCCCTCAAAAAAACCCAAAACAGACCATCAAAAAATAACCTCAGCCTTAGGAGTACAATAGAATTATTTTAAAAAGAAGGATGTAGTATTTTGGTGGTGAAAAATACAAAACAAATACATGTGCAAAAGCTTAACTGAAGCAAAGGGTCAAGTCCCAACTTTAAAAAGGAAGTCTTTTTATCTCCATGGGAGTTTTGTCTGTTTGCTTGCTTGCTTGCTTGCTTGTTTCTAAGATGCTTATGATATTTAATGTTACCGGTTTGTTTGCCTTGAGTTCTGGATGTACAAGAAAAAGCATAAAAAGTTACCCTGTAACACTCCCACAGATCTTAACCCTTGTCTAACTCAGGCAGTCTCTTTTCAGTATTAGTGATCCTCTGGTTCTTATGGTCAAGTATCCCTGAACGATAGGATAGGACTCTGTGTCTGTGTGCTCTGACTGATGACTATCTATATAATTTTCCTTAGGTGAATATATTTAAAAAAATAAAAATTACGTTGGTTCTTTTAGCAGAGGTTTTTAATTAAACCATGAGCTAGAAAAATGTGAGTTTTAAACAGAGACACAGAAAGAAAAGTGTGTCTAGTGGTCAGATAAAGCATGCAGATAAAACAATTAAAAAGAGAAAAGAACCTTAAACCAAATTTTTCCTCTTCCCTTTGCTACTGCATCTTTCTAGACTTTACTCAAACCAGTAAATTTCAATGACGTTCTAGGTAGAAATAAATTGTGTTTATATTAAGTATGGGTTCTCACTGCTATAGAGTTACATTTCTTCATGATAGCTAGTATGTGGTTATTTTTTGGATATGTGATGAAAGCAGTGTTGATAACACACCGATTAACAGCACTTAAAGAGCATCAAGGTCTTTTCTGCTTCTCACGTCATTCCATCCGTGAGTAGACTGCAGGTGCACTGAAGTTGGGGAGCTGTACATAGTTGTGGGGAAGAAGGTAAAGCAGGCAGATGTTCAGAGTTAAAGAGGTTTTCTTCCCAAGTCACTATTTTGCATGAAGGAGCCCTGCTTTTCTAGAGTTAGTTGTGAATTAATTCCCTGTTTTGCCTTGCTTTTGTATACAGCTATTGCTTTACATATTGCATTGTCTTTGTCTCAATATATGACTTTTCTCAATTTTACCCTTCTGATTTTCAATCCCACCCTACTGGGGATGAGTGCAAATGGCTGTGTGGGGCAGAGTTGCTCGCTGGGGTCAAACCACAACCACAGAACCACTTTTAAAGTCTTTCTTTTAACTTTCTGATCCCATAGTAATGCTCCCCAACCGTGACATGCCTCATGCCTCTGGTCTCTCCAGCACCAGGAGATGCTGGATCCATGTCAAGTCCAGAGGTTTTTCCCAGGCAAGCATACATAAAGCTCTCAGGAGGGAAGCAACGTCATCCTCATCCACAAGAGAATGGCCTTCTACAGCCTTCTTCTCTACTGTTCAGCTTATTACTTTATTGAAAAAAGTTTAATATAAAACAATATACAGCATATAGATAGCAAGTAGGTCTTATCAGTCACAGGTGCTTAGACTGTTCCTTGCTTGACAGGCAGGAGAAACTGAAAGTAACTTATACTAATCCTGACTGACACAAAATTTAAGACATTTTTTCCTAGTTCTCTCAGTGCACTGTATCCCATAGCATACCTACCACACCAGGCAGAAGCTAGTTACATATCACACAGTCTTGAAACTGGATATCCAAACAAACTACACACAAGTTTACACCTCCCATGTGTTAGTAGTGCTCAAAAATCCTGCCTTCAGTGTTTCTTATTTCCAGCTCTTTGAACTTTTTGTTTAGAGAAGCTCAGAATCCCAGAATGACTGAGGTTGGAAGGGAACTGTGAAAGTCATCTGTTCCAGTTCCCTCACTGAGCAGGGTCATCTAGAGCAGCTTTTCCAGAACAGTGTCCAGATGGCTTTTGATTATCTCCAAGGATGGAGATCCTGCAAACTCTGCGCATTCTGTTCCAGTCATATTGTTCTTCTTTTACCCTGTTCTTGATAGATAGATAAGGCAAAATTTAGATTCTGTGCTATCACCACTTAAAACTACGTATGTCAGCACATAACCATTTAAAAGTCCTCTAAAAACTTTGTTTCTTAAGGAATTAATTTCGTATTCTGATAATAAAATTAAGGAAGCCTGAGTCAAGATCCTCCAAAATATACAGGCACTTCAATGTTACTTTGGGGCTGCATTACTTAGCTGCTGTAGGGATAGGTGCAATTGTGCAGGAATTTGTAACGGAAAGCTAGAACTTGTTTTGCTTAGGAAAACTGCAAAATGCCTTCTCAAAGGGGTTAGATGTTTGGGGTTTTTTTCCTTCCTTCTGCATTTCAGAGAAACTTGCAGGGAGAAGCTGTGAGCAAGCTATCTCTCCTTGGGGTATAGAGAGAGATAACACGTCTGCAGTCTTGTACAAGGCCTCTTTGGGCCACAGAGGGTGGGGGAGGAGAGGGAGAAAATACAAAAACCCTTGGAGGTGAGGCTTTGCCTTTGCCTCTGGGGCTCGATGTGTGCAACATAGTAAAATAGCGGTCCTTCTGAAATAAACATTTTTTTTAACCCTTCCACTGCCTTGTCATTCTTGGGAAGAATACTTGCATATGTTTATCATACAGCTGCTGTAATTATATATTTATAGTCATATAGAAACATAGAATCCTATCATTGTTTAGCTTGCACAAAATTAGAATCATTAAGTCCAAACACTAGCTTAGCACTGCAAAGTCCACCACTAACTCATGTCCCTAAGTGCCAGAGTTATATGTCTTTTAATTACCTCCCGGGAGTGTGACTCAGCCACTGCCCTGGGCAGTCTGTCCCAATGTTTAACTCTTTCAGTGAAAAAATTTTCGTAGTATCCAACGAAAACCTCCCCTAGTGCAACTTGAGGTAATTTTTTTAAGAGAAGGAGGGTCAAAGTTATCTTTGAAAACTGTCGTTATGACCTCCATTTAAGTACCTCAGAAAATATGGCTTAGAGAGTTTAAGAGAATTGCCTGATTTGTGTCTAGACTGTTTTCCTTTTATCAGTCACGTGGCTGCTGAAATCTAAGCAAACAGCCTCAATTCTGCAATATTGACGATGGCCTTGCTGTTTACAGTGTGTTTTGTAAGTGTATGGTTGGTAATAATGGGTGGAACCTGTTTTAATTTTCTCTGCACTCTGGAATCTCATACCTTGCTGTTCTCATGCAACCGCGGACAAAAGTCATTCCTACTTCATGTGACATTAGCAGCTACTGAATAATTTCATATGCAGATTAAACACTGCATTAAACCCCTCTTCATGCCTAGAATACCAAATAATTAAATGCCTAATCCATAACTATGACATCCTACAAACTGACGTGTAAACTATTGAGTTGCTCTATGTGCTACTTGAGATAGTGTCTGTTATTATAGACTATTATATAATTTTATTTGTATTATTGTTTATACAGAGGTGAACAGAAAGACTATTGGTAATTACTCCTGATCTGTTTGGTATAGACGATCATTTTGTTGAGGTTATTTCGGGTATTTTATGTTATCCTTCTTTACAAGATTCACTCGCTAAAAATCAAGCATTTTCTATCCCTTCTTTTCTTTTCCTAATCAATAAAAATGGATGATTAATTAAAATGTCTTTATGTCTGTTTTTTTTTGTCAAGCATAATATGAAACTAAATAAAATTACCAGTCAGGTTATTCAAATTTATCTCAAAGTCTCCAAACTCTTTCCTAGGTGAATGCCAGTTCTACTAATATAAAAAAAAGCAAACATAAAAAAGATGAATTTTAAACTTGGCCATTGTCCAGCCACGGATATACAAGATAAATAGCAATCATTTCTTATGAAGTCTACATCTACCAGTTGTTGTTAATACTACCCACAAAAATATTACAGATAATCTTCCAGTAAGCTTACTTTTGATGTGTTTGATTAATACAAACATTCATTCATAAAATTACAAATATTTCTTGAACAAATATATAACATCAATTCTTGGAGACTACTTAAAGAAAAAATCTTCATGGAAACCTGTGGTTGCACCAGAAGTCTTCAAAAATCCATATTTTCCCTGTCATCAAAGGACTTCTCACTTTCATGTATCCAGATGTCAATACATATTTCTAAGTTTTCTCCTTTGGGAGTTTCACAATTGAAATCAATCAAATATAGATTTCTTCATACTGAAAACCTTTAAAAAATGTTTTTCCCTGGAATGGATTAAATGTATGCTTATGAAAGAATGTGATGATTTGGAATATAATTAACTCAGTCTACTGTAAGACACAAGATCATTTTCTAATATCTCATTTTCTAACCACTTTTCTGTATCTGGGTTTCCTGTAGGATTAAGACTGCAAACCATTGAATACTGTGAACTTGTGTAAAACAAAATAGCTTTTTGTAGCAGTTTGAGGGAGAGTTCTAAAATTTCATTAATTTTCAGTCCTATAGAAAACAATCTTTTAAGCAATAATGAACTAATTATTTCATCTGAACAGAAAACTGCAAGAGAGACATCATATCAGCCTTACAATTTAATTCCCAAATTCAGCAACTTGTTTCTTCAGTTTCTTTTAACTAGCCCATTAGGGAATCTTCTGAGTTTCGAAGTGCAAAACAAGGCAGTGTTGAAAAATTATCTGTTCCCCTTCTAACCTTGCTGGCCTTCAAGTGATACTTCCAAACTATCCCGAAGTTATAACAGAGAAAAGAAAATCTGATACCCTACTCAAATTGATAAAGATCAGTGTAGGCACTAAGTCAGGAAGCATTGGTTAATTCTTTCTTGAGTCTCCAAGTAAGCAGCTTTTCCATTTCCACTGACTCTCGCAATCCAAAAAGATCCCTCTCCTTTTTCTTTCGAGGCTTTAGACGCCTAACTTTATTTATTCTATACCTTAACCACTGTTGCCCAAGAAATAAACAGATACAGGTAACTCTCCACTTCATTTTCAGTGACAGTAGCCTACAAAAGCAGAAGTGAAGAAAGCGCAGAATTCATTGAAAGAACACAGACAGTCCCGCTTGCCCTGACCCTGTGCAGTGAGCAGGTTGGGACAGAGAGTCCCCAGGAGCATTGGGGTTCCTTAACCAGGCAGTCATATCTCACAGCTGTGCCTGTCCTTGGACTTCTTTATCTTCCCAACTGCCATGCCAGGCGGAACCTGGGGGCTGCCAGGTCAAGAGTTGTTAGGGGTGGCTGCCCTCACACATACCCACCAGACACCACCAGTCCTGCCTGTGCTGGGCAGCGTCCTCCAAGCAGTGAAGTTAAAATTCTCTGCCTCTGCTCACTGCTGACTCCCCCAGTGGTAACCAAGTCTTTTCATCCTTGCTGGTCACACTTTATCAAACTACCCAGCAACTCCAGCACTCTTCAGTCATATGAAATTATTGAATTTTCAAGGGTGGAAACACCAGGGACCCTTAATGAAAATTGGGCACAGAAAGACTTATCCGTGAGCTTGATCCAGCTGCTGCTGAAGTAACAGAGAATTGCCCCACTGATTAAAGTGAGGAACTAGGTACTTTTGGCCCTGGTTGGAAAGTTTGAACATTACATTGAATCCAAATAACAGAGAGGAATTTTGCTGTCTATATGATGACTAAACCCAAGAAAAACACGTAATTAAAAGGAAGAGACATTTTAAATCTGTTTAAATAGGTGGAGAAAGTTAGAGGAAACTTGTTACTCATTCCTGGATGCATGTGGGGAGAAGTACTCTTTTCTACCAGAAAGAAACAAATATGTTGTTTTCAGTTTCTTATGGACTTAGTGATAATGTATGTCAGATCCAAAGAAAGATATTGGTCCATCTCTGACTGTCTCCTGAAACATTTTTCAACTCTTTAATGAAAAAAAAAAGATTATGTAGCTATGGTGTACTCCATTTCTAATTGTCCCCTTTGTATTGACTTAGAGTTAGCCTGGTAACATTAACATGTTCAACATCTAGACAACTGTCCTTATAGGTGAATATCACTTCACAATTTTTGTTTCAGAAGTTTTATTTCAGCTGGAGACAAATAGAGATGACAACATGACTCTTTGGCCTTGAATCACATATGCTTAAGTGCTGAAAGAACATAATATCATGATTTCCATTAGGAAAGTCTGAACCTCGTGGATGCTGTAGCCAAAGCTGTGCACTCCCTTTTCAGTATATATCAATATACTAATTCACTTTTTCCTTATCTGACATTTTAACTTCGTAGGTAAACGCTTATGTTCATACATTCTTCAAAGAAGATTTAATCCTAGAAATCAATCAGATTTAATACAGCTAACAAAAACTTCTAAGAAGCAATACATTCTTAATGCACAGAAATATGTATGCCGCAATGACGAATGATCTTCAATTTGTTTGTTATAAAGTTGTTAATCTTTATTTTCTTATTCTTGCATTATTATCCAGTGTAGTTTTTCTCACATCTATCTGTGTGTGGTTTTAAGAATACAGAAATAAACCATAGTATGGTTAAGAGAATACAGCGATGCTTATTTCCAAAAGAAGTTCACAAAGTTATAAGTACATCTTATTTTGAGTATGCCTCAGCTATTTATCTATTTTCAGTATTACTTTTCTTTTTTAGCATCAGTGAAGTTCTGAGTTATTTTACATATTGGATTATTTTATCTATTTCCATAATTCCACAGCTAAAAAGAAATGTAAAATAAAGCAGGAGGGGTTTTGGACAAAATCTTTATGTTTTAAACAGAGTCAGTACACAAAGTCATGTGCTTTTTTGCAGGAATAACAGTGAACTTCATTTACATATGTTTTATCTGCAATTATCTATGTAGATTGGATAAACTGCTCTTGCATATAAATAGGCACTTAAGCCTACAGTTACCTGATTGGCATGTGCAATCAGGGTAACTGATCTTGCAACTTCATGTCTAATATATCTATAATGCAGGTCAATAAAATTCAGTTAATTTTCAATAATCTTTTGATGCTGGAAACATCCTGACCATTTTCTCAAGTAGCAAGCTGACAAAAATAGAATATCTGAGCTGCATTTTCTGCATAATCTTGTAAGGACAGGCTAAAATTTCTTTCCTTCAGCTCCACAAAAGAAATCAGACCTACTTTAAGATTAATAGCTAAACACAAGTAAAATCAGAAATTTTCTTTTGACCAAACTACTTTACCTGATTTGCTTAACCACTTTTTTAACCTTTTCTGCTGAACTTTATGGTGGTAAAATTCACACAAAAATGTACTGCATTTATATTTTCCCCTTCACATATTACTTCAGAGAAAAGGAAATTTCAAATAAATGTGTTAAAAGCTTGCAAACTATTCTTATTACTGTTAGCATTGATTTAAAAAAAAAAAAGTGTAAAAACTCACTTTTAATATATTGTTAATAGCTAAAGCAGTATTGCCAGTAGCAGAAGAGTATTTCAGGTTAAGAAACATTTCATTAAAAAAAAAAAAAATTCTTCAGAGTGAAAGAATAACTGCAGCCTGATGTTGCTTCTCCACAAAAGCACATTTACTTTAGATGCTTTGCCCTTTGACTACTGTGTGCTAGTGGCTGGTCAGATCTCTGGGGGCAAGTCAGAAGGAATGTGGAAATGTAACTTTTAGCTCACCTTTACATAGCCTTCTCCTCTGAAGCCCTCCTTCCCACTGTCTTTAAATAACTTGGAGGCTCTTCCTTCTAGTGCTAGAATGCAGAGGCCACTGAGGAGTATAAACATTGTTAGGGAACAGCATAGGGTAAATGAAAGCAAAATGTGCTCCTTCTTCTTCATCTGAAATGCTGAGAGAGTGAATTAGACATGAGCCATGTGTCATCTCTGTGCTACCACACAAAATGAAAGATTATAAATTTTGGGCAGCTAAGCACACATACACTTTAAGTACAGAATAGTCAGTATACTTTTTATATTGTCCATATATATATAAGACTTCCCACACATTCTCTCCTTCCATAAAAAATGTATGTGTACTCACTGAACAAGTAAAACTTTGCATATTTTTCTAAGATCCAAGTTGGACCTTTGATTGATTTTTCATACACCTGGAAAAGGATTGTTCCTAGAGCATATGCACTCTGGTTACATCTAGACCTTCCCTACATGATCAGAGCTATTGTGCCTTTTACTGTATCACAGAAGTGAGAAAGAAAGACTAACATATCTGGGAAATGGGTTTGTACACATGGGAAGGATGGCACAGTGCATATATTACAGTAAAGGGAATTCTAGACAGAAATATGGTACCTGTAGTCAGTGAGTTAACAAAAAAAACACTTACTGAAAGTGTGATGATGATGAACCACTGAGTGTTTTCTTATACATTTCATGCTTTGGTGGGAGTCATAGCATAATAGTTCATTAGACCAGAGTCTGAATGTTTGTTTTTTGAATCACATGATGCCTTCTGTAACATTTAAGTTCTTGTTTTTCTACAGAGTGTATTAACTTTATAAAGAGTCATTTAGAAAGTCCACTATCAGAATACTCTATAACTCAATAACTGATTAAAATACTGTCATAAGATGTGAAAAGGAAGAACATAAATACACTTTGCCAAATCTAAATTCAATTCAGTACTGCACTATTGCAAATAACAAGGAATTATTTCTACTGTCCCCTTCCACCACCCCAGGAGAAGTCTAATTCAACTTGATACCTTCCGGGCAAAATGTAAAAGTCAAGCCCCTTTTTTGTTCTTTCCTTCAGTGGATATACATTTTTCCCACCATAGCTTTTTTTAACTCAAAGTACCCAACTGGAGTGTAAACTCATCTGGATAGTAAAATACCTTCATTATTTTAACTGACTTTCTTAAGTTGCTTTTCCAGCTATGGAAGGATATCTGACCCCACTCTTCATTCATGCAGAGATAAGTCTTGCATTCCTCAATAACTAATATATCTGTAAGCAGCTGACCCATCTTACATTAAAAATCAGTAGAAAAAGCAGATATATCAGACAAAGCACTGAGCATAAAGAAACAAAAATAGGTTTGTTGGTGAAAGAAGCTGCATATTACTAATTGCAATGCAAGCATCCTGGCAACAGGCAGAGGGGAGGAGTGATACTTCTACCTCTGATTTTCAAGTCAGTCATGGATCATCATTATATACTGATCTTTCATTTGTCTCTTACGTGTTATATACAGACCTGAGAAGGAAATGTATTTGTACATGAATAACAATTAATTTATTTTATAGCATATTTCACCGTGTTGTCAGCTAATTAAATTTTGTCACTGAACCAAATATGATTGATTGTTACCTGCAGCTGTTCCCTGTAAATCTGTCTACAAATAGCTGCTCCGGGATGGTAAGCATTCTGACACTCTCTAAAATACAGTCAGCAACAGAAACAGACAACAGTTGAAAATTTAATCTTATCAAGATTTTCACTGAACTCATGGGGATACCATTTTTAATTAGAAAGAGAATGCCAGACTCTGAGTAGCTTGCTTAGCAAAGTTCACTAAGTAACATCTGATTAAAAGACATAAGGTGGACAGCTTTATTTTCCCTCTAGGAAAGCCAATAGCTACAGAAATTATTATTGTCTTGGTAAGATGCTTTTAGTCATCTAAATGACAGGCTTGTCAAACCATATGGCAGATTACCTTTTACTTTTTTCTTTTTTTGAGTTTGTTTCCTACTGATGTGTCAATAAAGAGAACACACTGTCAGCCAGTGAATTTCGTTACAAACAATATCAAGTCGTGTATGATGGTGTGATGGGACAGAATGCCTTCTGAGAAATGCTGCAATGATACAAAACTGGAAAGTAATTCACTAGTGATGGTGCTGCCATTCAGACAGATGCTGAAAGGCTGTGGAAGTGTGTATTGTGGAACCTCCTTAAGTTCAACAATGGCTACTAATTGAAGAATCACAGAATTATGGAATGCCTTGGGTTGGAAGGGTTCTTAAAAATCATCTAGTTCCAACCCTCCTGTAATGGGTAGAGATGCCACTCACTAGATCAGGTTACTTAGAGTCCCATCCAAACTGGTCTTGAACACTTCCAGGGATGGGCCAGTTAGAGCTTCTCCTGGAAACCTGTTTCAGTGCCTGACTACTATCACAAGAAAGAATATCTTCCTAACATTTAATTGAAATCTCTCCTCTCTTAGTTTAAAATCATTCCCTCTTATCCTGTCACTATATGTCCTTGTAAACAGTCTCTCTCCAGCTCATTTATAGGCCTCTTCAGGTAATGGAAGGCTGCTATAAGGTCTCCTCATAGCCTTTTCTTCCACCAGCTGAACAATCCCATCTCTCTCAGCCTGTCCTCACAGGCGAGGTGCTCCAGCCCTCTGATCATCATTGTGACCCCTCTCTGGACCCATTCTAATAGGTCTACATCTTTCTCTTGCTGAGGACTCCAGAGCTGGACACATTGCTCCAACTGGGGCCTCTGAAGGGCACAGTAGAGGGGGAGAATCACCTCCTTCAACCTACTGGCCGCCCCTCTTTTGATGAAGCTTAAGATGTGTTTGGCCTTCTTCACTGTGAGCACACACTGATGGCTCATGTCCAGCCTTTTCTCCACCAGTATCCTCAAGGCCTTCTTTGCAGGACTGCTCTCAGCGAGTTCTTCTCCCAGTCTGCGCTCATGTATGGCATTGCCTTCACCCAGGTGCAGCCCCTTGTACTTGGAGTTGTTGAACTTCATGAGGTTCTTGTGGGCCCACTTCTCAAGTTTGTCCAGGTTGCCCTGGATGGCATCCCACCCTTCTGTTGTATCAGCTGTACTGCTCAGCTTTGTGTCAGCTGCACACCTGCTGAGGGTGCACTCAATCCCACTGTCTATGTCGTTACATGTCACTATGACTGAGGATATTGAAGAATATCAGTTCCAAGAGAGAGCCCTGAAGGTGTCACTCATCACTGGCCTCTACCTTGACATAGATCACATTGATCACAGCCTCTCTCTTAATCTTTTAATTGGTTCTGATCCTCCCTAATACCCCTCCTAGTAAGGATAGGAGTTGCCTTCATGGATTCCTACTGAACTATTTAAATTCTGGAAGATAGAGAAGTTGATCACAATATTCACAGGTTTCACATTGTACCATAGTGTGGTTTAGTCTCCTCTGCAAACTGTGGACAAACTCTTAGTGATGTGACAGCCTCTGTAAAACTAGTGAACTTTGTGGTGGGAATGAAGAGAAAGAGGGTAAAATATATAGAAGCTGCATTTTTATTTTTGGAAAATAAGCATTAGATTATGTTGCAATATGCTTGTGGTATATAAAGGTATGTTGAACCTGTTAAAGTAACCATGCTTCCAAGATGATGTTTGTGACTCCTCGTTTAACCCTTCTCTTTCCCAAGATCCTTTTTACCCCTCACTGTACCTTGGAATGTCCTGAGAGATAACTGTAAGCTTAC
>JAYRBT010000082.1:135777797-135796839 GCA_036023395.1 Myiotriccus ornatus | reverse complement strand
CTTAGTATGTATAGAAGCCCTGGGAGAAAAATCTGTATTTCTTTAAGTAATGCATTTCTTAAGATTGTGCACCTCAAATCTAAGAATCCAGCTCTTACTATTGCATGAAGCTGTCATTATCATTTAGCTGTAACTACTGTGTCTTGGTATTGTCTTTATATCCTGCTATGGAATGTACAGTTTTGAAATATCTTTTAAAATTTTGTTCTGTTTCTTTTTTAAAAGAATTATTTGAAAAGCTCTTTCCACCCTCATTATTTACTAGCTTCAGAGGCTTACTGGTTTATTCAGTTTCTTATAATATGTCACCTCAGCAGTTTTAGTTTTATACTTGTTAAACAATAGTATTTATATGAGGATTTAATAAAGGCAGAGACAATTCATATTCCAGTTCAAGACACAAGAAATATTTTGTCTGATTCTCTAATTATCTTTAATAATGAATTACAGCCCATGAGTGAATAGGCAACTAATAATCTTACTGATATTGTCACAGATTATTCATAGTAAATGCTAAGTGGTTATAGAAGAGGAAATTCTGTCACCATTGAAGAAAATACACAAACATGGGACAAGGGCCTTGAAATATATTTATTCATAATAGTTTACAATAATAGAAAATTTGTCTGTACACTGGAGGAGCTGATCTGAGTGCTCGGTTATTCAGTCTTGGCTTTGTCCATGTATCTTCTAAAAAACCTCTAGTGATGGAAACTGCATAATCTCTGGCTGGCCTGTTCCCATGCTGAATTACTCTTCAAGTTTTCTTTCTGGTTTTTTTTTGTTTTTTAAATAAACAGTCTGAACTTCCCAAGGCACAGTTTATGGCTGCTTGCCCTTATTACATCACCTACCATAAGTTCTTATGAAAATCTGCACTGAGAATGAGTTTCAGTTCTGAAATACATACAACACTTGAATGGGCAAACATAAAAGAAGAATTAACCTTTTTTGTTGCATACAATTCTTTTTATAACTGTAAGGTGGAATTGCTTGTGGCTTTCTATGCAAGCAATAAGATTTTGAAAGTACAAGTGCAGTAACAGTAGAGTTTTAGAACAGCATTTTGCCCTCTCAGGAGTTACCTTTCTATGAGAAGTAAACAGCTAGATCATCCTCAGCAAGTTTCTTGCTTGTAAAAACAGTGAAGAAATTCACACTACAGTGATATGATCAGTCATCAGTACGCACCTGCTGGCATTGCCCTGGTAATTCATTATAGTAAGTTATCATCAAAATCATGGTGTTTTAATTACACATTATCTTTCATACATTACCAATGGACCAGTGAATTGATTATATATTGCTGTAGAACATCAGGAAAGCACCAACTGTAGAATCCAAGAGATAAAGTTAGTTGTTTATTTGTTTTTCTCAAAATAAGATAACTTTATGACAAAGACACGAGCACAGGCATTATGCTATCAACATCCTTCATCATTGAACAATAGACATTAGACATAAAATTGGACGTGGGCCAGTAATGTGAACCTGCAGCCCAGAAAACTGATTGTATGTGATTCTACCCATCTATTCTGCATTTGTGAGCCCCTACCTGGGGCTCACCCCTACCCTACCCTACCCCTCATTTGGGTTTGGGGTCCCCAGCACAAGAAAGACCTGTTAGAGGAGTGGAACATCTCTCCTATGATAAAAGAACGAGAGGGTTGGGGTTGTTCAGCCTAGAGAAGGCTCTGAAAAACCCTTATAGCAGCCTTTTAATATATAGAAAGTGCTTACAAGGAAGATGGAGAGAGACTTTTACCAAGGCCTGTAGTGACAGAACAAGGGGTAACAGGTTTAAACTGAAAGAATGTAGATTTAGACTATTATAAGGATGACATTTTTTATGAATGGGGTGGTGAGTCATAGGAGCAGGTTGCCCAGGGAAGTTGCCCCTGTAAGTGTTTAAGGTCAGTCTGGATTGCACTAGATGATCATTAAAGGTCCCTTCCAAACCAAATCATTATATGATCACCAACTAACTGTTGTGACAAACTGGAGGACACAGTGAATTAAACTCTAATGAAAAACCTTTCATGTTTACCTTCTAAATGTATTTGTGTCATTAGTATCATATTTGGTTTGTGGGGTTTTTGTTGGGTGTTTTTATAGTCAAGACAGTGAAGTTTCCAATTGAAAATACAGATTAAAACAGAATTCTCTAAGTCAGGTAGGTTTTCAGTATTAGCCATAATCTGAATCCTAAAACTAAGCAAGTCTCCTGAAGCAAACTAAGTGTGTCTGGCCAGAATGTAGCATCAGTTTTGAATCTGAACTGTGAAAAGGGAAAAACATGAAAAAAGCATGTAATTATGAATAAGGAAACAGTTGGAAGATAATCCAATATTCATTCCACTCACCTCTCAGAAATATTTTATTTCTTTAGGTTTTGAGAAATGTCTTAATAATTTGAAATAAGGAATAATGTTTTTACAAATATAAGTGGATGTGAAATTATATAATATACAGTTCTATCATTTAATTTTGACATAATACCATAAGATGAGGAGTCCCTCCTGTTTTACACTTTTGTATTAACCTCTCTCTCCTCAGTTATCAGTAAATTAGTCATGCAAAGATATCACTTAAATCAAACACGGTCACACTGAATTGATAGTTTGTGGGAAATTCAATCTCCATATTATTCCTTATTTTGCATTTATTACGATCAAAACTTTATGGGCAAAAAGCATGTATTGGGTATATGTTGTAATGTTTTGGCAGTGGTAGGGGCTGCAAGGACGACTTGTGTGAGAAGAAATCAGAAGCTGTCTGTGTGTCAGAGACAGTTTCTGCTGACTCCAAAATCAGCTGAAGCTGCGGCTATAAGTAATGTTGGTGTGGCTCCATGATAACATTTAAGAAAACATAAAAAATCACTGCTTGCTAATGAAAATTTCAGCTAAGTAATTCATGCCACTGTGATATGATCTGTCATTAGGAAAAAAAAAAAACAATCCTAGAACAACAAAACAAGATAAAACAAAAAAAAGATGCCAAATTCACCCAAAAAGACAGAGCAGGGTTGCTCCTATTAAAATCATGCAGTGAATTTGTATTGGATTTAAGGGACAAGTTTTAGGTAGCTGGGAGCCTGCAGGAGTGGTGTCTGAGAAAAGGACAGACAGAAGGACCAACATCAGTGCAGACAGCCACACTGCAGCCTGTGGAGGACCCCACACTGCAGCAGGTAGGCGTGTCCTGAAGTAAGATGTCCTCTGAAAGCCCACAGGAGCAGGCTCCTGGCAGGTACAAGTAAAACATGATTGTAAGTAGGTCACAGCATAACAGAGCATAAGTGTTAAGCCTTGGTCCTGAAGCCTGTAAACTCAGTACAGAGCTTATGAACCATTACGGCAATACCCTGTTATAGGAACACGAACTGTGAACCTGGGTTTGTTAAGAGGGTTATTTCAAATTAAATTTAAAGCAAGATTGTTTCAGCAGCATGATATTTATTTCTACAGTGGAGTAGAGAAGTCCAATACCAAACATAAAAACAGCAACTATTTCCGAAGATCATTCTGGTTTTAGCTACTGATGCAGTGTTACAAGGACAGGAAAAAAGTTAGCGTTGCATCTTCTGACAAAAGATCCTGACTAAATCTAGCAAGTTTTGAAGAATACATGGAATGTGAATTTAACTCCTAACACTGTCAGGAAAACTTCACAACTATTAACATTTTTACAAAATTTTGGAAATAATTGGAAATATTTGTCTTTTTAAAAGTAAATATACTGTTTTCTGTCTAAAACATATTGTGATACCCTCCTTACCCAAGCATGCACATTTATGTCAAAGGAGTAAAAACTTAGGTCTTACAAAACTGAGGACAGAAACTTGCTTAAATCTTTCTGCAGTTTCTGAAGGAGGTGTGGGAAGGATGAAGAAGTCTGAGTAATCCCTACAGGATCCTGTCAGGCAGCCAGTATTACAGCAGCATTTCCCTCCCCCACCCATTACAGCACATCACAGTGATATGTTCAACTCTCTATGTCACTTACTCCATTAGCAAGAAAATAAAAGGAAAATTATTCCTGCTCCCACTTCAGTGTTAACATGTGAAAATCTTTGTTTCTAATTAGCTTGCTTTTGCAGACACAAGTATTACATGGAGAAGCACTCAGTGGCTTCTTTAAAGCCAATTACACAGTTCCCATCCTTCAGTGAGACTACAGCTTCATCTGAAATTGAGAATAATTCAGATGTTTATGAATTACATTCCCCTATAAAAAGTCAGAGAACAGGGGAATGATTCATATACTTCGTTCAAGCAACTAGTTGAAAGGACAGTTATTTAGTAAATATTAATTCTGGTTAATAAAACGGGTTCTTTGTATATAAGAACCAAAACAATCGTTAAAATAAACTTTAAATTTCTGAGACTTCAGTAACAAACAATGTTTCCTAAGAAATCTAGAAAAAAAATGAAATTATTTAATAGATAATTTTACATGCTCAGATGTTTTGACTGATATCCACCCAAATGTTTTCTTATGAAGTGTTTAAAAAACGTAGAGAAAGGTCTAGAAAAATGCAGAATTAGAGTGCCATCATTAGAGTGCCATCATTTTGATAAAATGTCTTAGACATTTTATCAAAAAGATCAGTTTGGTACCCCATTATGATAGCAAGGTTTGATTATAGAAAATCAATAAGTTTGCGAAAAAAAATGAAGGAATTTTCTAGGAAAGGGTTGAGTCTCCTTAAGCTCTAATTAAAACATTTGTGTATTCTTAGGGATTACATCCAGAAACTGAAACTAAAATCAACCCATCCTGGCATACAGTGAATTTTCTGAAATAAAAAGGATATTTTTCAAAAACACTCACAGCTGAAATGTTAGAGTACTTAGATTAAAATTGTAAAGGTTAAGCTTTTTTTTTTTCTCCATTATTCCACATAAGTAACAATATTTTGCTATAGGTCATATAATTCTCCTCCTGTTTTTTACTAACTAGGGTGTGAGTTGTATCCTTCCTTACTCTGCCACTTTGCTATTTAATTATCTTGTATGACTTAACTCTGTGTTGGAAGCAGCTACATGTCACAGAATGCCCATAATAGTCCGGGTGAATGCACTGGACTTCTGTTAGGAAGAAATGCATTCAAGAGGTCTCGGTGATAGTCTGAAGTTTTCAGAAGACTGATGTGTTTAAACCAAGTAAGTAATACTCAAAAAGCCTATGAATTAAAAATGCAGAATTACACTTGGAATGTTGTACTGTAAGTTAAAAGTACTATGGTCCGAGGTTAAGGCCACATTGTTTTAAGCCACTAATAGGAAAACTGCAACAAGATTTCTGAACAGAGGTTAAAGACCTTTTTTTTTCCTATTGTATCTATGTTTCTTTTCAGAAAAAAATCCTTTCAGCATAGTAGTGTACAGGTTGTACAATTCTTATTGTAAAATTAGGTAATAGAACAGTTTGGGTTGGAAGGGACCTTAAAGATCACCTCATTCCAACACTCCTGCCATGGGCAGGGACAGCTTCCACTATACCAGGTTGCTCAAAGCCCCTATCAACTTGAACACTTCAGGAATGAGTCATCCACAATTTCTCCGAGCAACCTGGTTCACTGCCTCACTGCCCTCACAATAAAAAATTTGTTCCTCATATCTAATCTAAACCTACTCTCAGTTTAAAGCCTTTCTCCCTTGTCTGGTCACTACATGGTCAAAAGTCCCTCTCCAGATGTCATGTAAAACCCATTTAGGTACAGAAAGGTTAAGATAAGGTCTCCCCAGAGCCTTTTCTTCTCCAGGCTGAACAGTCCCAATTCTCTCAGACTTTGCCCATGGGAGAGGTGCTTCACTCCTGTGATCATCATTATACCCTGCTTATGCTGAGCAACCCAGAGCTGGATGCAGCACTCCAGGTGGGGTTTCACCAGAGCAGAGCAGAGGGGCAGAATCCCCTCCCTCAATCTGCTTGCCACACTGTTTTTGGTGCAGCCCAGGATATGTTTGGCTTTCTGGGCTGCAAGTGCAGCATGAATTTGCCAGGTCACCTCCAGCCTCTCATCTACTGGCACCCCCAAGTCCTTCTTGCCAGGGCTGATTTTGAGCTGTTCATTCCCAGCCTGTATTGAGAGTGGGGGTTGCACCAACCCAGGTGCAGCACCTTGCACTTGGTCTTTAACCTCATGAGATTCTCATGGGCCTGCTTCTTGAGCTTGTCCAGATCCCTCTGGATGGCCTTCCATCCTTTGGGTGTGTCAACCACAGCACTCAGCTTGGTGTCATCTGTAAATTTATTGAGGGTGAACTTGATCCCTTTGTCTATGTCAATAAAGAAGATATTAAAAAAAGAGTGGTCCTAGTACAGACCCCTGAGGGATCATTTGTCACTGATGTCCTTCGGGACTCTGAGCCATTGACCACTATCCTCTGGATGTGACTGTCCTACCAGTACCTCATACACTAAGCAGTTCACCCATCAAATTCAGTTTAGTGAGAAGGTTTTGGGGGGAGACCATGTCAAAGGCTTTACAGAAGTCCAAATAAATGACACCTGTAGCCCCACCCCTGTCCACAGATGTAGTTAAGCAGTCATAGAAGGCCACAAGATTGGTCTGGTCAGGCTGTTAATAAATAATGCAGAGAATGCATACAGAAACCTCACAATTTATCAGGTAAATTTATTATGCTTATAACTCTTTAGCTGTTTAAATAAAAAAGTTCCATCATGCACCTGAGTTTATACTTATTTACTTTGTTATGATAAGTTAAAATCCCTTTGAAATTTTTATGCTTTTCTTCTGCCTTAGTTTTCTAGGCATTGGTCTACATTTTAGACAGTCAAAAATAATTACATAAATGGCAACAATCTGTAGTAGTTTGCTGTCTGAAACCAAGTTGTTCCTCAAACTGCTTGAACATCTAAATGGTAAGAAAAGCTTTTCTAGCCTTCTTCAAAACCAGATTTTTTTATCTTACAAGGTAAGAACTATCCCTCTGACCCAGATAGGCAGAACGTTATGCAGAACGTCAGCATGTTTATCCTCATAACTTAGGTGTTTATTTGCTTATGCTCTTTGACTGTTAGATTTTTTCATAACTATTAAAAAGTATATATGTAATACACCATTGTTACAACACTGTTCATTTAATCTTGGGGTCTCCTGATAGAAAAATACACCTTAGAACTTGCTATAGAATTTTTATAAATCTTCTAAATCAACATTTCTTACTATTTGGTTCATTTCCTTCATGCAATCTCAGCTGAATTCCATTGGATCTTTACAATATTTTCTCAGCTTACCCTCTTACGCATAACAAGAATTCATATCTTTTTTTCCCAGAAACTCAATACTTATTAGGTGACTGCCAGTTCGTTCAGAATTACTTAGAATTCCATCCTGTAAGACAATTCAAGCTTCTTACTTTTTTTTTTCTTTTTTTTCAGAATTAGACACAGATTAGGGAGTCAAATTTGACTTTCTAAAGCTTTTTCTTCTCTAATATTTTAACATTAGAATAACTGCCAGCACTTATTATTTGCCTCCTTTCTAAAAACATTTTTAAAGAGCCATGAAGAGATGAACAGTAATGTACATTTGATGGCTATTAAAGATGCATTATTTTCATTAGTTTACAACACAAAAAAGAAGAAGACGGAATGTGGAAAACAAAATATTGCTTGATTTTCTGTGTGTGTGTGTTTTTTACTTTTTTTCCTCTTGGTTTAAGTTTTGCTTTTTTGTTCAATTCCAAAATCCTTACTCATCTTATGAAATTCACATAAAATAAGTGTGGTAGGTTAGTATATATATATTTACTCGAATTGCAATATTCAGAGAAAATATTAAAATAATTTACTGACTAACTGAGAAGTGATACCAATCTTCAACCCTTTTCCTTCTAGGGACTATAACAGCCTTAATGCTTCTTTACTTTGTGAGAACAGCTAGAGTTCATTATTCATCTCTTATCACATTTTCTTCCAATTTGACTATTTTGAATTTCCTTAGGAATCTGTTTTAGTAAATGGTACTGTATATAAGTAGCTTTAGAGGAACAATTGGGATTTCTTGTACACAATAATGTACTCTGGTTAAAAGGCTATTTCTTATTAAACACCGTAAATATATTTTAATTAGAATGAAGCAACTCCGACTCTGAAATAGCCTAAGGCACTGAAGTGCTTTGTGACTGTTTGGGATGCTGGTGGCTTCACAGACTGAGAAGCAGGAACAGTTTCTGTTTTCCCCAAGGCATCACTGTCTGAAGAGTTGACCTTCTTCCCAGTTTTAAGTCCTGCTGTCATTGTGTAATACACCACAAAGTACAACAGTTATTGCCAAGGTGAGAAGCATTTTAAGTCATATTACCCCTTTGAAAAGGGCTTCAACACCTACAATTACATGAAAATTACTGCCATTGCCTAATATTGATTCCGAACTAAAAGTCAGAAACAATTTATAGGTGTTCTTTCTTACAATTTCTCATATCTTTTGCTGTAAAAAACTAAAAAGTACCATTCTTTTACTCAGTGTCAGATACAAACTTGGAAGACATTTGCAGGGACTTCTCATACTTTTTCCCATCTGAACATGAGTGGTTGAAAGTAACGATTTCTAAAACTGCTTCTATAGCCCAAAGGCAAGTAAAATCTCACAAATATTTCATTCCTCTGGGCTTTCCACAAAAAAGTAATTGCATTAAAACACATGTCTGAGTACCTGCCTGTGCATATATAATATAGGTACATATGTTTTTATATATGTCTGTAAATATACACATATATATGTCTAAATACTGTATTATACCTAATAATTGTTAATTAATAAATTTCTTAGATCACAATTAAGAATACTGAAATTTAATATTTTATCTTCTTTCTATAGTTATTGTTCACTGTCATGGTACTGGTTAAAAACATTACAAAACAGACTACATATTTACAATAAACAACTGTTATATCCAGAAAATGTATAAATCAGCTTTTTCACAAAAAAATTTCTGTGTACAAGATAATATAAATTAAACAAAAATATATGCACATCTCTGTGTATATGCAAACACGTATTTTTATTTCCCTTTTCATCTTTTTAAGAATTCCTCAATCATAATTTGTTAGTAATATCAAAAACATATTTTCAAAGGTGATTTCAGTTCAACTAATGGTAGGTCTCTCAGAAAAATGTTGAACAAATATATTTCTGTAGTCTCTTGGAAGAGAAGAGTAAAACCCTAAAGGCTTTTTGGAAGAGTTTCTATGGAGAAAAGGAGGACATGACAGGCATCGTCCTTTTTTTCTTGAGTGTCAGTGTTTTTATGCCCTAGGAAATGAGGCTATGCCTGGGCCTTGTCTGGAAAACTAATCACATGGTGACATGTGTGTCATTTCTGATAGACTAATATTGAGCAGCATTCCTTTTTGAAACTTCTAAGAGACACAGGTCGTGTCAAATCCCATTAATCAAACATGTCACTTATTGTCACAGGTATAGATATATGGTAGGGAAAAGCTTAAATAAATTATAGGAAAGTATTTTTATGGAATGCACAAATCTTCACTTATGAAACTCTAGAGCAAAGAGGGATAGCTCCAACGGCCTCTGTACCCTTATGTTCCTTATAAAACAAAAATTTGTGGAATCATGATGCTTTTTAGAAAGAAGGCAAGTATGTATATTCCATATATATGCATCAACACATGAAGACTCACAGAAAAGATGTCACAGATTCAAAGGTAAAAGCTCTTTTTTGAGCTTTTAACTTTAAGAAAATTGATGAAATATAAAGGAGGGTGAAATCCATTCACATTTCATCAAATAATTTTTATTGTGTCATAAAATAATACAACTGGAATTATAACATGGGGTCAAAGTACTATTTTTTCTAATGTGATGGGTGATTTAATTACTACATAATTTTTTATATCGTGTTACAGAAGAAAAGCAACAATGTAATAAAATGTAGAGTGGAAGTAATGAATGGTAAATGTAGAACAAAAGTGTGATGCTGGTTGACTCCACAGAGTGTGATAGAATCATAGAATGATAGGGACATAGACTGTTAAAGGGGGTGGAATGGACCTTAAAGGTCATCTAGTCCAAAAAGCCCGTGTCATGGGCAGGAACACCTCCCACTAGACAAGACTGCTCAAGACCTTATCCAACCCAGCTTTGAACACTGCCAGGGTTGGGGCATCCTGGCAACAGGTTGCCTCCCTGGCAACCTGTTCTAGTGTCTACCATCACAGTAAGGAATTCCTTCCTAATATCTAACCTAAATTTCTCCTCTTTCCATATGTATCCATTACTCCTTGTTCTACCACTGCAGTTCCTGATGAAGAGTCCCTCTCCAGCTCCACGATAGACCCTTGTAGATACTGGAAGCTTCCTGTGAGGTGTCCACACAACCTTCTCATCTCCAGGCTGAACTACCCTAACTTTCTCTGCCTGTCTTCATAGGGAGTTTCTCCAGTCCCCTTATCAACTTTGTAACCTTCTCTGGACTTGCTTCACCAGTCTCATGTCCTTTGTTGGGGGCCCCAGTGCTGGATGCTGTACTCTAAGCGAGGTCTCACAAGAGAAGAGGAGGGGGGGAGAATCACCTCCCTCGACCTGCTGGTCATGCTTCTTTTGATGTAGCCCAGGATTTTGTTGGCTTTCCAGGCTGAAAGCACACACTGCCACTCAAGTGGAGTTTTTCAGCAACCATCGCCCCCAAGTCTTTCTTGGCAGGGCAGATCTCAATCACTTCTCTGCCCTGCATGTAAGTGTGCCTGGAATTGCCACAACCCAGGTGTAGGACCTTGCACTTTGCTTTAATGTTTTAGAACATTCAAATGTCCCACTGTGATTGCACAAGTGAAACATTTTGTGTTGTGTAATATGCACACAGGCAAGAGGCTTCAAGGAGACTCCTTGAAATATAAACTATTGAAAACATGAACAAAAATTTCTTTCAGGCTAGACAGGGCTACAACTTCAAGCTGCTTATTTTCCTGTCTTCCTTTTGATCAGTCATTGCTGGAGTGAGAATGAGATGACTAGCGGACTAAATGCGATATCGTAACATTAGTGTGGATTTAGGAAGACCTTGCTCTTAGTCATCTCATGATACAAATAGCAAGAATTCTTTAAAATGTAATGATTTACTAAGTGTAGTGGTACACTAAGTCGCCAGTTTAGAATCA
Organism: Myiotriccus ornatus; assembly: GCA_036023395.1. NCBI lineage: Eukaryota > Metazoa > Chordata > Aves > Passeriformes > Tyrannidae > Myiotriccus > Myiotriccus ornatus. The sequence continues at coordinate 135,785,685 of JAYRBT010000082.1, read as the reverse complement.
GGTTTGAGGAAGATGGCACTGAAGTTATTCCTGCAACAGGAATAAGTCTCAGCTTCTCAATAACTCATAGCTATTTCATTTAATCTGTATAATTGAAATATTTCTCAATCAACATAAAGTTCTCACAGAATTTGTATTGTTTTCATTTCACATTTTATTACATTCTCCTTTTGAGGCTGGTTAGATATAGAGGTTCCTGTTTGCACCTGAGATGTGATGGAAAACCTGGGGCAGCAGGGGAAAATTACCTCTCAATGTACACCTTAAAGATGACTTAAAAACAAAAGAAATGAAGAGTTCAGAAATGTTCTGCTCCTTCAGATCAGAGAGCTGTCTAGCACAATGACAGTGGAAGATGCTATTCGGTCAGCCAAGCCAGTATCTTGTTTGCTTTCCTGAACTGTGTGTTCGCAGTCACTGCTTTAGAGGTGCTAGAGACTAAACGCTTGCCTATTCCTTAAGTTTTTTTGTCATGGGCTTTCTGTCTCTAATTTTTTTTTTCCCAATCAAATAACCACTTTTCTAGCAATGGGCAAAAAATAACTGGATTTTCACCTTTCTTTAAATACCAATCAAAACCATATGTTGCAACGTGTGAGCACTTTCTTATGTGATTATTTACAGAATAAGTTTTGAAAGAAAAGGAGCCTGATTTTCCTTTATTAAATATATTTTAATATTTCATTATCACAAACTCTAATTAGAAACAGAAAAGCTCTAACATATCCCCCTGGAATTAAAAAAGATATTTGAAGACTCTACAATGAAAACTTTTAACAATTTTAAATTCACTCATCAAACACTGACAATAAGAGGTATAACCAAATATCACTACTTCTGGTTATATTAATTTTATGATGGACTAAAATTTTCTTCCATGGCACTACACTCATTTACAGAAAATTCTACATAGATGGCACAAAAAAAAACAGGTTTTGATAAAGTTTGGAAAAGAATTGAAGGAAGTAAAATGTATATGTCCTTCATATTCAGGTACTCAGTTATCCTTCACCCTGTTTTATAGGGCACTTACTGTGAAATTCAGGTCCTAAGTACGTGTCTCAGTACTGTCAATGTCTAAAAGGTGAACTTGCAAAGTCGGGGATATGTGGTCAGGTAGTGTGTAACCTCATTCTGTTAAATATTTCTGTAGCACATCACTCCATAAGGGACTATGGCAGTAATGTTTATAGAGAGATTCTGGCATTTTCTGTAGATGTTTTTCACCATATCTAGATATTGCTTCATCCCAACCTCCAAACTCTTTGATGGTGAGAACCTAAACCTACTGAAACCTGCAAAGCTCATGTCTATCCTTCTCCTTTCTGTTAATATGTGTGTTGATCAATAGTGTTACGGAGACGTTTAAGAAAGAGCAAGACCATTCCTGCTGATTTTTACAATAATTTTATAAATTTCAGTTTTTGACAAAGCTGGTAGAAGGAAGTAATGGAGCTGTTCCCTTTCCAGCATCATGAGGTATAAATTTATGTCTAGAAGATAAACAAGTTTTAGTATGCTGTTGTGGTTTAACCCCAATGTACACTTATGTAAATATTTTTTCAGTGTGTTTATTTACTTCTTATTATCTTCCTTTGAATGGTTTCAAAGGAAAGCTCTGAATATTTCTCCCTTGTTTTCTGAACTGAAAAAAACCCCAGGAACGCTAAAGGAATGACTACCAGTTTTTTGTCCGCTTAAACACCACGTTATTAGCTTGCCTTTTTCTTTTTCTATTTTTTTTTTTTTTTTTAATATTCTAATACAAGGTAACTGTCCTATTATTCAGTCTCTCAAGAATATGTAAGGGAGTGAGGAATAAGACTGTAATATGTGTAACAAGTGGGGAAAAAAAAAAAAGAAGATAAACCAAAGAACAGGAAAAACAAGACTTCATGAAGAATGAGGAAAAAAAATATGTTCTTAGAAATCACTAACACCACCTATATCTTGAAAGATGACAGCCTGTATCAATGTCTTCATTTAAGCAGGCGAACTTGATCAAAGCATTAAAGTGGTGAGGGTTAAATGTCACACAAATGCTACCTATCCTACCTGAGAGTGTTCTCTGAAATTATTTTGAGTAAAAGTTATACATTGCAAAAAAATTTCCCTGCTGGCACAGAGTCATACCATAGGACTGAAACCTAACAAAAGCAATCTGTAGAAATACATATTCATTTCTTTATCTTGGTGAAAACATATGAAACTCTCAATTTACCAATTAGTTTTAAGTGGTACAGAAAATTATGCATTTCAAAGAAAATGTCTATTAGCCAGGGGGAAAAAATAAAAAAGAAGAAGAAAAAAAGATAAGAGTGCCCATTTTAGATACAATAAGGAGTTATATCTGGAAGCACTGTTGCTACTGATATTAATCTTTTCATTAACTTATTTAGCATGAATTCATAATCTGGCTGACATTTTAAGTAAGGTCTCCACTGTGTCTGAAATAATCAGTTTGTTCTGCATGGCAAAACTATTTACTCTTGATATGTTAAAATGAATTAAGAGAATCTGACTTCAGCTGGCAGTTAATTGAGATCAGGGATACAACACTGGTAATCATTTTACAAATGAGTTCCCTGTTTGTATTCAGTTCTGACTTGCAGCTCCTAGCAGCTGTCAGGTCTTTGTTAATAGATCCTTATCAATGGAATTCTTTAGAATACAACCCTTGATGAGAAATGAAAAGAATATATCTTTTATTATGCTTATCAGTGGCTTTATTGTATGAACTGTTTTTGAATCTCCGGATACATACTGTTCAGATTGCATTTGACCTGAGGTAAAGCAATAGTATTTTAATAATACTTTAACATTAAAAAAAAAGCATAGCTTGAATTTGGTTTTGTAGCAAGTAATATTTTATTTTCAAACTGATTCACAAGAAAGCTTTTCTAGAAATAGTGTGAGTAAAACACGCTAGCAAAAATGTCAGCTCTTGAAGACATGCCTGCTAACAGGAATAACTTTCTAGTTTACAACAAGTTTAGTTGCTTTAACCAACCTAGAAGGAAAAGACACACATAACACATCTGACAGTTGGACTAGATGATTGTTATAAGTCCTTCCAACTGAACTATTCTATTCTATTCTATTCTATTCTATTCTATTCTATTCTATTCTATTCTATTCTATTCTATTCTATTCTATTCTTATGTGCATAATAATTGTGTATTTCTTGTCAATAAACTATATGGATCTGCAAGGGAAGAGTTTTACCATAAATACCAATGCTTTAGTTCTATAGGTCAAACAGTCGTGGACGATTGTTGGAGGTGGGCCAGCAGAAGCCTACAGAGAATGGAGAAAGATGCGACAGAGCTGCAAGGAAGTCTCAGAGGAAGCTGCAAAAGTGCCTGAAACCCAGCTATAGGCACAGCCTCACAGACTGTAGAACTCCCTTTCTGCACCCCCAGACCACTCCTTTCCTCCCCAACTATCCCTTCCCCTTGTATGGCCTGCCGCCAATCCCTACATTTCCCTTATCACTGACCCTCAGGATTTGATGTTCCTAATAGGGATCCCACCTTTGTTCTCGACCCTTCCATAGTCCCCCGTATATAAACTGACATCTTGTTTTAATAAACGCCATTTTGGGGTCACCCGTGAGTGACTGTCTCCTATCAAAGTGTGCCGCGAGGGTCTCATCTCGGGGGACAACCCCCCCCCCCCCCGTGATAGAAGATCACGTTAGTAATTCAAAATCTTTCCTTATACAGTGTATACATAAATTTAAGGACACTGATATTTGCGTTCATAACCTTATCTGTTATGTAGTGTGATATGCAGAAATGGAAAAATGAAAGATTTCTGTGTCTAGTTATTAGCTGATTTTTAAAAACATTGATTTATCTATTTTATAGAGTAAAATTACAAGTGATTACTCACAAAATAGCCCATTTTTTCCTAAAATTAGTGCTTCTGTTTGTGTTGAATTAATTTCAAGGGTTAAGGCACACACTAAATACTTCTGTCATAGGCTGTGAATAGTTCAGCTCAATTGCTTTCTGCTGTTAAAAATAAAACATTCTTCAAATATTTCAGAATTCTAAAAACTTGCATCTACTTGGAAAGGACACAGGTAGAATCCTTTTATCTGACTTCACCTCCACTGCTGTGTAGGATAGGTATGATTTAACTGTTGCAGCACAACAGATATTTTCTTTAAAATTTCTACATGATTTCATAATCTTTTGTTTTACAGAAGTGCAAGTTGGTGGCCTATTTAGATACATTTCTGTCACCCTGCAGTACCTTGCATTTAATCTGCCATCATACTGAAATACCACACTCACCCTGATGTATTCCTCGGGCAATGTTACACATAAAAATATATATTATGGATAAACCCTTGAAATCTTGACACTTATCTGACTCAAGTATTCTTCAGATTTTTTTTAGTGTAGTCAGTCCCTGTGTCAATATATCATTGCATGTCATGAAAGTCTCAGATATAACTCAACGGGAACCATGTAAAATGCTTTTATGGCCTATACTGAAAGATTTACTACAAAACTGCTAATAAAACTAACTGGTACTTTACCCAACTACTACTTATTTTGTCAGTGAGTCATAAATGTTTTCCTCTTGAAGTTTTATCACTTGGAATTAGATTTTCTGAGAATCAAATTCCTCACTATTCTAATTAAATAACATGGATATGTATTGCATTATACAATTCTAAGCAAAATCATGTCACATCATTTCACAGTAAGAGCCAGAAGACTGCTATGTTGTAACACAGTTGTGTACCAACACTTAGGAACAAAACTTACTTTCTGCCCCCTCACTTTATTTCAAACATGTGATCCATCTTCATTTCCATTTGAAATGTTCCAACAAATTCTATTGCAGGGGGAAAAAACAGAAGTAATGTTAACATGGTTTGGTTTTGAATTGGCAAACAGCCGGTTATAAATTCAGAAATATATTCCAAGTACCATTTTTCCCCTACACTGTAACAATAATACATAACAATAAGAAAAAAAGTACTACTTCAAGCACCTGTTATTTTTTTTAAATATATACTTTTGTTCTTGATTTTGAAGTTAAATTACAGAGGGTTTTTTCCTCAGAGCATTAAGCATGCCCAGTACTGCTATTTTTCCTCTAAATAAGTACTTAAGTGGGTTGGTTTGTAAATGCAACACAGAACTAAATAAATTTACTAATTTCTGGTTAATCTTCAGCTGAAGGTAGTGCCCAAAATTAAGAAGAATTCTCCTAGGTTTATTGAGAAAGGTAATTTTTATACAGACATATTTTTAATTGTGATATTTTATGTTATATATACACATAGTTTATACCTAAATAAATGTTAATTATCTCTTGACTGAATAGAGTAACAAAGTTTGACCTCATCCTAGGAAAGGCTGAATCTCTGTACCTTCCTTTGACCAAACAGGAAAGAGAAAATGCTCAACATCAACCCCTCAATATAAAGGGTGTTTTAAGGTGCTAAAATGTCTACTAAAGTTTCTTCTTCTCCTGCACATCTTTCTCATATTGTTGATATACAATATTAATATAAATAAAATGTTATTTAATGCAAAGCATTGAGTTTTTCCAATGAAATGCAAAAATGTAAAGAGTTTTTTGTTTCCCTTTCTGTTTATAAAGTTAAAATATGAAAAAAATTAAACAGTGTTTAATTCAAAGTTCAAAGATCATTACTTTTGTGAACTTCAAAACATGACTTTCATTAAATTCAGATTAGAGGAAAAAACCTCATATGCAAATGTGCCTCTTTTTCTATATAAAATAAACATATTTAATTATTGCAAGATATCACTGTGTATACTATGACAATAATATTGAGCCCAAAGGTCTTGTAAGGTTCGTATTTTTCTCATATTATGCAGTACACCTCAGAATAATTTGGAAGTGTCTTGGAACTTAATTTCATCCTCTCTTATGACTGAGGAACAAAATATCATTCACTGAAAATCAACCAAAGTTGAAAAAAATCATAGAATCATAGGGGCAGGTATTATCTCCTCACTCTTATAACCAGTGACAGGACTGAAGGAAAAGGCATGAGGCTGAATCAGGGGAGGTTAAGCTGGATATCAGGAAAAGGCTTTTCACGCAGAGGGTGGTTGGGCACTGGAACAGGCTCCCCAGGAAAGTGGTCACAGCACCAAGCCTGACACAGTTCAAAAATCATTTACACAATGTTCTCAGGCTCATGGTGTGATTCTTGGGGTGTCCTGTGCAGGGCCAGGAGTTGGACTCAATGATCCTGAAGGATTCCTTTCAAGTCAGCAAATTCTGTGATTCTATGATTCTACAATATTGAAACTATATAGTTATTCACTTTACATATATATATGTACGTATATACACCAGTTCATTTGCATGAAAAATATTCCATAAGCAAGACTGGAGTTTTGCATCCAGTTGGCCCTACCATAAGATATTTACTAAGTTGAAAAAAATTGAAACCAAGTTTTTCAAGGTCTCACAGGATCAATACCATCCTCTCCCTCTCTCCCAAAGCCTAACATAAGACACTCTCTTAATTTCTCTTTATGGTCTCTGTGGTTTTTGTCTTTTTTAAAATTCACATTATTTTCTTGTGGACATCATGGTAACTAAACAAATTCCAGCACAAAAGAGGGTCAGGTACCTGATTCTGATAAATGTTCCTGAACTTTATTTCCCTATTTGAGTATCATAAATGTGACTGTAAATATTTCTAGTGATAACAAGTAAATAATAATGTTCCCTTTTTGTTGTTGTTGTTGTTGTTGTTATTGTTGTTGTTTGATTTGGTTTGATTAGAAGTGGATATTTTAGAGGACAGTTTTTTGATCCTAATCTCTTTCTAGAAAAATAAATATCTTTCAGTGAGGTAAGCAGGGTAGATTCAATTTACACCAGTCAAGGAGTTGTCAGGTGTTCTATGAGCTTATGTAGGTCTTTAAAAAAAAATTAAAATACTGTTAGTTTGACTCATGTGTCTATGTCAGCACTGATGACTAAGGTTAAGCATATAATCTTCTTTTAGCTTGTGTTTACCAAGGGTTAGCCTCAAAAATACTTTAGCTGACCCTACAGTTAGGTGATGACTTTTCTCCCTTGGAAATTATGTTAAAATGGTAGGAATTAGGTCAACCCCGTTCTTCTATCCGTCTAGCCTTTTTTATGCAGGAGACATGTGCAACATACAGCCAGAGGAGATGGCCAACAAGAATTACACAGCTTCCTGCACCTCATTTTCTAACCCACTTTCTCTCTATTACCCTTAAATTGAGACAACTCTTGAGAACTCTGTTATTTTCCCTATGTTTATATATCTGCACATAGACATTCACCTGTGTCCTAGTATCTATGCTACCACAAGTTCGATGAGTACCTAGGGTTCATTAAAGTTATTTAATCATTTGTGTGTATTGCCATCCCAGATATGCCATGAAATCCACCTTGCCTCTGAACACCACTGTAGAAGGACATTATTATTCTGTATGCCCTTCGTATCATTTGCCAGACTTATATCGATGTCTTGAATACTCTAAGTCATCTGAAGTGATGCAGGATATCTATCTTCAGAGAGCAGAATTTTTCTGCTCATCAATGCAGTCAATGGATCTGGGAGATGCTTGCATTTTGTAACAGAAATCTTAAGGGAAGTAGAAAAACCAGGTTTGTTAGAATGAAAATATTAATCACCACAGAAAATGTTTCTTTTGGGAATGAATTTCTTCTTCAGAAATAAAAAAACCCAGACTTCTAATAAAGTTCACTTTAGAATGACAATTCTAGGTTTCAGTAATTATGAAAAGGTATTAAACTCTGTTATAGTGTGTTGTAGTTTGGTGGGTTTCTGGAGGGTCCCTCCCGGCTGCTCTGTGAAGGTTTCCAGGGCTGAGATCACCCCCCC
>JAYRBT010000082.1:135760504-135775989 GCA_036023395.1 Myiotriccus ornatus | reverse complement strand
AGAAGGGTTACACGAGGAGTTACACGAGTTACAAAGGCCATTTTGGAAACGTGGTCATTTAAACAACATTACAACTTTTACATCTTTTTATATATCACAAGCATATTGCAACACAACTTCAAAACCCCAACAATAGTGTGCACTTTTTTCCATCCAGTAGAGCCAATCCTCTGGCCATTATAGAGTTTATACTGTTGTAAACCAAGAGGAATTATTTCTTAATCACACTAGGAATTATTAATTCTTTTAATATAATACTAAATGCAATGACTGAGCACTTCACAAAATTTTTGTAAAGTAATAAGACAGTAAGTCAGATTTACAGACTGACCTGATTGAAGGTAAGTAGATTGATTTCTACATATTCATTTGCAGCTGTGGTGTGTTGATCTCAGACAGCAGCTAAATACCTATCCTGCCATTCATTCATATCCTTCTCCCAGGTGATGGGGTAAAAAAAAATAATAGACACACCTGGTTCAAAATAAAGGCAGTTTAATAAGAAAAGCAAAAGCTACACTTGCAAGCAAAACAAACTAAGAAATTCTTTCACTACTTTCCACTGGCAGGCAGATATCCAGCGGCTTCCCTCATCACATGTACCAGTTGCCTGGGAAGACAAACACCATAACCACAAATATCCACCCTCCCTCCTTCTTACCCTGGGCTGAGGACATCACACAGTATGGACCATCCTATTCCTCAGTTTGGGCCAGCTGTCTCAGCTAAGCCCACTCCCAACTTCTTGCCCATCTCCAGCCTTCCAGGGGGATGAGAGCAAGAGGAATGAAAGGGGACCAGAGGTAAGAGTGGTCCTGGAATAATTTATTCGAGAATAAAAAGCATAACTGATATATTTTTTTCTTCTCTTCAATAATTTCATCTTTTAATAGATAAGCTGAAAAGTTTATGAGCTATAAAAGACTAATTCTCTTTGAGTCTAGAAAGTTAAGGTGGGAGGATTGCTGTTCCTTCTACTTTTTAATAAATGATTTAAATCCTGAAATTGTAAGAGACTAAACAAGAAAAGTGAGAAAGAAAGGTAAAGAGAATCCCAGTTAGCTACTTTAGTACTGAGCACAAAGGCAACTTGAACTGTGTTTGCTTGAATCGCCAACTCCAGAAGAGAGAAACTGAAGATAATAATGGATTATGTTCTCTTTTCTACACAGTTTACAAAATTTAGAGACCAATAGCATAGAATCTTTCCAAATCTTTACATGACAATCTTTCTTTTCATCCTCGTATTATCTAATGAATCAGTAAACTATGTACAATAGACATAACCTCTTACTATAATCTGTTGTCAGAAAAAGCTTTTCTGGACTCTGCCAGATTTTTTACAAGCCTCTACTGCTGCTAGTCACCATTCCTGAATGTAGGATACAATTTGTTGTTCACTTGTGCTTGATCTATTTTATCCAAATCATCTGCCTTGGTTCACTTGTAGCTCACCGTTGTTGCATTCGTGTCATATCTTGGCAGAATGAACGTACTTTTCCAGTACCTCAAGTACCTTTGCTTTCACTTAGAAGAACCCCTTCTAGCATTCCTGTACTTTGTTTTTCTGCTGAGGAGTATATAGGAATGTAGAAATAGAGCATTTTTGTGGAGATGAACTTCAGGCAAGTCCATGGTGGAATGAGACAGTTTTAGGGGCTATATTTGGGGATTAGAACCAAAGTTTGTTCTACTCTTGCTTCACCTTTAAGTTTCAGGTGACAACATCTGGATTTAGTAAATGAGTTGATGCACTGAAGTCTTTTGACTTGCATGGTAATTGTGTGGATCGGAGTGCAAAATAAAGCCCAGAGTTAACATTGTATTGTAGACATAACCATCTGAACTATAAATCGAATAGAAACTGAGGTACTTTTTCCTTACTCTAACAGGCATTTTAGCATATTCAGTTCTTCCTGTGGCTTTACAAGAAGTGATGCTATTTTTCTAGGTTTACTATGAAAGACAAATTGGCTCATGCAGAACCTCTGTTCAAGGCAATTACACTTCTTCCACAAAACAACTGGTCTTCTTAGTATTTTACAAAGAGTTTGGGAAAACTGCGCAGTAACAAACAATTGTCAAGATGTTAGTGGCACTAGCTGTATACTGCATGACACTAACAGTGTCTTCTCTGTGAAAAGTAGAGTTGAGTACTCTTATCCACACAACTCTCTTCTGCCTTTCCTTTCCGTGTTAGAATGAATAATGTAAAGAATCTGTCAGAATGATTTACATGCTCACCAGAACAATCTGACTGTAACTATCTTTCTCTTGCCTCATTTCTTCTATTCAAAGAGAGGATGAGAGGTAGGTATAGGGACAAACTACAGAGACTTCTCTGCAACAGAACTTGAAAACCGTAGCAGTTAGCCCTTTCCCTTTATGTTGATGGACCCCAAAAAACTAAATACAGATCCTAATTAGTAAACTGAGTGCAGATTTGCTATAAAAATATTAGATTAACTTTCTATGAGACTCAGATAGCTTTAACTAGTCTATACTTCCAGCTCTTTACTAGGTTTCCTACGTAATTTTTAATATTTTTTTTTCCTTTGCCCACTTGTTTTCATCTAAAAGCAGGAATATGTTGTCACTGAATAATCATTCAAAAGTGATTCCTCTATTTGCAGTGTCATCCTGCTACAACATTAGAGCAAGTATAAGAGCAATAATATAGCAATACAAATGGGAAGTAAGTACTTTCAACCTGTTGTGACCAATAAATTAATATCTACAATAAATAAAAGAAGGCTCTGAGGAGGAAAAATGAACTTAACACAAAGGAGACCAGAAGGTAGCCTTTGTCCTAAATAAATGGTTTCATCAGCTGAATGGATCAGCTAGCAGCATGGGCTGAGAAAATCAAGCAGTTGTATCAGCCAACTCAATCAAGCAGTTCTACAACTGTTTGTTCCTGACTTTATCAGAAGGCTGCAAACATATTCCTGAGTTAGTGAGACTAGAATGGGGATGTAGATCTGTCTCTTACCATCTCAAAATATAAAACCTGTTCAATGAAAGAAGAGAATTTCAAAGAAACCTCTTGTGGTTTAACTTCATCCACAGCCACTCACTCACTTCCCCTGTCTCAGCGTGGATGGAGAATCAGAAGAGTAAAAGTGAGAAAACTCATGGGTTGAGATGAAGACAGTTTCATAGGTAAAGTAAGAGCCACACAAGCAAAGCAAAGCAAATCAAGGAATTCATTCACTGCTTTCTATGGGCAGACAGGTGTTAAGCTATCTCCAGGAAAGTAGGGCTCCATCATCATAACGATGACTTGGAAAGACAAATACCATCACTCTGAATGTCCTCCCCTTTCACTTCTTCCCCCAGATTTTTATACTGTGCATGATGCCAGATAATATGGAATATCTCTTGGGTTAATATTGGGGTGGGGGTGGTGTGAGAGACAGAAAAGGCCTTGACTGTGTGTAAACACTGTTCAGCAATAACAAAAATATCTCTGTATTATCAACACTGTTTCCAGCACAAATTCGAACCATAGCCTCATGCAAGGTATTATGAAGAAAATTAATTTAACCTAGGCCAAAATCAGCACAAGAGCAATAGGACTGAACTAGTTTCAACCCACATACACCTTCCTGATAATCAAACTGCTCAGCCTCATGACAGTGAGTATACCACAGATAACATATGGTGGGTATCACATTTGTATTCCAATTCAGCTGTCTATTGCTATTCCTGTACTCCATTAAACATAATTCGTACTTGCATTGTGCTACAAGTACCTTGCTATATCACTTTACTAAATACAAACATAACATCAACCAAACTCAGGAAAGAAAAATTGGTAATAAGCATTGTCTTCTACTTTGTAATCACAGAATCATAGAATGTTTAGGGGCTGGAATGGACCTTAAAGATCACCTAGTCACAAGCTCACCTCCCATGGTCAGGGATACCTCCCACTAGACCAGACTGCTCAAGACCTTATCTAACCTGGCTTTGAACACTGCCAGAACTGGAGCATGCACAATGTCTCTGGGCAACCTGTTCCAGTGTTTAACACCCTCAAAGTAAAAAATTTCTTCCTAATATCTAACCTAAATTTGCCCTCTTTCAATTTTTAGCCATTACTCCTTGTCCTATTTACTACAGTTCCTGATGAATACCTAAAAGAACCTAAAAAATACCTAAAAGTCACACATTAGACTCTGACACCTGCTTGTTTTAAGTAGTACTTACTATTGTCAGCACTAAATAATCAAAACAGAGCACTGAGCTTGAGCAGGACAGAACATATCACATCTGGTTAACACGAAATTAACTGCAGTCACACACTACATCAGTCCTTGAGGTAAAAAAACTGGGTCTTATCTTTGCCATAATTCCATAAATATCTAATTCTGGAATTAACACGTCTGATCTGGTTTAAATCCTTAATATTTGCAATCCAAATTATAAGATGCAGTGATATATTATGTGTAGTAATGGGATTAATAATCAATGTGATGTACAACTGATTAAATAAATATTAATAAATCTTTACATTTACAGAGTTTATATCATAGATACCCATGGAATTCAGCTACCTGCAACAACTTAACATTTACCTTCTTATGTGTCACGAAATATTTTTAAATGCTTTGAATGAACCAGGTAAAAATCAGTGCTACACCTAACTATACCTGCAAAAAGAAAGTTTAACCCTTCACCTCAGTACAAAAATTTTAGGTAGAATATTTCTTTGTTGTATGACTTAACATTATTGGTATGAAGAGACATCAGTAAAATTTCGTTAACATTATCAAAATAGTTATTTTCTTATGTGTCTTTCTTTTCACCAGTACCCATATCTGTGACTGATTAAAAAGGACACTAAAAGAAATGAATGGGAATAATATGAATAATCTCATCTTGATAAATATCCTCACTACTGAAGTTCACCTCTTCACTACTCTGTATACTCTCTGTATGATTTGACATATTTCATAGGTGCTTTACAGGGTGAGAAAGCATAGTTTTGCTGCATGTTATCTGTTTAACTTTGTGGCCTCTATTAATATTTTTTCCTCCTTTTTTTATAATTTTAAGGGATTTTTATTGCAGTTAATAAACTATTTGGGAAAAAATGGGATCAATTCAAATTGCAAGAGAGTAAGAATTTGGGTGTCTAAGCTCAGGAGATGATTCAGATCACCTACTGTTCGTATCTGCCAAATCCTTAAGGAGCAGAAGCCTCAGACTGAGCTGCCAGCACCTAAAACTTCTTTGCAATTCTTAAATGACTTGACAATTCTCTGCCTTCCACAGAAGACCCCAGGAGACAAAGTGCATTTGGTGTATACAGACTGTACACTGACAGGTAAACATTGAACTTAGTTCAATATTCAGTTTAAACTATCTATTCGTTGGAAAGAAATGTGTAGACATACCCTTGGGACTTCTCACTACCAGCAACTGACTTTACTGCACTAATACTGTTCACCCCGGCTCTGAGACAGACAGTGCTACGGCATTAAATACATCCCCCACACACATAACCTGCTCCCTTTCTCTGTGTCTCCTTCCATGATGCTATTTAACACACTACCAAGTGATTCTTATTCTCTTTTGTCTACGATAAAAGGACCAGACCCATTTTAACACATCTTTAAGTGCTTAGTTAGATCATAGATTAGTCTCTAAATATCAGATCTGCCCCTCCATCTAACATCTGTAATATTCCTCTACTTGAATATGTTTCTTGCACATCCCATTTGCAGTTCATGTGTTTGCTTCTGTATTTCACTTATACAACAGGTATGATATTTACTTTGAATGGATTACAAATTTAACATCCCTTAATTCTGTACATTTTTGGTATTTGGTTGAAGGTTGGACTTGAAGATCTTGGAGGTCTTTTCCAATCTTAGTGATTCCAATTCTTAATTGAAAAAATTCTTTTCTGGAATTTAAACACATGCTTTTGTTTCTGGGTGGGTTTTTTGTTTGTTTGGTTGGGGGGTTTTTAGCGGTTTTGTTTAGTGGGCATTTTTTTTGTTTGTTTTTCTTTTTTTTTTCTTTTTGTCCCCTGAACACCCTGGCATAAAGTATTTATTTTTTACTTGTATCTGTACACTTTTTAAACTTGACCATTTCCAAGGCTTTGACTAATTAGTCAAATTAGTCAATTAGCCTTTGTCTGTCTTTGTCGTATAATATAAATGAATTTGGCTCATTTTGCTTTACCTGCAGCCTGGTATTTGGTTTTCTAATTGTTTGTCTGCTTAGCATGCATATGTTGCCTCTTTTATGTCACTTCTCTTGCTAAGTGTTTATATATATTTTTTTATTATGCACTGAAATCTCTACTGTTTAATTAGATATTAGGTCATATTAACAGAATTGACTTTTCAGTTTTAAGTCTTTGACAAGCTCTGCTGTTTCTTTTCTCTACAATATCCTTTATTGCTTCAAATTTTTATCACTCAGTATTTCTATCACCTTCATGAGATATAACGCGTTGGTGCATGCCACTCAAAGCCCCAGAAACCTTTACCTCATCCTTCTATTCAGTTGTCCCTGTGGTTCTTATAATCAAATTCTTATCTGAGCCTATAGCAGTTTTATACAATATTTCCTGTCATTCCAAGTTCTAGTGAACTGTGGCATCCAGCTGGCTGTGGGTAAACTGCAGCAACCCCTGCAAAGTTTTCTCTTGAATCTGCTTGCAATATGTCCCAGTTACCCCTAAGGTCTTACAAAAAAGCAGAAATAGTTCCATACAAACCTCTTTTGTAATAAATCCCCAGACAAACTATCAAAACAAACCATCAAAATCTTTCTTGCATCTGTTTTCCAGCGCACAGAATTTTTTAGTAACACCACAGTTAGAGCATACAGCATGGACACCAAAGTGCTCCACTACACCTTCCCTTTGCCTGAGAGTACAGCTGTGATAACGCCTACCCTGACCACCAAAAACTTGTTCTCAGTGCCTGCTTATCTCTAGTTGTTCTGTGTCCACATATGCATGGGAAAGTGTCCTGCATACCATGAAGGAAGGATTCTGCAGGGGAAAGAAGGGAATATCGTGGAACTCTCTGTAAAAATTGTGTCCTTGTGCTGTAAGCAATGCAACAATGTATCAAACTAGAGGTCGAATAAGCAGGAGTGCTCTAACATAAAGGGAGATGACTTCAGTAGGGTTCCTGTTTTTGTTCTGGCATTGAGCTGACACTTAAACAACATCATCTCACCTACACATGCTTACTGCTTATATGTAGTCTGGGACATGTTGAGGTAGGATGAGAACTGTCAATGAACTTGAAAAACTTGCTATCATAATTCAGAATCCAATAGAGACATACATTCAGTTGCCTAAACATAGGTATTTGTGACAACAAACTATTTGTGCTGCCTGATGATGTCCAAAACATCCTCACAGAGCTGGAAGATAAGAGATGAAGAAACTCAAGAAATGTCTGGACCACAGGCTATATTCTAAGCAGGTGTCATGATATGCAGATTTTGGCAGCTGCATATAGCCTAGAACTTAATCCACAAATGTATATTTTTAGATAAGATAGCTTTTACACCAGAAGATCAATTTTGGTCTCCGATTTTAATGTTCTTCAGAGTGAAAATGAAAGAAGCTCGGCTAGAAATATTACTTTTGTTTTTGCAGTAGAATACTTTTTAGAACAATGTCTAACCTTGACTTAAAAGGCTGAAACTGATGAGAATGCTTCATATCCCTGGATCAGTTCTGCAATGATTTATTACCTCCATATTAAAAGTTTACTCTTGTCCAGTTTCAGCATCTAACTATCAAAGCTTAATAGGTCTATTTCAGTCAATTAAAGGGAGCACCTGCCAATAAAAAGACCCAAAACAAACCTGTAACATATTTATTTCTAGGCCACCATCTTGATAGTTCAAATGTCCTTGCACAAAGGAAATTTTTATTTTTTTTCCCACCAGAAATATGTTGGACTGTCCATATCTCGAAGGAAAACTATTTCCATAGTCCTTACCAGATTGCCTTAGCAGTACTTCTGCACTACCATATAGACAAAAAGACTGGACATCAGGATCATCACTGGAGACATATTTAGGACAAATAAAAGATTGTGTGCTGCATTAAGCATTGGCATTACTCCTTCGAGAGAAAAAAATAAAAATAAAAAAAGCCACACCAAAAAGCAATGAAGCAAAAACCCCAAAACAACCAGCTTCAAAAAAGGTTTTCAATGAGTTTCCATTTTTTAGTATTTGATATGGAAAGGAATGAGGGATAAAAAAATGTACAGAATTAATACAGCATTTTAAACACTAATACCACAAGTTTGCCTTGGAGGCCTTGGGATCTAATTAATTCTTAATTACATTACATAAGGAATCAATGGAGGTTTCCAAGGTGATAAAGACCAGAGCTATCCAGTATTATATTTTCATTCATCTTACTGGACCCACATTCAGATGCATTATCATTTTAGGTGTGTTCACTTATTAGAACAAAAGCAATCTGTAACAAATGGTAGACAGTTTAGGAGTATGACACGAAGAACAGATGGAGAAAGACTGATAAATGGATATTGGGACTGAGGATATGAAAAAGCAATATTAATTACAGTTAGGTTGGCCTGCACAGCCTCAGAATGGACACACACACACTTTACTTAATATCACAGAATCACACAGAATGTTTGGGATTGGAAGGGACCTTTGGAGATCACCTAAGGTAACCCATGCTAAAGCAGGTTCACCTAGAGAAGGGCGCACAGGATTGTTTTGAGGAGGGTTTTGAGCATCTCCAGAGAGGGAAACACCACAACATCTCCTGGGAGCCTGTTCCAGTGCTCAGTCACCCTCAAAATGAAGAAGTTTTTTCCCATATTCAGATGGAATTTCCTGTGTTTCAGTTTCTGCTCATTGTCCTGTATCCTGTCACTGAGCACCACTGAAGAGAGACTGACCCCATCCTCTTGGTACCCATCTTTAAGGTATTTGTATGCACTGATAAGATCCCCTCACACTCATCTCTTCTCCAGCATGAATAAGGTGAGCTCTCTCAGTCATTCCTGATATGCCTAGCCACTGTCTGCTGGCAATGCAGCAAAAGATTGGCTAAGAAATGTTTTGTTTGAGTTTTTAAAGCAAAAAGGAACATTCTTTTATTGTTTTTTCTATTCTCTGGTTGAAGACAGTAAATCAGGAAATAAATACATTATTTTATTGTTTATTCTATTCTCTGGTTGAAGACAACCATCCAGTAAATCAGGAAATAAATACGAGTGTCAGAAAAATCCAAGGTGTATCCTAACTTTCAAAAGAAAATTTGCTTTTACACGCAGAAATTTTGGAAATGTCATGGAAGCATCAGTAGGCTCTGAAGATGGCTAATTTGACTGTTCTCCTATGCTTATTTACTTACTGAATGTAAATTCAGAATTTTAGCAAATATCTAAAATTTCAGGGTGACTGCATGGTTTTATGATGGTGCTTAACAGGATACAACCTGCTTACTGCCCCTATAAGGCAAATACAAATATAAAATATTTTCCGAGATGTGCATATAGAACTGCTTTATTTCAGAGGAATATAAAACATGACTATTTATCAGAGTTTGTTCTTTAATACTTTAACTTGATAATCACCTACTGCACATTTCCTTGAAAACAGTACTAGAATAGTATAAAATACAAATTATGACCTAGGTTAATTACCATTTATATCAAACATGCTGAACAACATCATTAGTAGGTAGGTATTGAAATTAATTAGTTTGGATTGAGCAAAATATCTCAAACCTTCTTCTGAGTTTTTTTTAAAATTTCTTCTATTTATTCAATAAAGCAAGATATCCAACATGTTCAAATAGGTTTAAAGACGACAGGATCTATGAAATATCTCTGTTACTCTGACATTATTTTCTGTTCTTTGGGATTTTCATATAAGAATTGAGGAACTTTGACTTTCCTGTCATCATTTAGTTAAAAGCCACCAGTAGAAAAAAGAAATACAAAACCAAATCCTCAGATTGTCTGGTTTTCTATAAGATAAAGATCAAATAGAGTTCACATTTTAACAAGGAGCAGGACAGAATATTGATCACTCCACAGGAAACAGAATAAAGTAGTGGCTGATGCCATAGTTGAGCAGTGAGGATCACTCCACGGATGAGCCCCAACAATTTTGATGTTTTTCTCATCAAGTTTTAAATATTACAGTCCTCTTTTCCATGCCACTATGTTGTAACAGTTTTATATAGACAAAGGCAAGTACTGGACCCTTGACTGCCCAATTCTTTACAATTTTAACTCATCATAGTGCTACTAGATCTCCTAAATCCAATTCTTGATTTCATCAGTAAAAATATAAAAAGCTTGCCACAAATCAGCTAATCAGGGAACAAAGAATTGTCTTTTAATATAGGATATACTTACAACAATAAAAGATTTGCTGATATTGTGTTCTACCACACATTATTCAATTCTGGAGAGCAATAATATAAGTTTTGACAAACTCATAGATATCTGAAGAAGTACACTGAAAAGGCAGTGCACACCAATCTTTCTGTAGTGTTTTGAGCACTTCTGAAGTTCTAAGATTTTGTCAGCTTAATAAGACTTGTGAGTAAGATACAATAGGGGTTTTTTCAGTAGTTGTTCAAAAGGACTTAGAAAAAATTACTTACTTCCTACTTGAAACCTAACTTCTGAAATACTGTTAATATTTTGTAAGCTTCTGTAATTTTCAATGACTATTCTGCCAAGAGAGAAATAATAAAAGTCTGAAACACTTGTGTGATATTGGATGGGTTTTTCAAATCCCCTGAAATTTTCTGTCTATAATGCATATATTAACAGAATATTTCTGGTTGGAAGGACTCTCTTGAGATCATTTAGTCCAAAACATATAGCTAAAGCAGAGTCATTTCAAGAAAACTCCCCAATATCATGTCCAGTTGGGTTTCAATATTTCTACAGATGAAGACCCCACAACCTTCCTGGGCCTTCTGCTCCAGTGCTTGGTCACTCTCTCAGTAAAAAGTGTATTCTTCTTCAGGTTGAAATCCATGTTTTTTTCAGTTTGTATCAATTGCCTCCTGTCCTGTCATTGGGCAGAACTGGAAAGAGTCTGTCTCTGTCTTCTTTGCACCCTCCTTTTGGGTATTTAAAGACAAGGATGAGAGCACAATGAGCTTTCTATTCTTCAGGCTGAACAACCCCAGCATTCTCATCCTTTTCATATATGACAGATGCTTCAATCCCTTAATTATATTCTTGTCCTTTTACTGTACCCTTTCTTGTACTGGGGAGTGCAGCACTGGACACAGTACCCTTGATATAGACTTGGTAATTTGATCCTGCCACTCAAAAAAAAGATTAATTAATTAATTAATTCACACAGTCCACCTTTGCATTCTATGTAGAATTATTTGCTCTCAAATTTAAATGTTTCCAAGGCACATTATATATGTCTAGCCCCATTTCCTGTTTTGTTTTTGTTTTGTTTTTTTTTTTTCTTTAAGGTTATTTAAATGAGACTGAAATACTCCTTTCTTTTTAGAACAGAACTGAATGTCTTGAAATATCTTAAATGTCAAGAAGATATAAGTTGTTCTAAAGCATTCATAAAATGTAAACATCACATCCTGCTAAAATTCTTTGTCTGAACTTTGTTTTGGTTCATCATTTGGTAGGTCACGTTTGGACTATATGGTTCCTTAGACATAGCTCACTTAAAAGATAGTACCTCTTTCCATCAAATCCTATCTCACTGACACTGAAGTAGACAAGCAAATAATTTTGTTGTTCTCAAAATATAAGGTCTCCAAGGTGACACTGAAAACAAGAAAGAGTGAAGGTTGGAGGATGCAGTAAAAGCTTAAGAAAAGGGATTACATTGGCATGTGTGAAGTGATGTAAGCACTAAAGGATTCTGTTTGGGAATACACTTAGAATTCTGAACTACAGTACTATGTGCAAGTAGATGAACTATGTGAATTACTATAGCTAATGAATTACATTGGGGTGGAGAAGGGTCAGGTCCTAATAAGCTGAATTTTTACAGTAAATACAAGGTTGTAACTTTTGAGGAAACCTGTGGAAAAGCATACTTTCTCTTGTACGCATATCTGAAATAAAATATGAATTTAAATTCCAATACTGTGCAATCCCAGTCTCAGACATATCACAAAAGTGTTTCAATATCTTGCTCCAAATCATAATACCAGCATTAAAAATTCAAATTATCTTGACTTCAGTTAATATCAAGTTAATCAACTGCAGCATTTTTTATTTTTCTTTCCTGGGTTTAGGTAGGACTTTTAGTCTTTTTTTAAAGCAGACAAATACAGATATAGACATTTACTGCGGATTTGGAAAGCAGAACAGAATATGCATAACAAGTTTTGGCCATTCCTAAGTTGAAAAAAGAAAATTTATAAATCCCTTTTAACCAATGTTTACAGAGGAAAGGCATAACAACTTGTGAAGTACTGGAGCCTTCATAGGTACCATTCAGAATTTCCAATTACTGTGAAAGGCTGCCATCTACTGGAAAATATTTAATTAAATCTTAAAACCATCTTTATGACTGTCCATCAAATATGGGAATCCTCTTATTGTCAGTGAAAAAAAAAGTCCTTTGATATTTCAAGATTGCTCTTTTTGGTCCTTGAGATTAACAATTAGATAGTTTGTATAGGATAAGTGATTTAGGATTGTAGAACAGCAAAAGATGAATTAAAATTTTACATTCAATTTTATCAGAGGGTATAACTTAAAATGAAGTATGTGACTACTTCATTAGGAAAGTATTTAATGCCAATTAAGTTCTAACTTTCTTCAGACTGAAGGACATAATCCATCTTTTATAAAGGAACTGAAAGACTATGATTAATCATAAAATATTTAGTCACACTCAGTATTTTGCAGTCAAATAGTGAGAGTCAGTATCTTCCAAAGTCACTGGAAAAAAAAAATATAAAAGGTGTTGGAAATAATTAAGTGGGCAATATATATAGACTTCTTAGTTACTACTTAATTGGTAAAGATATAACACTAAATTGTGAAGGAAAAGCAGGTAGTGTTGCGAAGATACCCCATGCCTGCCCATCAGAAGTACAGAGACAATAGAGCCATGCTGTCCACTTGTTCTCTTCTAAGAAAGTATAATTTCTGTGAGTTCTTGGAGCTATTAAGGAATGATATTTGGTTCTTTCTTGTCATAGCCATTGTCAAGAGCGTAATGCAATCATTTTTTATTCCATGCTACTACAGTCCTTGCATTACTCTGAGCAAGACTAATCCCTAGTCATGTATATTCAAAAACAAAATTAAAACTTTGTGAATTGGAATTCAAATAGTTGTTTATAGCCATCTGCTTTAACACTGTATTATCAGGACTATCTAATGTTTTCTATTCCTAAAGGAACTGGACATTTAATCCTTCACATACTTAAACCTAGAAATTTAACACAAATACTTTTATTAAGTTCTGGTGTGCATTATTAATGGCTTTTAACTACTTAAAGCAGTGTCAATTAGCTACCTATTAAATGACAAGCATTTAGCAATTAACTAAAACTTACCCAAGCATTACAGAGCATAATGCAAAGGAAAGCAAAACTGGATTTCAGAAGGAAACCAACTGTGTATCAAGTGAAGCAGACCTGGGAGTAACTAATGACCATTTTAAGAGGAGGTAAATAATACCCTTGGAAAGTCCTCAGGTTTTGTGTTCCAGATTTCTCTTTTACTGTTATGATAGTGAAAACTTAGGTACTTTACTTGTTTTATGTCTCAGAGGCCTTATATATCATTTTGGTTGGGTTGGGATCTGATCATTTACTTTATTAAACAATCTTGTCTATCTATATTAAGTTTAGCTAATGAAATAGGCAGTTGAGTAAATTTAATTAATTGTTCTGAGGACAGAGAAGTTTGGGGTTTTTTTTCATGCTTAAGCATACCGAAATGAACTCCTGCCTTTAAAAGAACACACTCACTGTTCCAGTGGCTTAAGAGAAAAAGCTTAAATATTTATTTTGAAAAGATGCAAAAAAATTGTAACAACAAAACCATATATACAAAGGCTTTGTCAGATAATTACTTAAAGGAAACATTTTTGGAAACAAAATTTCCAGATTTTTGTTACTTGTGTTATCAACGTTATTAAGGGTATTTTTGAAATTTATTCATCTTAATAAAGGTCTAGAAAGGGGGCATTTACATGCAAATGAAAAACAATAAAATCTCTTTTGTTTTGAAAACAAAACAACATGAAAAAAAGACCAAACAACTGAACTCTTATCCAAAAGCAGAAAATCTAAGCTTCTTAAAATATGGTAAAAGCAAAAATTGAGAGATAGTAAAAAATACATTTGTATTTATGTTTAATTTTATTTGATTACTCCTTTACGTACCTGAGGAAGTTGTTTGGGAGCAGTCAGCCTTCTGCTGAAGACTGAAAATAGTTAAAAGTGTAAAGCAATTTTTTTCCAGTTGTAAGCAACACGTGTTTTAGAATAAATTATTGTCCTATATGCAAATTAGAACTGACTGAACATGTTATATACTTTAGTCCATAAAAGTAAACGTTAGTACAAAATAATTTACAACAAATTCTGAAGAAAAGCAAAACAGACTCTTTTAATAAGTGGTAGATTTCACACACACAAGAAAAAGAGCCTCAAATAGAGATACCTGTATGATTTATGACTGAAAGCTACTTGTACCTGGAAACACCAAAGAAAATGTGAGAACAAGACAACATTTACTATACTCAGGCTACAGCCTTGAACTTTTTTTGTGTTTTGTTTCCAGTTCTCTCATTATCCACAACTTCTCTGTGCAACATCTACCAGTGCCTCACTACCCTCACTGTAAAGATTTTTTTTCCTAATATCTAATCTAAACCTACTCTCTGTCAGTTTGAAACCATTCTCCTTTTTCCTGCCACTACATGCTCATGTAAAAAGTCCCTCTCCAACCTTCTTGTAGGCTTCCCTCAGGTACTGAAAGCCTACCATTAGGTACCGTTTTCCAGGTTGAGCAAACCCAATTCTTTTAGCCTTTCCACTTAGGAGAGATGCTCCATTGCTCTAATCAACTTAGAGGCCTTCCCTTACATTTAAGGCCAGGTTGGATGGAGCTCTGAGCAATCTGGTCTAGTGGAAGTGTCCCTGTCATGGCAGCGGCTTGGAACTAGATGATCTTTAAGGTGCCTTCCAACCCAAACCACTTTATGATTCTATGATTATCTGGTCATAAATATTTCTCCAGAGGAAATATTGGACCATGAAATGTAAGAATTACTATGAAGAAGACAACAAGACAGAGAAAATAAAAAAAGTTCTTGTGGAAGAAGAAAGTTTGCAAAAAAACTCCAAAAAACCCCCAACACTTTAAAATTTGTATATATGTGAGAAAGTGTCTGGGAACCACAGACAACCAAACCTGTCAGGCTCTCAGCTTTCCTGCTGAGATGGAGTGTGCTGACATAACTTCCTTAATATTTAAAGCTCT
>JAYRBT010000082.1:135748047-135759792 GCA_036023395.1 Myiotriccus ornatus | reverse complement strand
AACATGTCTGGATCCAGATGCTGCTACTTCTGCATTGTGTTTGAGAGTTATTGTTCTTTTTCATCCTAATCAAGATTATGTAACTCAACCCAAGGAATAAAAGTCATTACTTCTGTGTCTGACCCTTATACCAGTAAATCAACATTTGTTTTTCACACAAAAACACCCCACAACCAACAGAGCCTTGAAACACTACGCTGGTCATCAGAAAGCAGCTCAGTGGTAGATACATGAAGAAGATTGCTCCATGTAACAAACAGATCAAAATAAATTTGGGCGTAGAAGGACGGTATTCTAGGACAATTTACAGACATACACTTTCTGAATTCCTCTTTGAAGACAGACTTAAGGTGCAAAAAATAAAAACAAACAAATAGACAAACAAAAGAAGCAAAACACAAATCCAAACAAAAAAACACTCCCAAATCAGAACAAAGAGGTCTGCTGTTCCTTGCTGATTTTTTCCTTTTAGTTCCTTTAGTTACCGGTATGGTAAGAGCCAAGGGCATAAGACTGCCTTTTATAGCAGATGTGACAGTAACCAAGCGAATCCACTTTCTTTTAAAAAATGGGCTTTACAAAAGTCACATGAAATATCTCAGTTAAATATTACATTTTACCCTGACGAAGTATTAGTCAGTGACACCATAATAGCCTGTTGTCTGGTTATCTGGGAAGAATCTAACATGATATGTCTTCTTCTAAAGATTGTCTCTTCCTCTCTGCCTTGTGCAAGTCCTGCTGACACTCTTCTTAAATGTAGTGAATATGGATACTTTAATAATCTGAATTCAAATCGCTCCCACTCATCGTATTCCTGAGTGATAATGGACGTAGCAGATGTATTTACTGTACATATGACAAATATTTCTGATTTCCTCTGTAAAATCCTGTGTATCTGGCAAGCAAAGTAATAATAATTTAAAATTCTAGTAAAAATGAATAATAGTTTTAGCATTTTTGTTTTCAAATCTTCCTTACAAAGCATAAAACTCTGAAGAAAACAATATGTGAGGTATAACCACTATGGCCCGAAGAGAATAGGATGAAGCCAGGGATCATTTGAAATACAATTAAAAAACTAGCAGCTGAATGAAGGAAACATGGCCAGAGGACTTGAATAATAATTGTTATATATATTACTAAGGTATTTGCAATAATAGTAAGAATATGTTAACTTGCTTTACAGATTGAAAAATTTCATAAATTGACTTTTACTGTTCTTTAAAGATTGATTTGAGTGGATTTTCCCTATGAATGTTGCAGTGACAAGTGCTAGATATGTCTACATTTTCATTATAAATATGGAGATGAACAATACGCTAAATATTAACTGAACTAAAATACTACCCTAAAGTGAGATATTTTACAAATATCTCCAAGATATAAAAGAATAATTAATACTTACAGACAAGAACAGCAGATTATATGAAAAAGAACTACACTGGAAGATCTTGAGGAAAAAAACCAGAAAAAATATGCCATTTTATATATTTCTGTTTAACATACTAGTTATTTAGAGATTTGTAGAGTTAGTTATCAGAGATTTCAAATTAGTCATGGGATTACAAAGTGGTCTGACAAAAATGACAAATCCCCTTCCATAATATTTACTATTATATCTGACAATTTTTCTGTGTCAGTAGAATCAAACACAGAAAGTAAATAAAACAAAAAAATCCCCACACAAATAAGCAAGTAAACATAAAACCAAAAAGAAGAAAAAAACCCATAAAACCAACAAAGAGGATGAGATTACTACCAATTAAAATAGCAAAATAACTATAACACAGTAAAAATATTCCATCAGCTGATGTAAGAATTTACTATATGCCCTGTCTCCTTGAAACTGAAATCACATAGTTAAAATCTTAATTTTAATAAGCTAATAAAAGAGTGTTGAAGTCCAGAAAAAAAATAATAGCCTGAAAAAAAAGCAACACTGTAAAAAAAACCCAAAAAAACCAACAAACTTGTTTTTATAAAGTCTTGTTTAGATATGAGAGGATAATAAGGATAATGAAATTAGTAGGGATACTCCTGTAAAAAGCATCTAAAGTTGAACTTAAAGCCCTCAGAAATATTTATTTGCATAACATTTATTAAAAAAAAGGGGAAGTGCTCAAATATCTATTTATTGTATGAGGCCAGAGTGCAAAATACTGTAAGAAATGTTCACAGTTAATCTTCAAGTTTGATTTTCAAAACTTATATTGAAGATAATTTGGGCTGCCTACACTCAACAACAAATTACCTTTGAACAATATTCCTCATTTTTGATATGCCAGTTAATACGAAGCAAGTTTCATTACCACTAACTCTTCTTGACAAAGACTTGTTTTAATTCAAACCAAGACATTACTGCTTGATTTGAACAGGCTTTAAAACATTTTTTACTCTTGTGGCAGACCTGAGAGTTCATTTTGAAGTGGAAAGAGAAATGCAGGTGAATTTATGAATTTTCATACTGTTTATTCAGACTTTGTTCCATTGTTTTCAAGTACATTAATATATTTATCCTCTCAATAGAACTTGTAATTGAGTGTGCTTTATTCTCTTTTTCAAACAATTTTCTGAATCTGTCAATTATATCTCCTGTGGAAAGATGTCTTACAGATCCATGAACATAGCTAAACTCTACTGGATCATCAGCTACAAGACATCCATAAGCTATTTTGTCACATCATGCTTTAACTTTCAGGGAACAGATTGTTCTGTCTTTTGCAGTGGCACCTATACACGATTGAAAAATCTTTTATCTTTTGCATTAATGTCCCTATGCCTTGCTTTTGCTCTTTAAATGGGCCTACATTTAGATTCACTTTATGCTTCCTTGTGTGTCTAAAATAAAATGCAAACAGTCTCAAATCATTTCCAATAAAATTGCAGTGAAATTTGTTAGGCTTCTCCTGGGTCCAGATACATGCCTATATGAACCGTGGCACAGAGATTTTAATCAGACAAGGTTTTCCTCCTTACTACTTCAATTTATAAGGATAAATAATGAGTTTAACTTACTATATCCAAGGAAATAGTTTATATTTCATTGGGTCAATTGATATTCAAACTTCAAAAGAAAGATGATGTCACTCAGAAATAAGTTTCTGGCAAGTCTTGCTCCCATTTTTATTAGCACACTTGTTTTTAACTTTTACCCCATAAAACAGCTGAGAGCTTTGATTCTGGATGAGGTGAAACCTAGTGGTGCAGTAAGAGAGATAGAAAGAGTAATTTCCTAAACTTTGAGATATTTTAGTGTGCAATAGTTAACTGTTAATTTTAACTTAATTTTCCTTGAAAAACAAAGGAAACAGAACGAGGCAAAGGTCATTATACATTAATGGCCCTAACAAACCTGATAAAAGGGTATTTTTTAAAACTACAAATTACCATGTGGAAGAACTAGCCTCCAAGATAACTAGTAAAAACAAATATAATAAGGAAGTTACTTTATGTAAAATACCCAGAATCAGTTTTTTTAAATAAGTTTAAAAAAAAATAAAAAATTACAGTATTGACTGGAAATAAGGAAGTGAGTTAACTGTTGAAGTTGCAGTAAAGTCAAATGTAAGCATTCCTTTCTCTTGGTACTTTTTCAAACTACTATTGAGCATTCCTGGAACTTCAAGAAACAGCAAAATTTTTTGAGCTTTTCTGTTTACTTGGTTGCTTCCTATCATCTGTTGTCTCCCAGGGACAAGATTGAAAGAACTTCAGCACAGCAGGCCCAGTGGGCAGGAGGGACAACGGCAAACAAGTTCAACATGTGAGAATCATACACATAAAGTTCCTGGGGAGTGTTCATAGCTGCACCTTTTCCAGAAGATCGATTAACTGTGGGAAATGACAAACTGCCTGGGAAAGCACATGCTGTGGAGGCACAATATTCAAAGATGCATTTCTGACACCAAAGAGACTATTCTACCAAAGCACTGTATTGCAAAGAAAGCAAACAGTTCTGTTTGGGGAATCATACACATACAAGATTGTTCTTGACAAAGTATAAAGGGAGCAGGCAATGACCAGACAATAAATTAGGTTTTTTCCCTTCTTGGTTTTACATTTTATCATAACCTCACCATTATTTCACAGAAGTATCAGATATGTCATTTAGGCCAAAGGTCTGCACATTTCTGAATTCAGATAGATTTGAAAAGTAATAGAGAGGAAAAATATTTTAGCTTTCAGTTGTACAAGCCTCACTTTTCTTGGTAATAAAAGAGTAATAATAACCTTTTAGTTTCTGTTTAAAATACCTGGTAACCTTTCAGGTTATATATTCTGTTTCTTTCTATTGAAACACTTCTTAGTCATTTGAACTCATAGGAAAGTTTATTTTAAAGTAAAATATATATTGGGTGTAGTGGGTTGACCCTGTCTGGATGCCAGGCACCCGCTGAAGCTGCTCTTCCTCTCTCCTCCACAATTTGACATGGGAGAGAAAATATAATGAAAGGTTCATGAGCTAAAACTGGGAGAGATCATTCACTAAATATCATCACATGCAACATAGATTCAATTTGAGGAAATTAAGTGAATATATTACTAACAAAATCAGAGCAGGATAATGAGAATTAAAATAAATCTTAAAAACACCTTCCACCCCACATACCTCATCCTTCCCAGGCTCTGCCTCCTCTCCCACAGTGGCACAGGGAGACAGAGAATGGGGATTATAGTCGGTTCATCACAGGTTGTTTCTGCCACTGCTCAGGGAGAGGAGTCCTTTCCCTGCTCCAGCGTAGGGTCCCTCCCATGGGAAACAGTCCTCCACAAACTTCTCCAACATGAGTCTATGCACAGACAACAGTTCTCCATGAACTGCTCCCATGTGGGACAGTTTTCCACAAGGTGAAGTCCTTCAGGCAAAGTCCGCTTCAACCTGGGTCGCACATGGGGCCACAAATCCTGCCAGGAAAGGTGCTCTAGCATGGGTTGCTCTCCCCATGGGTCAGCAGGTCCTTGCCAGGACCTTGCTCTGGCACAGGCTTCACACAGGTTCACAGATCTCTTTTCAGCATCCACTTGCTCTGGCTTGTGCACCCTCCATGTGCTGCAGGTGGATTTCTGCACCCCCGTTAACCTCCATGGGCTGCAAAGGCACAGCTGCTTCACCATGGGCTGCAGGGGAATCTCAGTTCTGGTGCCTGGAGAACCTCCTGCCCCTCCTTCCTCACTGACCTTGGTATCTCCAAAGTTGTTCCTCTCACGTATTCTCAATTCACTCACTTCACCCCTGTGGCCCCCATGCAACCAAAACCTGGCCATGAAAACCCAATACAGTGGGTTATTAAATCTCTTTTAATACCTTATTTAAGACTGTATCTCAGCCAGCCATAATAATACTGTCAGTCTACCAAATATGTCAGTGAAAATACTGTTATTTTCTAGCATTGTTGCAGTTTTAATATCTCTCAGTTTTATGTTCCTGTGGTAGCTTAACCCCAGTCAGAAACTCTGTATCTCCCCACCCCTAGTGTAAAAAAGGTAAAACTCAAGAGATGAGAACAGTTTAGTAATTGAAAGAAAACATAAGAATATTACTAATGATAATGATAATTATAACAGTAATAATAGTAATAATTATTATTATTATAAATATTTATAATAATGAAAATAAGAGACTGAGGAACAATACCCAAGATAAACAAGTAATGCCCAATACTGTCCTTTGCCCATCCCATCCCCAAGCAGTGATTAGCCCCTCCCAGTCAACTACCCCCAGTTTATATGGGCATGATGTTCTATAGTGTGAAATATCTTTGGCCTGTTTGGCTCATCTGTCCCAGCTGTTTTACCTCCCAGCTTCTTGTGCAGCTCCAAACTGGCAGAGCATGAGACACTGAAAAGTCCTTGACTCACAGCAAGCATTGCTTAGCAACAGTTAAATCACTGTGTTAGCAACATTATTCTCATAATAAATACAAAACACAGCTTTGTAACAGCTACTAAGATGAAAACTAGCACTATCTCAGCTGAAATCAAGTCAGTTGCCCCTAAATAAGAAATACAGTGTTGGACAGAGTCACAGACAATCATTTAAAAAAACTCTTTTCTGCTGCTCAGGCTGGGTCAATAAAGCCTAGATCACCTACAGAATATGTTTGGGTGTTTTTAAGTTTTTACATTACTCACTCTACTTGTCCTTTCTCTTTACATACTAATATCATCCTGTTCTGGCAAACTTTTGTCATATATATTGTTTTCAACTTTTTTATTCTTGTTACTCTCCATTTTTCTTTAAAAAAAAAAGTCATGACTTTTATTGAATGAGGTGGCCTTCACAGTTGATCTTCAAGACTAGTTTTAATACATTCTGTTTATCAGAATGTGGGTAGATTGGGTGATTTTTATGTCTGAGATTTAATTCTTCTTTCTATTTTATGCCTTTGTTTTTGTTTTTTTTTTAATAACTTCTGGATGCAAAATATGTGATGCCCACCATGATATGC
Source organism: Myiotriccus ornatus (assembly GCA_036023395.1). NCBI lineage: Eukaryota > Metazoa > Chordata > Aves > Passeriformes > Tyrannidae > Myiotriccus > Myiotriccus ornatus. Next base: position 135,753,340 of record JAYRBT010000082.1, on the reverse strand, counting down.
TATTCTGTTGTACACAGCAAGAGAAACTTAGTACAAAATTAATAACACAGGTAAATGGTGAGCATTAAAAGAGAGTCAAGTCTTACCTGACAGAGGCCATAAATTGAGTTTTTTAACACTTGGTTAAAAACATCATGCTTTTTAACTTTGCTGCCTCTTAATTTTGTTTCTCAAGTCTGAGATAAATTAAAGCCTCTGAAATTAAATCAGGTTTGTTCATAAAACATAAAATGGAATAACATAAAAGTGAAAAAGAACAGTAATTTTTTTCCATTACCAAACCCTTTTAAACAGGTTGCAAAATGTTAATTTTTATAATTTCTTGAATAAATCATCACTGTAGTTAAAGACAGCTGCTGAGCAGTTTCCCTATTGTGTTATAGTGTCTTTCATTTATAATGTGACCAGCTACAGAAGTGTGTTCCATCAGAAGCTCATAATATTTTCAAAATGAAATCTTATTTTGAAGATTGTCAAATGCCATTAGCCAGTAACAATAGAATGAAAACATTTTGGAATGACTATTCCATATTTGGAATGACTATTTTATATACACTATTCACAGTTTATATTGCAGAATTTGTTACAAGTCATACAGAACAGCAATTAAACTGTATTTGTGGGTAGAGATTTTTCTCTCTTAATTCAAGAAGTGTTCTTTCAAAAACACATTTGCTCTTTCTTTTAACCAATTTAACTTGAGCTAATGTTTTAAGTAAGTTATTTTATAAACATGAGGCTAAACCTTATTTGGAAAGTTATGTTTTCCCAGAACTATACAATGATTGTTATGCAATTTCTCTTTCTCTATATTCCTCTATTTTCTTTTTTTTAATTAAGAATGCTATCATTAAAGCATTAACCTCCCCCCCAAAAAACCAACAAAAAACCCAAAAACAAACAAACAAACAAAAAACCCCACCCCACACTCTTCCAGCTTTCATGAACTAAGATTAATAATATTTAATATTTTTGACTGAAAACTGATTAAGCGTTAGAAATTCATTAGCAACACTTCGGAGCAATTTATGTAAGTATTTAAACACAAACTATGAAAAAATTCTTTAGTTTATAAAAAAGAAAATTTTGTCTTTTGAATTTTAAAAAATAAATGCCCTACATGACTAACTAATTCATTAGAAACTGAAACAAACCCAGAACAAGGAACAAATTCCTAATAATATTACAAACTGATGTTACTGTTTATACCATTACCCAGAAATGGTACATGGTGCATGTTTCCGCTTATCTCACATTACCTCTGTACAGTTTCTTTATTAAGTAATCATTTTAAAGGGAAGAGAAAATTAGGTTTATCAGTGTCACAGAGTGACAGTAACCTGTTACCCCTTTACCCCCTGCCATCATTTACCACCCATTATTTGCAAGACAGTTTGCAGCTAAAAAATTGTCCTTTATAGGTCCTGTCCTTGATTTTTTCCCACAGGCTTTCAACCTGTTCACAGCTGTTACTAAGAGACAGCTCTTCATAATCTTTACATTCCTTAACACAGAGAGTAAAACATCTGCCCCTCCTTCCTAGCCTATCTCTTCTGAAAAGCTTGTAACTCTTAGCTGCAGAGCTCCAGTCATTAACTCGTGCCACCGTGTTCCTGTGACAGAAACTAACTCACAGTTTTCTAATTTCACCACGGTTCCCAACTCCTCCTGCTCATTACCGATGCTGTATGCACCGGTGTAGAGGCACTTCAGCTGAGCTGTTGTCCTCTTCATCTTTTTGGGAGGAGCTCAGTCCTTTGGGACAATTTACAGGTGTTTCCCCTGTCCCCTAAAGTGCTGCCGTTTCCTTGTTTCTTACTGATGTCCAGTAGTGCATTTCCCTCTCTGGGGGAGGAATGAGATTTATAGCAGAATCTAGCATCTACTTTCTGTGTATAGGACAGTTTTTGTAACATCCTATATGATAAAGGAGAATGACTGGTTCTTTTTTTTAATCAGTAACTCCTTCCCAGCTTTAGGGACAGACTCTTAATTTTCTGTTGACTATAAGATGTTTTATCATCAAGAGAAATTCCCACAAAAGAGATTCCATTAATATGTAACATCTAGATATTTCCTTCAGCATATGACATTCTGAAACCTGCACCTTTCACACAGGTAATAGAGGCTAAAAGAAAATGATGCATTCACAACATCATTATAAGAATGTGGAATTTTTATCAGAGATTCTGTGTCTTGAAAGTCTCCTGAAGTTTTCAAGTCCCCTTTTTAAAATTTTTAATCATAAAAACACGGCAGAAGCTTGTGGACAGTTGAAGAAATAGGTTTTAGGCCAAAAACCTGTCTAATTAGATACCAGGTTTGCACACATACTCCTTACTCTATTTTCCTCTTGTTCTTTGTTTTTATAACAAAGTGACATTCTGTTTAGATCAAAGTTTTAGAAGTTGTGTGTTTACATTAAATATTTAAATCAGTCTTTATCAAGCAAACTCGACCTTCCATTTTACTGAGCACCTACAATTTAAATGGAGTTGCTGGTGCTCAATGTCTTTGAAAAAAAATATTGTATATCGGATTAGGCATTCATGTTAAGGGATTTGAATTAATAATGACTGACTGTTATTGACTTCCCCCCTTCTCTAGTACTTACAATTTGCATTTTCATTGTAAATTTGATATTGTAACTGATATTGCAGATTCTTTTACATTGCAACTGAACAAACTTACAAATTTTTATTCCCAGAAGTATTATCAGTACCTACATTTATGAACTTTTTGCATAATTTTATCTTCTTATGACAGTTACACTTAGTATTTCTTAAAGTATTTATGTATTTAATTTGTCTGAGTAGTTAAAAGGAAGACGTTGCAGGAGAAATCAGAAAAATGTTTTATCAAGAACTTTGTTTCAGAAACTGCAACAGAATGATTACCAAAACATTTTAATGCATTAGTACTGTGGTCCTTTAACTTTTAATCCAAACTTGAACACTAAGTGCATTTTCTAGAAAAGCCAGAGACAAATGACAAAAATGTTATGTAACCCTTCATGCAGTGATTAATGTGTACTTGAATCCAGTATGAAATAATCGTGTTATAAGGACAATAGTACAAGAATAGAGGAGGGAAATGAAAACAAAAGAACATTTTCTGAAAGAAGTAACTAAAAACTCTGAGACACGAATACATAGAAATGGAATATAGAGGACTGCCAGAATAAGTGGTTTTACTTTTTTTTTTTTTTTTTTTTTTTAATTCCAGTGGCAGTAAAATAACAAAAAATAACAGGAAATTACCTGGCCTGAACAAACTAAAAAGAAAAGTTTGGAATACTGCAGTTCTTATCAATAGTATAATCCCACTGTGCACTCTACCACCATTGCAGTAAATGAGCTTTTAAGACTCCAGCTGTGTGTGGTCAAGTATAGACATGATCTTATGGGCACAGATTTACATGAGACTGCAGCAAAAAGAATCTAACTTGTATTTAAGTGTTATAGAATAAGTATGAAAATAAATATCTGTTTTCTGGCTTATTCATTAAACACTGGATGGAGGGTTTTTACAAGGGTGAACTGAAACCTGAATATTTAGCTTTAAATTAAGTTATACATTAATTGAATGTCATGATTTTGATTTGATTCATATCATAGATTTCTATTTCCATACATATGCAGTATACAAAAAACTTTGTTTCAGCTACATAAAGTTTTAGAAAAGTTCTGACTTTTTTATTTCTCTATCTTTAGGGAAAAGGTTTTGATTTGAGCAGTTAGAGAGGCACTATTAGGAAGTAAGCAATCAGAAAAATGTAGATTTCTAGATGTCACATTTGACTCTATATTCACATCTCTTGTTCTGTATGTTTATTCCGTACCTACTATTATAGCAAATCACTGACTAGTGCTAATTATAGGTACTTAATGAACAACAGAGTACATTTCTAACTATAAGTAAAAAGAAAAATGTTTGAAATACAGAAAAAAAACCCCACCAACCAACCAACCAACCAAACAAAAACCCAAAAAACTGAGAAAAAGGATTTAAGAGGAAATAAAGAAATAAATCAAATTGAGGTTTAAGTGACACAAGAATTTAAGAAAGGTTCATGAAATATTGCAAAAGATCAAGTGTAAGAACAGAAACTAGGCTATGCTTGTATTTCTACATAGGCGTGGGGGTATTCCTTGCAATAAAATTTATAGTGCCCATATTGGCACTGTACTCTTGACAAAGAGAACCCTATATTTTAAATTTATAGTCATTAAAAACATTTCACTTTGTCTTTAGAGTATCATAAATATTATCTTGATATATTACATGTAATTGAAGAAACAGTGGTTCTGTCAAAAGGGATAAATTCCTACTTTCAGCTCTCCTTTTAGCTGATTTCCCAAGTTAAATATGCTGTCAGAGAAAGTGTTCATGCAACTTATGTTCCTGTTAATATGAGTCAGTCTTGAGAAAAGGATGCTTTTGTAGTACATTAACCTTTTTTATCTGTTCCATCATCATGAGTGACTTCAGTTCTGTAATCACTTGTACTGAAGGTCAGGAACAAATCCAACACAGTGACTATGAAAATTTCATCTCATTCTCTATGAGCTGACCAAAATTCTTTTTACAGTCAATTCTATTTCTATACCCTTGCCAGGCATTAAAATTGCCCAAACTGATAACATTTGGGATCTAAAGTCAGAATCTGTAGCACTATCATTGTTAAGGAATGGTATTCTTCAATTTAGTACCGCCACTAAAACCACAGCATCACTCACTCCCCCTCTCCCTCCAACTGGAAGCACAAAAGGCAAAGATAGTGTGTTGAGATAGGAACAATTTCCTGGAAAAACAGCAATGAGATAAGAAAATGAACAGTAACAACAATATTAATAACACATGGGAAGTCCACAACAATAAAATACAGATCAGCTCTTTCCCCTCACGTTTTCTCCTGACTGGACAGAGAGCTCTTTTCTTTGGAAGTGAGAGAGAATCCCTTTCCCCTGCCCCCAGCAATGACCTGAGGTGGTATCAAATAACACGAGAGTCCTGGCCACACTCCCTCCTGGCATTTGCAATAAATTGCCCTGTCCTGGCTGAAACGAGGACAAGTAGACAGTAATCATTTTATTTTCTTACTAATTAAAATAAGAATAAGGAAAGGATACACATAAGGTGCAGGGTACTAGTGATTGAGAGTTTATGTGACAATGGAAAATATTTGAAAGAGTCTAAAATTCCAGGGTCTAGTTATTTAATCAATACAGACCAATACTTCTAATTGTACTAAAATTACACAACCTCTTATTTTATTTTTGGTAACACAGGC
>JAYRBT010000082.1:135722217-135735310 GCA_036023395.1 Myiotriccus ornatus | reverse complement strand
AAACAAAAGGAAAAAAGGAAACCTCCAGGGCAGGAAACAGGACAATTGCTCTTATCTGGGGAAACAAAAAAACCTCAGGCGAGTCTCCTTGCTGGCTCGGCTGAGAGCAGATAGAGAATGAGCCCACACCCAGCCACACCTCCCAACCTCCTTCCAGCCACACCAGTAGCCCCCCCAACTCCTTCCCTTTGTTGCCCAGAGAAAAAAGTAAGCCTTTGCTCTTTCATCTGCCCATTTCCTAGGAGACTAATTTGTGGGCAATTAGCAGACAGGCGATTTTTTTGTGTTGTTAAATGCTTATCTGATGGCCCGGGGAAAGGAGAAAATTCTTTGCCTGGTGTACAAAAGTTAGCTAAACCACGACAATGAGAAAGCTGGAGAAGGACTTTTTACAAGGAAAAGATATTGTGATAGGACAAGGGGGTATGGCTGTAAACCTAAAAAGGATAGGTTTAGATTAGATATTGGGAAGACATTCTTTACTGTGAGGGTGGTGAGGAATTGGAACAGGTTGCCTAGAGAAGTGGTGGGTGTGTACCATGCCTGGAAATGTTCAAGGCCAGGTTGGATAAGGCTTTGAGCAAACTGATCTAGTGGAAGGTGTCCTTGTTCATGGCAGACAAATTATAGCTAGCTGACCTTTACAGTCCCTTCCAGAACACACTGTTCTACAATTCTGTGAAATAATGTTCTGATATATGAAGTTTTATCATATATAAACCTGTACTTCTGTAAATTACTTAGCAACTAACAAGAGGAAGTATTCATTAAATGAATGTCACTCAAAGAGCAAGTAGAAACATTACCATGAGAATGCACATGCATTCTATACAGGAACAACCTTTGCTCAATAACTGCTGTTTCTTCTGCAATAGATGCCTGTGTTTCTATAAAATGCCCATAACATTTTTCTATGTGTCCATGACATGGCACTTTAGAATACAATTCTTAGTGTTTATATAAGTCTTATTTTTTCAAAACAGTAGAAATCTCATAAATACCTTTATTCAGCTTTTCTTTACAAGTATCTGAGCTAGTTTTCAAGCAGTTTGTTCAAGCACCATGTCATTGTAGTCCAAGTGCCATGGCAGTGCTGTAATCCAGGGTTTTATATATCATTCTGCAGTAATCCCTTTTTGTGCCACTCCTTGATCTTAACAATTTTCCCCTGGTTCACTATGGGTCCTCCATGGGTTGCAATTCTGACAGTAGCTGGTCCTGGGTCTCCATGGGCTGCAGCTTTCTCCAGGGCACATCCACCTGCTCTGGTGTGAAGTCTTTCATAGACTGCAAGATGATATCTCCTCCAGCATGGTCCTCCATGGGCTGCAGGGTAGCAAATTCATTCATCCTGGTCTTCTGCATGGGCTGCAGGGAAATCTCTGCTCTGACAGCTGGGGCAGCTCTACCCCTTGCTTCTTCCTTGACCTTCGTGCATACAGGGCTGTTTCTTTTTTTCTTTTTTTTTCCACACTCTCACAGCTGTTTCTCAAAAATATTATCACAGAAGAATTGGGAGTATTGCTTGGGCTCAGCTGTGTCCTGCAGTTGGTTGGTTGGATCTGACTTTAACCAGATGTGCCTGAGATGAGGCATCCCTTGTCCTCTTTTCACAGACGTCACCCCTCAACTGCCACTGTCAACACTTGGAAACATAAACCCAGTGCAGTGGTGGAGGAAAAAGACCACAGTACACCAACAAACTGCTGGGGATTCTGCCTATTTCAGTGGAGTCAGGCCTTCTACAGAGATTTCCTTATTCCTATGACTAAATTACATGTAACTAAACTAGGTTTTTTAGACTAAATTACATGTAACCCAGAGAAGGGATGAACAGTAGTGCAATTATTCAGCTACTTTGGTAAGCTTCAGCTAGGGGCTCTCAAGTAATCAGGGAAAAGTGCTTGCACATTAAAATATAAACCATCCCTGAATTCAACAGTACAAAATAAATACTATCTGTGTGAAATTTTTCTTTTACCAAGTCTTGTATTTCTGATAATTTGGTATCAAAGTTATATTTCTGTCCTCACTCACTTGAAAATGACTCAAGCATTCTTTTCTTTGACACTCTTTATATGAAATTCATCTTCCTATGAACTGCATACTGAAAAGATCCCGCATACAAAATAAGTTCATATCATCAACAGAAACAGAAGAGAAACTATTGTGAGGGCTGAGCAGGAGGCTGTAATGGCAACATCAGATTCCACAGAGTTCACTCATCACTCTTTCTCTATGCTAAAAACTAGACTGGGCTACACTGAAAGAACATAGATGATTTTTTCTGTTCAGTTCACAAAGCTTTGATTATAAAGCAAGCATGCCTGATTTATATTTAATCAGCTGATTTTAATTCTTTCAATCAGGACTCAGTAAGATGACTGGTGGTTTTAAATAAGCTTATGATTCTTAAATAAAAATAAATATTACTAGATATTTGTTGCTGTTAAGAATTCAGAGTTTTAATGTACATTTCAGTCATGCACAGGAAGATTTATTATCCATCATAATGGATGAGAGTCAATGCAAGTTTGACTCATTTAGTCATCTAAACGCTTATTTCAAATATGAGCAATTCAGATAAGTTGCCTGGGAAAAGGTGTCTAGAGAAATTTGACATTATATGTGACAGGATCTTCAGGAGACTTGTGTCCTTCTGGGCTTCCAGCTGAAGTCTGGTACTTCCAAAGAAAATAGAAACTTACTTTTTGTTAGCAAGGCCTGAATCTAAACAGGAATCAGAGCCTTGAATCAGTTTCCCAAAAGGCAGAGTTCGTGTCAGTTGCTTAACCACAAACATAAGGTGCCATTGTAACAACAGCAAAATATTCAAGCCACCTGTAGATATATGTCAAATATGATGCAAGAAATAGAGATCACACTGGGGAGATGCATAATATTTTGTGCCTGCAGTTACAGACCAGATAAGAACAATTTGTGAACATTAAGTAATGCCATATATATGTGTGATAAACTGCGGTTTGATGAACCATCTCATGTAAAATAATTTAGCTCATTCTAAAATACACATACCTGCGTAGTCACTTCAAATTCCCCACTTAATTAGCTGCACTGAGAAACACTGTATGTACCAATGAGATCAACCACCTGAGGAAATACTTTCAAACCCTTCACCATTTGGGTCTTTGAGGAGATGGGCAAGGCATTCCTATACAAAGAGCAAATTACTTATTTTAGCTAACAATGCCACTTCAAAGCATACTTTGAGTGACATGCAACAACACCTAGGGTGATCCCTTGTCAATAACTGCAGAATTTGTCCAGTTAGATGTATTTCTACTATAAATTAGATATGTTTAAGCGAAATTTGATCAGCTCTTAGAGGTGCTGCTGGGGAGTCTGGGTTCTAAAGTGTTTTCATGTCATAATGCTGCACTATTGCTTCTCAAGGTTAGATTTGAATCTTCCTTTCCGCTGTTTTCTCTCTATACTTCTACATAGTCATTCTTCATAAGCTTCTGTGCTACACAGAACTTATTTATTCTATCTGATCTGGAGCTGAATCACACACACACATCAAATGCAGGTGACCCTGCATTCTGTCCTAATTACTGTGGCCTTCAATATTGCTTTATTCTAATTTGTAGTCTCCCTGAATTACTTTCTATGCAAGTAAAATATTACAAGGTCAGCCTTTTCTCAGTAGTTTTCATTTTACCACCTTACTTGGCCAGGTACATGCTGGGCATTATCCTCTGAATAGTAATGCCTTCCACTGACTACACAAAGCATATCCATAGATCATGAGATGCAACAAATCTTTCATTAATAACCTGCATTATGAGCTAGACCATTAATTCTAGCAAAAATTTAGATGTCTTAGTCTGCAGCTAAATCCCTCACAATTCATAAAACCATCCAAACTGACTTGTGCTTTTATTTTTTTTGTTTGTTTGTTTCATTGGTTGCTTAATTAAGGATGTTTCCTATCAAAATTTATGAAGAAAGTCTTCCTTAAGAAATAGAGAAAATATGTTATGTACATTGTTTCCTAGGGAATTTTTGAAAATAATATTTTAAAGGAATCGCTGGTAGGATTATTTTGTCAGTTTTACAGGGAAATCTTCACTGTTGTTCTTCTATTATTAACAGTATTTTCATTATCAAACTCACATTTCCTAAACTAAACTTCAGACAGACTTGGCATTTGTGTGTCCACATGTTAAGTTATATGGAAGCCACCAAGATGATCAGAGGGATGGAGCACCATTCCTATGAGAAAATTTGGATTGGCAGCCTGGAAAAGTGAAGTCTCTGGGCAGACCTAATTGCAACCTGAAAGGAGCCTTCAAGAAAGATGGAAAGAGACTTTTTACAAGGACATGTATTGATAGGATGAGGGAGAGTGGCTTCAAACTGAAAGAGAGCAGGTTTAGATTAGATATTAGGAAGAAATTCTTTACTGTGAGGGTAGTAAGGCACTAGCATATGTTACCCAGAGTTGTTGATGCCCCATCCCTGTAAGTGTTGCCCAGGGTGGATGGAGAAACACGGGCTAGTGGAAGATGTCCCTTCCCATAGCAGGATCCCTCCCAACCTAAACAATTTATAATTCTATGATTCTCTTTAAATCTGTTAATGCTTAAACAAATTGAGTGCCAATAATGGAACAACAGAAGAGACAAACAGCCTTCGGAAGAACCAGATGCTAATGCAAAGAAGTGAATGGGACTTAGTGGAATTATGGCAAAGGATTTATATCCCTGATATTAACATGGCATGATCTTAAGAACTGTGAATAAAAGCAAATCCAGGGATATCACAGGGTAAAAACATTTAATCCTTAGGTTTCTCTTCTAAGTAGTTTAAAAATTCTACTTTCTTTTATGTTGTCTCATGTAAATTGCTCAAGAAGAACAACTGATATTCAATATTCTAAAAGGTGCTTAGTAACAGTAAAGAAAGTTTATTTTCAACTAAATCTCTTTGTTGTCTCTGTAGTTTTCATTCAAAGCTGTTCCCTTTTTAATTTATTAAACAATGATATCAGGAAGCTCCATAAGAACTGTGAGTTTCAAAATCTGTTAGTCCTAGAGAGCTCATGTAGGGGCACTGAGTTTTATGTACAAGCTCTAGTGCAAAATAATAGAAAGAAGAACAAATGCCCAGGTCTTTTATTTTGGCCAGTATAGGAAGCCTGCTCAATAACCTACACTGTACCAGCCACAACTCTGTGTTCTATTCTAATTAAAAAACACAAAAAAATCAGGTACTCAAAGTAGGAATTAGAATGAAACATATCTTAATGTTCTTCAAGGGACAGTCTCTTTTTAAAATCTTTCTTTTAAAAGCTTTCTTTTTCCTACTCATTTTCTAATTAGGCATGTATCATGAATATTAATACTTGTAAAGTTCCATGGTGCCAGAAAAACTTGAAATGAAAATGTCACAGAGAAACATATTGCCAGACTATGCAAAAAGTCAATATCCTCAGAATATATCTTGGGAAGAAGCAAATGCAAGAAAGAGACGCAGGTTCATATTATCTCTTTCTCTCTGACCTGAAGACCTTGAAAGCAATGGAGCTGAGAACTCTGGGAAACAATGAGGACAGGACCTCATTTTCATAGGAACTCTTTATGGTTCAACTTTTAAAAGACTAATTTTAAAGAGTCTTGACTATTTAAAAAAAAAAAAGTAGTTTAAGTAACAGATCTCTTTGATAACTACACGTATTGTACCACCTACTAAGAATTCAAAAAGAAATCAGTACTGTCACTGCATTCTAAAACACTATTCTGGACTTACCCTAACTACTATTTTTCCTTATTGAATGTTTCATGTTATTCTTTGATCCTTATGTCATAAATTCCTGAAGTCGAGCATGGGCAACTTGTTTCTTTGATGTTCTTATCCACTTAGAGAGTTACAAATTAGCATTTCAAGTCACCAACAACCTGCATTTTCCAATCTAACCCATAAAACCAGAATCTTGTGTCTGTATAAGTGACTCAGTAAAGAGATCAGATTTTCATTTTGCAGCAGGTGCTGACTATTGATTCATTTGATTTATCTATACCTGTGCAATGAAAGTAATAGGAATGCCCTTCTACATTGTTAAATTTAATAAAGTTTTAATTTTGAGAATGAAGCCTAATATGTTAGTTAACTCTACATACTGCTTAATGCACTTTGGAAATTGCATGCAAACTGCAGGGCAATGTAGCAGACTCACAAGAAGAGAGAAAAAGAAAAGAGGTGAATTTATCATTGTCAAGGTTTCTTGTCATCCAAATTTTGGAGGTTATTTAGGTGTTCTTATAATTCATGAGTTTTATATCCCAATCAAGTACACACTTTGCAAAAAGACTCAAAAGAGGGACTCTCCAGTATACTCTTGTATCTGTGTTTCATAGCATGTTTCAACTATGTTAATTTACAAAGACATAGACTGTTCATTTCATCGAGTCTATTTAGAATAAGTCAATTTTAATTTGTATAAAACAGATCTTTGATAATGAGATTCTCCTCGACATGTCTTTTGGTTTCCCTATGGTCCTGTAGTGCCTGACAAGGATATTTTTGGCAATTATGATTTAATTAAATATTCCCTGCAGAGTTGTTATATAAAGCAAAGTCATATAAGCAACTGTCAGCCATTTGAAATCAATACTTTTAGAAAGCATAATTTCCAGCTTTCTCATCAAAGTCTTGAGAGAAGGCTTTGATTTAGCATGAATTATAACATGGAATTGAAAGATAAACTTCATTGTGGTTTTCATGGTCTCCAGAATTGTTTCAATTTATGACCTGTCTTTGCGTTTTGTTTATTTCTCCACCCATTTTGTAATGTCAACTTCTTTATACTGATACATTTGCTTTTCAAAAAATAGACAAAGATAGTCTGAAATGCTAAAATGCAGAATACTGTAAACATTTCTCTTTAATGTGTAAACACAAAAAATATAAGTAAAAATAAAAACCTAAACGAAAAGAAAAAGGAAATTTATTATGTTAAAATACATTTTGGGCATATTTTTATAATACACTAGGGCTTTCTGCTAAGGAAAATTCCTCTTTAATCTAATATCAGCATTGGACATTTTCCCATTGTTAACTTCTGTCTCCCTTTGAAATTAATGCTCCTAATTTCAGAGACACTAAACTAGAAGGACCATCAAAAGTAAAGGAAATTCTGAGGAAAGTGAAAGAACCTCTTTGAAGTTGAAGTCTGGAAAAACTTTCCTATCAGGCAATTGTCTGATTCCTCTTTAACACTCTTGTGTTGGAGAACTGGCAGATTCCTTTGTGCATAACAGTTTGTACCCTTTCACAAAACTGGGTTTCATTTTGCTGAACCCTTGATACAGGATTTCCTGACAGTGATGACTTAAAGAGATTAGTTGCTTAAAAAGAAAGTATTTTCTCTCTGTTTCAAATCTTCTTTCTTCCAATGTGACTGAAAAACCACAGGTTATTGTCTTATGAGACATTTTGAATAATGCTACTCACTTTTTCATCTATATTATTCACTAAACAGGCCTGCTTGTCTACCTTGCCTACCTACTCCTTTAGCCTTTCCAGGATCACTGCAGTCTAGCAATTCAAACAGAAGGTCGCAACATCACTTTCACTGGGAATTTTGTGCTTACTTAGAGCTGGTGAAAAACGCAAGTGAACTCATACATTAACTAAAAAAGTGTAGAAAACATTCAAGATCCACACTGACATATCAATATCCACAATGTTGTATGAACAGGCACAAGTCTCAGCTATTAGAGGAAAACTCATTATCTTCACTATCTGCAAGAAGTTGAATAAAACTTGTTATCAACTACTTCATTTTGAAAAAGACAAATGAGAATGAAAAGGAAGAGAAACAATATGAACAATATTTCCCCATATAGAATCTTTTGAAATTGTCAGCAATCTATAGTAATTTTTCATGACTTACTCAGAGGATAAGGGATATTCTTACTGTGCTAGGGTTTATTTGTATCTGAAAGAGAAAGAGATCTAGAATAAACTGTGGCTGGATCAGGAGAAAACTTCAGTAATTTTTGACCATAATATTATATTAGAATCAGCAAAGATACACAATCTTTTATTTTCACCGTTTCCTTAAGTCAGGATTTTGAGAAGCATGTTTATATGTTACAGTTTTTCTTGCATCAGTTCCTTTATTCTGACAATCCTTTGCTCATCAGTTTTGGGGGTGGGTTTTTAGGTTTTACTTTAAGTCTTAATGTTTTAAGAACAACTGAAAGCCTCTAAAAGTGTTGAAATTCTAAGGACTATAATCTTCAGCAGTCAAAAATAGTACCAGTGAACATGTGGATGGTGCCAGCCACAAGACAATCTTATGTTCAAGAGCTGAATTTTTATTCTGCTTGCCAAAGGAGAGTTTGAATTGGCAGCTTTTCTAGTCAAGTGCAGGTGTTTTCCCCTCTGCCCACGGCAGTTGTGCATGACAGATGGACCAATAACGTAAAAAGGCAAATTCTGAACTTAGAATTTGAGAGTGTTTGATGATGATTTCCAAACAAGAAAAGCAGTTTGTTTATGTTATTTTCACTTTCTAAAACTACTTTATTATTCTGTTTAAAGATTTTAAGTGAGGAAATATGTTGTGTTGCAATAAAGACTCAAAAGAGGGACTCTTCAAACACTGAGTAGCTGTTGTGCAAGACCACTTTATTCAAATCAAGATGTATGCCGTCTGGCAGGTGTCTTGTACCTGTCATTGGGGATGATCATCAAAATAAAGACTTTTTTGGAGCCAAGATAGAATATATCTACCTATAAGTCTTAATCGTTTGGGATTTAGAGGTGTCGTATTTCACAGATGCTTTATTGTATCTTATCATTTTTATCAGCCCCAATTCTGAGATTTCATCCCAAAGAGAGTTTACAAAAAATTGTTTTATTTAATTCATGTGAAAGAAATTGAGACTAACTTAATAATGCTTCTGGGGGTCAGAGCCTTCTCCTGGATTTTTCCACATTCTTAATGACTGATTTTCTTTTTTTTTTTTTTTGTCACCTGTCCCCCATGTCACTGTAGAAGACTTTCTTTTCCGTCTTTCTGATCAGCTCTGAGAGACAGGTGGAAATATTATAAATAAAGGTCTCATTGGAAGTTTCTGGCTATGGACTGGCCTCATGGGATAAAAAACAATGAGTTAACAATTTTGAATTAAAGATCCAAAACTTTATATGTAATTGTCCAACTATTATTTGTTCTTTAATGAACTAAGTGAGCATAAAATTTTACACACAGTTCACAAAGAAAGCTCTTCTCCCTTGCCTTGCTTCCTTTTGCTGTGTTTTGTTTATGTATTGTTTTTTTCTTGTTGCATAACAGATTCTATGAAAACATAGATAAGACATATTGAAATCAAGAGCTCTCTGTCCCAGACTTTCTATTTGTCCTTTGCTGAACCAATGTTGCTGTTTCTTGTTTCGTCATAATAAGTTTGCCATACTTTTTCTTGTTGATCCAACTGTTTTGTTTTATTTTGCTGCTAACATTTTAAGTGCATAGATACATACTGGGCTTGTTCCACCAGTGTCCTGCACAGAAAAGCTGTAAGAAACATTGGGGGTCTGATTTAACATTAAGAAAAGGATTGACCCCCAACTATGAACTCCCTGGGATCATCCTATGCAATCTTCCCCCCGACCACAACCCACCATGTTACCACAAAATTCATTCTTTTAGAAATAGAGGAAGAAGTCTATTTCAGCATGAGTAAATAATTTTGGTGTCTGTATATCTATATTAAAGATTGTTTTTATATAAGCCTCCAAGTTAAAGTAATGTAGATCAATGAATTGTTTTTAAGTTTTCAAATTATGATTGTGGTCCATGTTAATAAAATGTAAAGATGAAAATGGAAAATACCTACCATTTTAAACACATTTGAAGGTATTCTGTGATAAGCTCCTTAAAGAATCTTGTTGAACTCACAAGGTTGCTTTCTCAGTTTTCTCTGAAATCTGATAACCAACTAACCCTATTGCATTGAACATCAACTATTCTCATCTAAAACATATACTTAACATGAGCTGTAATGGGCTTCTCCTTCAGTCTGAACTGTCTTGTATTATCACCTAATAAAGCTGGGTTTAGCTAAAGAAGACTTTTTTTTCCCCTACGATTTGAAGATCTGACCAAATAAATCCCACTACTTGATTCTGATGTTGTGGTGTTGCCAGCCTGTATATGAATTACTGCAAATATTATACAGGGGATAGTTGTAGTCGATACATTATTAAGATGGCAAATTATATAAGAATATATTATGAGTAACAGCAAGAAATAAAAAATGGTTTAGTCATGAACGTGAAAATCAATAAATTTCCCTTGGTTGAAACTGAAAATTAATAACAAAAATTTCAGTAAAAAAAAAACTGAGAAAAGAATATGCTGAGTTAGAAGGAACCCATCAGGATCATCGAGTCCAGCTCCTGGCCCTGCACAGGACCATCCCCAAGAGTCACACCATGTGCCTGAGAATATCATCCAAACACTTCTTGAACTCTGTCA
This sequence comes from Myiotriccus ornatus, assembly GCA_036023395.1. Classification (NCBI taxonomy): domain Eukaryota; kingdom Metazoa; phylum Chordata; class Aves; order Passeriformes; family Tyrannidae; genus Myiotriccus; species Myiotriccus ornatus. The sequence goes on along the minus strand of JAYRBT010000082.1, from coordinate 135,724,797 downwards.
GTCTTGGTTCTCTGACCACTTCCCTGGGGAGCCTGATCCAGTGCCCAATCACCCTCTGGGTGAAGAACCTTCTTCTAATATCCAACCAAAACCTCCCCTGACACAACTTCAGGCCATTCCCTTGGGTTCTGTCACTGGTCACCACAGGGAAGATATCTTTAAAGTTGTCAACAGACTTAGCAAAGTTGTACAGGTGCAAAATACTGTAAACATACTGAGCACAATAGTATAATGACTGTTTCTGAGAGATTCTATCCAGAAAGAAAATGCACTCTCTTTAAAGATACTGGAGAATATCCTGATGCTTAAATAACCACAACACACTGTATTAATTTAATGACTTTTATATTCATGTCTTGGGATCTAATATTCCATAGTTAAAAATCCGCTCTAATATTATCCTTTACAAATACAGTTTGAAAGTATGATTGAAAACATACATCATCTGTATAGCTTATGAAAGTTTAGATTGTTATCCTGTGTAACTTTTCCTGATATATTTAAGCCACTTGAGGGCCCTTGTCACAGGATTATGACTCTTAGTGTATAATTTACAGGTTTTTACTTCGCCTTGCACATAACCTGGAAAATTTGATTGATCCAATTGGCAGTTCTGGGTACTCCGGGGAAAACTGCAAGTGCACACAAAAAGTGTCACTGCAGATGACACAAAGTGGCTGGTACATCAGAGGATTTTGCTGCCACTCGGAGAGACCTTGAGAGACTGTAGGAATGGGCTGGCGACAACCTCAGGAAGTTCAGCAAGGGAAAGTACAAATTCCTACAGCTGTGAAAGAACAACTACATGTGCCAGAATATGTTGAGGGTCAACTGTTTAAAACATTACTTGGCAGAAACAGCTCTGGGCCTCCTGGTGGATACCAAGTTGAACAATGAGCCAGCAATGTGCCCTTGTTGCAGATAAGGCTAATGATATCCTTTAATGTTCTAGAATTAAAAGCTTCTTTCACACTAAACTGATAGTAAAATTTGTACACAATAAAATTCTTTGCAGAGTAAATAAAATTTGAATTCCTATCCATACATTTACTATTCTGATTAACAAAAGAAAAGAACTTGACAAATTCCTTTACTATGATGATCACAAGCAAATACTGACCTTCACCAACAATTGCCTCATTTCAAATGTAAAGTATGACCAAGGAAAAAAAACCAATTTGAAGCTGTTTTCCAGAAATCTATGCAATGTTTGTCTACTTAATAATTTCTTGTTTTCATTTTCACTGGGAAAATACTGATTTCCATTTTACTACCCACCTCATGATCCCCCCAGACGTGGGTACGGTATTTTACTTTCTTCCTGCAATGCTTTGAGAAGAAAATTTCTTTTCATTATTCTTCACCACTTGCAGCTCCTGACTGCATCATGTCCTTTTCCTTCCTGTTTTATCACAGCTGTTTTCTTAATCTCTCAATTTTATTAAGGCTTCTCATATTCTCAACTGTTTTTAGTCTTTGTCTTCTACATCCTTCTTTGACTTTCGGCATTCCATAACTCTATAAAGAAGTTACTGGTAGCTTCAATTTATCACTGTTTCTCATAATCTTTTTGCTATAAATATTTATTTTATATTATTTGCTCTTTTTTGCAAGACCACCACAACTACTTCTGCTGGTGTAAATGTCTCCTGAGGGTATGCCAAAAGGAAAAGAACTGCTCTGTTTGTTTTATTTGGACAATATAAATATCCAAATAGATGCATTTCATATCGTCAAGGGGAGTTCTCTGTTAGTTTATAGGTTTTTTTTTTCCATGGCAAACTGTGTCTCATAGTTGGTATATTGATATATTTCTCACATGACATAATTCATATCCATAATTACACGATCACAGAGTGGCCAGATAGGGGTGGTCTAGCTTCCATCTAAAAATGAAGTGAAAAAAAAAAATTTTTCTGGAAAAGGCTTAGATTTCTTTTAGTTTGGCCATAGATGATTTGACTTGGCTTAGGTGTGAAATTTACTGTTTTAATAAGCAAAAATTTCATAACTAAAAGAGTAATATCAACTCAAACATAAACCAATACAACTAGTTTATTATTCACAATAAAGTGACTTGAGTGAAAAATTCTATCAATACTAGCTTTAGGATATAAAATTAAAGTGATGTAAAGACTTAAACAATAATGTCTTTGAACCATGAATGATGTGAATGCATCTCAGGATATGCAATAAACCTGAAAAGTCAGGCATGCTCTACTCATACTGCCGATATAGAACTAGAAAGCATGAGTAACCATATAGACCCACGTTAAAAGTATCGCAAAAAATAAAAAATAATATTTTTAATCCAATTAATAAAATATTGAATTGTAATCTGGAAGATTAGTCAGAAAGAACCAGTTGAAACTTAAAACAGCAATTCAACAATAATGATATGTGAATAACAATTTTAGGAAATAATATAGGGAATATGTCACTCAAGACTAAAAAAAATTTCTTGTGAAGTCAATAATACTTTACATTATATATGGTACAGTACTATTAGCTACCCAATCCTCTGTGTTTCAAACTGGGAAAAAAAATTACAAGTTATATAAGAAAACACATAGACTGTAG
>JAYRBT010000082.1:135702951-135714297 GCA_036023395.1 Myiotriccus ornatus | reverse complement strand
ATCTCTTGTCTCATTTGGAGTGTTCTTGCTATTTAAAATTGCATATAAAGGATAATATTTTCTTCTATTTAGTGTTTCTTCTTTCAGAATGTGTTGTCAGGGAATATCTGTACTTCCAAGGTAAGGACTTCTCACTACTTTTCGCAGTATTCATCATCTTAAAGATTTGGACAGTGCACTACTGGAAATGTTCTTTATTTTGAAGGGAAAAATGTTATAATCATGCATGCAGAAAATGAATCATGTCTGCCAATATTTAGCTCACAAAAAAAAAAAAGCAGAGTCATAGTATGGGCATTTAGAGTAGGGTATATCACTCAAAAAAACCCTCCAGATGACGCAGACTGATAAAGGTACTGAAGGGAAAAAAAAGAATAACAACACTGATTGACAATCTGTGACATGCCAAGTGAACAGTGGGAGTGCAGGAAACTGTGCGTGCTTTTTAGAGAAAATTTACTTTGCAGAGGTAGGCCTTCCAGTCAAGAAGGATTAAAAGCATAGATGTCAGAGACTGATGCAGAGAGCACCACTTAGGGCTACTATCAAGTCTGGAAAATAATGGTGAGAAGAAAGTAATGAAGAGAACACTTATACACAATCTCAGAGGCCTTAGGACAATAAAATAATTGTTTAAAATATATTACCAGATATTTTCCTAGTTTGGCATCATATATATCTATTAGGCCAGTATTTTTTCCGCTTGAGCTATAGTGAAAATTATACTAAAAGACGTTAAGGAATATTGTGAAATGAGTTATAGAGGAAGTCTGCAAATACTATTCATAACAAATGGCTCATAATAGGATGAAACATAATGCATTATTTTGTGCAGTAATTTAAGAGAGACAAATGAATTTTAATCAAGATTAAACCAGATATTCTCTTACTCCTGATCTGGTTATGAAAATATTTCGTGCTTTTCATTTATTGCTCATTTTTTAAATTCTTGCTTTCTTTGTTGATGTCCAGCTTTTCCCAGACACGAAATTAAAGTCACAAATATTTGTAATTCTTTATCTGATCACACACTTGGATTTTAACTCTGTGCTGAATTCAATGGGTCAACATGTATAAGCCATTAAACTGTGTATCTAAACAGATAAATGACAGAAAAATTTCACTAAAGAAATATAAGAGTATGCAGAATATTTTCAGGGCACATTAAGGAATAAAATGAAAAAATGAAACATTTTCTTCTGCTTTGCACTATGTTACAATAATTATGTTTCTGTTTAACTTTATTAAACACTTATTAATTCATTTCACCAAGGTGTAATGAAGACATTCTAATGAATATGAGGGACTATGTGAATCCAATTTTTTTTCACAAAAATTCAAAGCATATTCTAGAAAGATACTGTTCATTCTCTGTTTCAATAGCAGAACTCCAAGCACTTTAACCACAAGGATCACTATAGAATTTTTCACCAGGAAGAGGTCTGCACAGGCTTTTCAGGGTTAACAAATATGTGCTCTATGAAGTACTGTCCCTTGATTCCTGTCACAGAATGCTGTGAGTGCAGTTCTTGTCTGATTTTAAGAGACAGCATGGAATGATTTTATGTCCCGCTACTTCCCAGGAACAGTTTCTTTTGTTTTGTTTGTTTACTTGTTTGTTTGTTACCTGACAATGCATTTAAATATTGATAGCTTGTATTTTAGTGAGAGCTATGTATAAATTATAGATAGAGCATTTTGGAAGCCTACTATTGGAATTTTATTTTAACAAAACATGAATATGAAACATCTATGAGTTTACATTTTATATGCTGAATTGAGTAGCTATTCTATCATAGACAGAGACAACTGGTGATGTACCTAGCTAACTAAAGAGTCAAACAATTCATATAACAAAGTAAAATAGCAAGACAACAGCAGCAATCAAAATTTTTACATTTGTAAGATAACCTTATGTCAATTTATTGTCAGTATTTCAAAGTGGGGAAAAGCTGAGACATAACATTTCTGATAAGAGAATTGCAGTTTAAACTTTAATATAGTCAAGGTCATGTCAAAAGATATCTAAGGGAAAATATTATAACAGAGAGGTAATACCATGTCCACTATAGCCTTGTTCATTGAAGACATTAATGTAGGAATTTCTGCAATGAATTTGACAGTTCCTACAATAAATTTAACCACTGCTCAATGTCCAGATGGAGATCAATGATGAGTTGTGTCCCTCAAGGGTCTGTATTAGGATGAGTATTATTTAACGTCTTCATCAGTGACATAGACAGTGGAATTGAGTGCACTCTCAACAAGCTTGCAGATGACACCAAACTTAACAGGGTGTTAAGATCCAACTGTTGAGAGTTGCTTCTGCCCAAATTAAGATGCAGATGAGACCACAGGCTGAAGTCAATAGTACAGATTTTATTTGACAATAAAATATGAGATAGAGAGATAGAAAGAAATAGGAAAGAGAGGACAGAGAGAGTGAGGGACAGAATATGCAGAAGATAGTCACCACATGTGGATCCAGCAGTGTCCCATTGGTCCTTATTTACATTTTAGCAAACAAACAAATTAATGCTCATTGCCTACACAGTTCTTTTATTCTATTGGTTAGATAATTCCATCATTTCTAATGCTAATTAATCTACAGGCCCAGTGTTTCTCATCTTTTTCAGTCAGTGGGTTTCTTGAGAAGGTGTGTTGTGAGTTGATGGTTGCAATCTTCCCCTGCCAGAATTACCTTTTACCCAGTCCAATCTGATTTCAGCACAGTTGCTGAGTTGGCTTTCCTTGTGGACCATAAATCCTGCATTCTTTTTGTCCATTGTCAGTGGTACATTCTTCTTTCCCAGCTTTGCTAACCTCCCCCTATGCCTGAGGTAACACACTGGAACATTTTTCCCAGGGAGGTGGTAGATAACCCATCCCTGTAAACATTTAAGGTCAGGTTGGACAGAGCTCTGAGCAACTGGATCTAGATGAAGCTATCCCTGGTCATGGCAGAGGGATTGGATGAGATGACCTTTAAAGGTCACTTTCAACCCAAATCTTTCTATGATTCTTTTATTCAGGTTTCAAAAAGACTAGTCTGCTATAAATAGTTTTAAGGAAAGCAGTATCCAGAAACAACCATTAATTCCAGAAGAATATATATATTCAAGTATGTAATCAATTCAAGGGAAACATTAAACTCTTTTCTTGCTCAGTATAGAACAATTAAGTCATGTTAACATTGTAACTTCTGCAGTATTTAAGGGGTGGTGTTAATTGGGCTCAAAAAGGGAAGTTATGATTTCCTCACTGAGCACAGTCTTTCCTCTACATTTTCAGGATAATTATCCCTATGGTACTATTTGGATCTTCTATTGTAGTTCTTTCCTTTATTCTCTTTATCCTCATGTGTAAGGTCACTGAAGTAGTAGAGTATTTTGCACATCTTCAGCTCTTTTCAATAAATAATAAAAGTCAGAAAATGGACTGTCTTTTATATCCATTTGCTGAAGTCCGTAAATATTAAGCTTTATTATAGGAATTTGTGGACATTTTTAAGATTATAGAGAGAGAAAAGAAAAAGAGTATCTGCAGTCTGTCAGACTAACTCATATGTAATCAGAATGGAATACTGAATGAAATGAGTGAAATCTGTACACTGTCTATTGTCATTACCTATAATATGCTCCTCAATTGTCTTATTGCTTTCAGAAAGGAGGATAAATGGCTTAAATGACTGATAATGCAATGCAGAAACTTGCAATGCTGGCTGACTGGCTTGGACATCAAAAAATGGCATATAAGATAGTTCCACAGTTGCCTTGAGATATCATACAAAGTTGGGGGGTGAGAGGGAGGTTCCAGTTATCCACTGTTTATTAGTGCAATTACAGTTTTAAAAGACTGAGAAAAAAAAAAGTCAAGTGTTAACTTTCAGCAAGTGCTGCCATTTACTAACAATAAATCCACACGGACTCTATTCAGTAGTCTACCCCCAAGTTCTTATATCCCAGGAAGCTCCCAGGCAGAACTGCTTTGTATCTCTACTGGCTTTATGACCAGAGGTCAAGTCTGAAAGCTGAACCTTGAGGATTTCAAAGAAATCTGCTCTGGAGAACTTAACACCTTAATATTTAGGTCTCATTCATGAATTAGCATTTAAACGTGGGTCAACAGTTCACATCTGAGTCAAGCATGTGCACCATGCAGGACAGGGTTCACTGCCACCAGTCATGCTGTGTTTCTTACATCTTTCATCATCCATTTTAAGTAACAATGCACACTACAACTCTTCCGGTTGCCTCAAGTGTCACAGATTCTAATAAAAATACCATTAGAATGTAGAGATCTATTAATAGCTTAAGGATATGATTACCTAATCTGCAAGAAGCTTGGGTCCCGGGTAAAATCAGATAGAGGGATAGCAATGAAAACAGAGCATAAGCATTCAACGTATGTAGAAAATATTTTTATGTAACAAATTTCAAGTGTGATGTAGAGTTGAAAATTAGCAAAGAAATAGCAAAGTGTAGAGTATGACAGACAAAGTATGATCTTTCATTTTGCAGAAAGAAGTTCCAGTTTGTATTTGTCTCAGCAAAGTGAACTACAAATTTTGAGTAACTCCTAGAACCTACCCTAGATAGCATGTGTCAAAATTAATTTTTAATTCTGTGCCTATCTGTACATAATGTTGTTTTTATAGTTATAAATATATTCAACACTCTATCTTACCAACACATACCTGTGGTGGTGCATCTTCCCCCCACCCTTTACAGACTGCACTATGATCTGAACAATGCTCATTAGTCCTTACCTTGACAACACTCAGGCTGAGCTCTTCTGAGCTTATCAGAAATACTGTCTGTTCCTAGACAGTGTTGTGATGTCTAATGAGTTCCTTGCTTTTCTAATGGAAAAGTTTCTCTTGGAAACTTTTTGCCCAAATAACAGTTTTTGTTCTCTCATTTTTAAAGTATAAAAAAATTATAAATATAAATATAAAAGTATAGCCGACGTGAAAGGTTATTATGACTAAAGCCCACTCTCTTGTGACCCTATAAATAGCGGTCCAAAATGAGATCCATTGAGCGCTCCTGGGCCACAGCAGGCTGTGACCAGCAACCTCCCTCTGAGCTGGGACACCCCTCAGAGTCAGCAACTTTCATGTTCTCTATTTCTTGGGGCATCCCAACAGATGGATCCTGGGCTGATATCTCACTCCTTGAGACTCAATCCTTTGCCTGTTGAAAAGAATACAAAAATATTTGAAGTGAGCATTTCACAGAACTTGAGGGAAATTTTTCACAGAGCTCTTGTACAGACGCTTTGTATCTGTGAGTATAGGCTATACCCAGTGTCTTAGGGATACTATTTTCTTAAATTTTTAAGTACTTTAGATTTCTAAATAAGTTACTGTTATAGTATAATAAATCATGTATAGATCCAAGTAAATTAATAGGTTAAGTGTTAGTAGTTAAGTTATAAGTTAAGTGCTGTTAGGTTAAGTCATAAGTTAAGTTAATGCTATTAAGTTAATCTATAAGTTATAGGTTAAGTGTTGTCAGACCTTTGGTCTGTATACTTTGTCCTTTTGTCTCACCCACTCACCCCCCACAACAACCACAGCCTCCACATACACAGTCTTGCATTTATTTCAGTCCAGACTGATATTGATTTTAGATTTTTATGTGTTGCCTAAAAGGCTGTGGAGGAAAAAAAGACTACCGGCCAAATTAGTTAGGAGGTAAGATAGGGATACAAAGGCTTTAATGAGCCCCCAGGCTTCCAGGAATACCACCACCACACTCCAAATACAGGTGTTTACAATTTTTGTAGTGATTTTCACCCACTGCCCGTCTGACCACTGCCCAGGTTCTGCCCCTGACATACCTCTCAGGAATTGAGTCTGGGATCCTTTTGGGATCCTTTTGGGACCCCTTCTTCTTCATCTTCATCTTCCTCAGAGCATGTACTGTTTTTGGAGACCTTCCAGAGCTCTGGGCCTGAAGGTTATTACATCTATAGCTATATCTTCTTGGGCAGATTTTAGGGTGTTCTCTACCTTGAAAATGAGACTAAAGAGGTTAGTGGAATTTCAGGGAATTGATATGTGAATGGATAACAGGGTTTGCTATGTGTATTTACTGTGTTAAAGGGTAAGGGATAACATGCTGCTACTTTAAAATCTACATTTACTATGTAACTACTTCTAAAATCTACAAAATTAAAAAAAGGTGTCAGTGTGCATTTCCTCAGTGTATTTTAACTGTTAGTAAGTAGTAGAGTAAACCTTGACACAAATTCTGTTGTGCTATTGCCTTTATATTAAACCACCTTTCTCTGATACCTTTGCTGGTGGTTTTAGAGTGAGCATAAGACACTCGCTTCATGAGAGTACCATGAACACTTTGTGGATATAAATTAATAAACTTGTGTTCTTCCAATACGACCACTTTGGAATTTTCTGTTAGAACCAAGTAGAAACCTCACAAAAGAAAATCTTCACCCCAACAAAGGGAGAGTTTATGATTTGTACTAACACTAAGGAAATTAAAAGGATTAAAAGGAGTTAAAAGGAAGCCTCTTCCACTGATGAAGAGGCTTATTGAAGGTAACAGAGGAGAGCACTGCAAAGCCAAGAATAAAGTCAATACCTTCTGCACCTAATGAATTTTTTCATTCACTGTTTCACCCAAAGAGCAGGGGTTAAAAATCTTCTGAATTTTAGATTGTACTTTTATTGTTTCTAAAATCAAAATACCAAGAATAAGATTTAGGGAGAAATACTCAATAGAAAGATCATGATAAACAGTAATGATATTTGGTATTTAACGGCTTTTTAAATATCTTTTGTTCTAAAAAATTTGTTCAAAACAAACAAGAGACAGAAGCCATTAATACCGCCCTTCTTTCAGAATCACCGTATTGGTAAATCTGCTTTATATTTAATTAAATGATTGCACATTACAGTAAAAAATCAAAAGTAATTGTAATTTGATTAACATTAAAACATTAATGGCCTGAGGGAATTCACCTTTGCTTAGACTATGATATTATTAAGAGAAAAATTATTTTCAAAAAATGCTTGATTTACTAGAGCATAGAAAATGTGAAAATATCTCATGCAATTAGATGATCAAGGACAGAGTAGTATTACATTGAACTGCAAAGCAAGTCAAGTGGGATATGCAATAATATCAGTCCAGTAACATAAACCCACTGTTGCTAGGAGCTTTGATATCAGTCAGAAATACACTGAGAAAATTAATTAGAGAAAAATCATTACTGAAGACATAATGTCACTGATCTTCATTACCCATCATCCAAAAAAGGGCTCATATAATTTAATACATTTTGTTATTAATATGGAAACATAGATTAATGTTTGCATAATAATGATGTACTTTACCGGTTGCTGTCAGCATCCTTGAAAAACTAGTTACAACCTGAAAATGTGACAAATTATGGAAATCGCTACCTAAATTAAGCTAATTTGCAAAGAAGAGTTAATATTCATGTTTTCCACCCTACTTTGTTTCTTTTCAAATGAATGTTACATAAACATTTACCTTATTTGGGTGTGCTTCTTGTTTGTTTCATTTGCTTATGTTGACACACTTGCAGTTACTGTATAATAACTCTGTCTCCAAGGTCTCTTTTGCTGTCTTAGAACAAGATTTTTTAAATATTCAAAGTAGCAAAGGAAATAAATTTTATTTCCCCTTTCTTCAAAAAACTTGACCCCTGTTGACAGAGCAGAGAGAGTAGAAAGAAAGTCACCACTGACATGCAGGGAGTCTGCAGCACACTCAGCCTGCTTCAGTATAATAAACTAGACTGTGAGTGATAATTGTGTAGCCATGTGATCTGTATGAAAGCTCATCACAGTGATGGTCTCTGTATTGGAACAAAAATAAAGGTGCTAAAGGCATAATTTCCAGGAAGGAGTGGGAATAATTAGAGCATTAGTGGCACCACAGGTTTCCCAAATCATGAAGCAAGATATAGTAGGAATAGTATACAGGGTTTACTGGAGCTTTGTTTTACTTCATTCTACTTTTTGAACAAAGTAGTCATCATCATCTCTCAGAAACTGTAATCTGTGCTGCCATTGCACAACATTGTCAGTATATATCCAAGCTATTCTGTGCTCTTTCCAAGAGCATAATTTTATACAATTCTAGGAAAAAAAAAAAAGTTAGAAATCATCCTTGGAAGTCTTCAAGTCCAAACTCCTAATCAAAACACGGCTAACTTAGAAACTAGATTAGGTGGTTAAAGGATGTCCAGAGGAGTTTTGAAAACCCCCAAGAAAGGAAAGTCTGAAAACTCTTCAAACAACCTGTTCAATGATTTAACAACTCTGATTATGAAATTCTTCTTACATTCATCAGGAATTTCCAGCTTGTGTTTGTTTCCTCTGGTACTGCGCAGAGAGGTTTCTGTGAACCTCTAAGATAAACCTGGCACTATCTTCTCTAAGAACCCCCCACCTTAGGCCATGGAAGACTGCAATTGGATCTGTCAAGAAGTTGCAAGTGGAAGCAGGATGCAAGGGAGGCAGAGGTAGTTGTGTCACAGACAGGTGCCCAGTACACCAGCAAGGCAAGAAGAAAAGATCTGGTGATGGTAACCAAGTTCAGCAAGAATCCAAGTAACCAAACAAGTCCCTGGTGATAAATCAGGCCTGAAGTCACCCCAGGAAGTTGAGTTTGTAATTCAAGGTCAGGATAGATTTGGAAATAATTAGCCAGCCTTAGAAAACATAGAGCAATTGCCAGACAAGTCCATTGTGATAAGACGAGTCTGAGGTCAAACCTGGAAAATCTGTGGGTTACTCTTAGTGACTGGATCAAGGATGTGTATAGCCAGCCTTAACATCTGTAAGGTTGCTTCAACATACCTTAGGCCAGGACCTTACACTAAACCTCAGCTTAAAAACAGCTTCCGTATGAAGGAAGGGAGAAGCATCTGATGAGGCTTCTCAGCAGAGGTATTTTAGGCAGCTAGTCCACTGATTCTTCTTCCAGACTTCTCTTGAAGTCCTCCTCCTCTCTAAGGAGGTCTGCTGAGGTTTCTCAAATAGCCCATGTTATCAGGGTCTACACAGCATTTCACACCACCATATGAATTTACCAGCTTAGAGTTCCATTCCCTTACATATTTCTATACTTTTTGTTTGTTATGCTGTGAAAACATTTTGACAGAAAGTTTTTGGGAGTTTTTCCCCATGAGGATGTCATACCAATACAATTTGAAAAGGCACTGATCTTACACAAAACATAGATAACTTACCACTAGTTATTCTTCTGGTCGTGTGTACAGATATAGCTATTACCTGCAAATGCACTGCTGAGTCGATGACTTCCATGTGTGTTTCCTTCTTTCTTCCTAGGAGGCGAGTAGTGAGTGTGAGGCACGAGCCTACTGATGCACCCTTATCCTGGTGTAATTGTTTAGCTCTACACTTGATAGACAAATATTTATGAAAACACACTAAAGTGTAAACTCTTCCACACAGTAAAATTTTGTATTGTTGAGAAAAGAAGTGCTGATTATCTGAATGTTAATCTTTTATCCTTCTCCACACAACTGGAGGTTCCAGTGTCACATCTACCCATCTTGTACCGCTCAGAAGCTTATTTTCATTCATAGAATAGTGAGATTTAATGCTCTTAAGCTAAATGTTAGACCAGTAGGAGTGTTTATCCCGTTAGACAGAACTGGCATTTCACAGAGATTTATATGGTTCTTGTAAACCAGATGTGTTGCAACATATGAAAAGATGAAGAGTGGTGTCCGACTTATACTCAGTTTTGCCCTTTCAGGGCCAAACTCTAAACATTTTCCTGCAAAAAGGTTGGCATACTCTTCCCAACGATAAGACCCTAGGCAGGGAGTACACCTGAATGCTTTTACTGTCTTGTCATGTTTGTTGTTTTTTTTTTAAAAAACAACAAGCACTTCCATTTTAAAGAGTTTTTCTTTAAAGAACAGAAAGACTGTTTTTTAAGTCTCCTTTAAAAAAAAAATTCTAGAGAAAACTCTGTGTCTAGACTTTTCAAAGCTGCTGCAATATTGGAACACACGGAAGAAGCAATCTTCTTAGGTCATCCACTGTATAAAATCATGGTATTAAAAAATAATAATTCCTTTGTTTTGAGGGCTGTTATTACCTACAACAGAGTTCTCCAATTTAAATCTAGAAGAAATGTCATTTAAATAAAAAGGAAGATACTTGTAATACATGACTAGTAATGAACTCAGGATATGCCTAGTTACCTTTTTTTTTCCTTTTGTCAAATGTCTTCTCACTGACCTTTTGTTGTTATTTTAATTACATACACACACAAACAAATAAACAACCTGTGTTAAAGTAGCATTCATTATTTTTAGATATATTTTATAAGTGTATATATAGTTATTGAAATGTGCTAAGTGATCACAGAACAAGTCAGATATCAGAAAGTATTAGACGAGTTTTCTGTGGGTAGAAAATGAGACAAAACTGCATTGTAATCTGGTTTTAATATGTAGTAGTGGATATTCCTGATGATGTTTGATGACAACCACAAGAGTGATGAGATGTCTCAGTGCAAAATGGAATGTATACACATGTATGTGTTATTAAACTTACATAACAGGAAAAAAGAAGACATCTGTTTAAAAGCACCAGGTAAATGGATTTTTAAGATACTTTCTTACAAGTATTAGGTATGTAGATTGTAAATTACAGAATTATATACTTGTGTATGCGTTTTACACGTACATAAATATTTCTGCATCCCTTTACAGACATATGCATTTTTAAAGGTTTGTATACATGCAATAAATTTCTTAGTTAATGAGCAGCAAGCACTAATACTGACTCTTTGTTTTTCAAGGAAATATTGTTTATCATTATGAAGTCTTCACTACATCCAAAAAACAAGTGTATACCTAGGATACAGTGGTATTTCAGTCATTATAACTGAGCTTTGTTGTGGTGTGAATGCCAGATTATGAGAGATTAATTTTAAACTACTCATCAGCTCTAAAATCTCCCTCTTCATTAGAAATAACTTTTGCCACTAGCTGATTAGCATTACTTTCCGTATGTTGTGGTTTAGCTAACTCTTGTACACCAGGCAAAGAATTTTCTTCCTTCCCCCGGCCATCAGATAACCACTTAACAACACGAAAGAATCGCCTGTCCACTAATTGCCAAAAGATTAGTCTCTTAGGAGAGGGAGCAGATGAAAAGGTAATGTTTACTTTTTCCCCCTGTCTCCTGGGCAACGAAGAGGAGGAGTTGGGGGGACTATCAGTGTGGCTGGAAGGAGTTTGGGAGGTGTGGCTGGGTGTGGGCTCATTCTCTATCTGCTCTCAGCCAGCCAGCAAGGAGACTTGCCT
>JAYRBT010000082.1:135669188-135702851 GCA_036023395.1 Myiotriccus ornatus | reverse complement strand
GTTTCTGTTAATACACATATACCTTTTAATAAAGGGCTGTTAGCTTTCCTTTTCCATAAGTTGTTTTTCCTTCAATCGGAGCCTCTTAATTTTGGATTTATAGTTGCTTAGAGGAAAGAGTTTGGGTCTTTTCTCATAACTTATCGTCAGCAAAAGACCCTTTGTCTCATTTAAACTCGGATGTCATGTTATTCCTGTAATACAGACAGGCTATCAGAATTACAGTGTATCGGTAGACAAAAGTTTAAGTTTCTTCCCAGTAACATTTACCATATATCTGATCACATTCCAAAACATTTAATCTGAAAGCTTTTCTCTGAGACATACAAGTGCTAGTATGCCTAACCTACAGGAGGCTGTTAAGTCACATCCATATGCAATTATATGCTCCATGTGTAATTAACTGTATCTAATAAATGCTCAGGTAAAATTTAGGATTCTAAGTAAACACTGACTTAAAAAAGGGATTTTTGCAATGTTCGGCTTACTGTACTGTCTGGAAGCATGGGAAATTTTCATTGTTATCATTGCTAAAAGGAGCATTTCTATAGATACATAACGGTTACTTCAGTAAGAAAAGCACAAATTCATCCTGGATACCATTTCTACCTCTTTCTCTCAGTTCTTTACATAAGGAAATAAGTTGCTTAAGACAGGCTTCTGAGCTCCACTGATGGAGACTTAAATAGGAGTGTCTTCATCATTCATTTCTGAAGTATGGATGTCGCATTGAGAGGAACTATTCTCTAAGTGTTCTACGAGGTAGTAAGTGCTCTTTCATCATATATACACATTGTCAGTAGTGGATTGACATGGACATCATTTATGAAAACAGATGTTTACACGCATGCACAAGCAAACAAGTCAAAATAGAAATTTTAGTCCTTCAGGACTTGACATTTTGTATTTAAACAAGTTCACCAGGGTCTCCTGAAGAAACTAAAAAGGAAATTTAATTAAAACACATATTATGTTTCCTTCTTTTATATTCTAAAAAATAAATGGCTGAGTAAATTAAATAATGAAACAAGTAAGACTACATCTCAAAAAGCAGTCAGTAGTATTTTATACTTTTAAACTGTGCATGTATGAGAGAAGAAAATATGTTTTCTATTTTGTTCTCAATCAGATTTTTTACTTGCTTTTCAGCCATACTAAAAGCCTTTACATTATACAGTAAATTTGTTCAATTAGTTATTAATTAATTAGAAAGCATACATTAGGGTGGACAAGCCAAAAAAAAGTTCCATGAAAAAGATTTCTTAGTGAAACCACGTTCTTATAAGAAGCAATGTTCAGTTTTGCACTTTTCTAGGCACTGTTTTAAAAATTCAAATATATAAAAAAATAGTTGATGTACTTAAATGTTATATTTAAATCTTTATCCAGATGGTATAAGAAAAATTCAGTCACATAATAAGTATAATGTTCAGATGATAACTAAAGGTTAAATTGGAACATTTGTACTGCATTGGAAATACTCACATAAGCAAAAGAATTCTTCCATTCAAAACTTGTCTTTCTTCTCTTACTTATTGGATGGGAAATAAAAAAAAGATCCTCCTATTCTCTTTTGATATCTAATATTACATCACCAAAAAGGCTGTAAAGAAGAGTGCAAAATGAAAAGGTCTGTACTTTAGACTAGGGGTTTTCAGTATAATATTTCAGATATGTCTGGTAAGAAGACTGAACCGTAGGAAACAGCAATCCAATTACCACAGTAACATTAGAAATATTGTTTGTCCAATCCTATTGCAACTGAAGGTTTTTTCTCCTCAAACAATAATACACAAAAAATATACATTATTGATTTCACTGATTAATATTTTAAAACACTGTGGAAGTTTTTCTGAAAGTTGGATCCAAATAAAAGTAAAGGAAATTTTTAGCTTAACACTCAAAGGCACTCGTTATGCAAGAGAGAGATAGGAGAAACATGGATCTAGTTGGGAGAATGAGGAGCAAACTCGTTACAGAGCTTACATGATTTGCTACATGAGAGAGAAGGAGTGGAAACATAATCAAACAAGGAGGTAGCTAATCTTAAATTCAGGACAGGAACACTCAATGTAAAGAAAATCATCAGAAGGAATAAAAAAGTGTTTTCACTTCAGAACAAAAGTACTGAAGACTGCAAAGTTCTTCCCATTCAGTTTAATTCTTTGCAATTATTTTTATATCTTAAGCTTGTAAATACTGCTGACAGATTAGTGAATCCTTTTGCAGATAGCCAAGCACAATTGCTCATCTTTCTAAATTTACAAACAGCTCCCACAGATAAAATATTATTGATAACTCAATGCAGTGAGCAATTTCAGGTGTGGGTGGCTTCTTTCTTCACTCTGGGTTGAATCCCTGCTGATACTTCAAAATAATTGATCACATGTCGAAGATTTCCCAGCTTTTTTTTCTTTTCTGTTGTTCTGTGAAATAAGCTAAGGTAGTTCAATGTGCAATGATATTGCTGTGTCATTTCCTCGAAGGTCATGAACTCCCTGTTCTCCCAAACCCACCTCTTTCAATCTGTAACAGGCTGGTGAAATGAGAACATATTACCTGATAGATCTGTTTACAGAAATCTATTAACTTAGTCTCATACACATCCAACCTAAACAGATAGCATCTATGAAGGCATGTCAATACAGTCTAACTTCTTTCTCCAGTCAGAGATACTCCCAGATGACCACACTAACTTCTGGTGTAACCCTTCAAGGGAAAGAAAAAAAAGGCAAAAAGTAAGGAAAGCGTGAAAACCAACCAACTAGACAAGTGCAAGAGGGAATTTCATGTTTCAGCTTCTTTTTCTCTCAAAGAATGTGAGAATACAAATGAATTGTAATACCAGAATGTTGGCTTGGTAAGTTTTATTGATAAAAATCCTCTACAGCTGATCTTGTATTGTGTTAATTGTCTATGGTTAATCAACTGTTTATTTCTACAAGTGACAAAGGAAAATATTTAGTGTCAAAGGAAAGACTATGGCTTTCTTGAAGAATAATATAGTCTTTGTACAGGTTTTTGAAGAAGGAATTGTATCTGGAAGCTGTAACAGAGAAAGGGAGGTATTGAAGCAAATCTTTAAATGGTAAAAAGTAGTGCTGTTCAACAGATATAAATCATCTGGTATAAACCGTCTAAAATATTTGCAGAGAAAACCTGCTTATGAAAGCCACTTAAACATAAGTGAAAGATCAAAAAGCTTGCATTTATTTAAGCTTACTATTTTTTAGGAAAACAAACAACCAAACTGAACAACAACAACAAAAAAAGGCCTCTGACATCTATGGTGAACAGATATCTACCAACAAGTTACAATCTAATATTATGTTCCACCGATGGTAATAAGGATATTGAACTAGAATGAACCACATCCTAGTAAGATGGATAGAACAGAAATAGCTAAAGGTTATTAAATGGTCTCAACTTTATAAAACTCTAACAGTACCAACAACTAACTGATCCATGGTGTCCAAGCATGAAAAAAAAATCAGCAGATCAGTTCTGTATGTAAGAAATACAGAGATCAATTATAGACATGAAACTGAGGGCACTTCCTCCAAGTGCAACTGTATTCACTGATGTAAGTGTAATTTGCTCTGTCCAGGTATCAAATGAGAACAATACCTGAATTTTTCTCTGGCCTCTAGAAAAAGCCTAAATTAGAACCAAAACTAGCACAAGATGCCTTTGGTCCTGTACTTATACTCTTAGCTTCAGTAGAGGATACGTTTAAATCCACAGAATGAAATGCTTATGATATGTTCTGTCAATATTATAATCAAGAACAAAGTAATGCACATTCTATATTTCTTTATTAAGATAGAGCTTATTTTGCTCATGCACTGCTTCTCCTTATTTCTTTTTTTTTTTTTTTTTTCTGAATCTGCATAGCTCAGGTCCTGAGAGCAAAAAGTACTCTTGAAAATTCTTCTCAGTAAAAAAGCCTATCCAATATATTTTATCTTGTGTAAACTCTGAAGTATTGCAAGGAGACTAAAAATATTTTATTCTTAAAACCACTTGCAATGGGCTTGCCTGGTGTGATTTTGTCCAGATCCACCCAAGCAGAGAATCTATTTCCCCTTGAAGATGAGAGACTGGCTAAAAGTCATCAAACATGAAAGCCTCAGACTTCATCTGCCTGGTGACTTTGGTGATTCTTTGAAGAGCTACTTCCACTGTGGGGGAACTTTGTGCCATGTCACTGCTCGCAGGCACACTGATGTAGCTACTTTACTGCTGTGCTGCTATAGCAAGTGAAATAAGTCCTTCCTCAGTCGTAGAGTGAAGACAGCCAGGAAACTGCTCTGGATATTGAAATTAAAAGAAACTAATTTTGCACAGTTATCCTCTGAAGCCCAAATATACCTGACTTTTACTCAAAATTCTTTCCTTTGAGAAAACTCCAAGTCATGGAAAGGAGGGTAAAGCCTTAAGTTATCACGGATGGGCTCTGCAATACAGTGGTTGTGCTGTGTTAGACAAGTTCTCCCTGTAGAGTCTTGGAGCAATATTACATGGCTGGGATTAGACTAAAAACTTTTTACCAGTCAACTAGGACCTACAGTTAGCTGAACAACAGCTATCTGTATCATTTTAATGTGGTAGTGAGATACAGAAATCAATGAGATATAGCAAAATAGTCTGCACTGGTTAATAAGATTCTTCCTGTACACAGCCGACAGCTGTCACAGACTGGGGAAGAAATACCTTCTCCCTTCATTTCTTGTTACACAGTTAAATATTCTTAACACTTCTAGTGGTACTCAGGTCTTTGGCTATTCCTTGACCCCCAGGGAATTGTAAAAATCCAAAAGCCATTTGTTCAATATTTCCTCTGGAAGGATTGTTTTCATTTGGATTGTGACCTTGCTGTGCTTATTTATGCCTTTGTCACATACTTGGTTGCTTTTGTAATCGATGGGTACAGAAAAAGATTTTTGTTGTGCTTAGTTTGGGTTTGATTTTTTATATTTTTTTTAGCCTAATAAGTGTCTTGAAAAGTCTAGAGGTATTAAAGCAAAGGTTTACAAATTACTTTCTGTTTCATATCAGCTTCAACTTCAGTACTCTAGATGACAGTCTATCTCCTACACAAACATCCTTACTATTAATTGAAGTGTCTAGTGGAGCCTTAGTGTATTTTATTTTTAAATATGATGAAGTAAGATACGTATTTGCTCTGTGTACATAGGTATTCAGCAACTAATCTTGACAGAAATTAAACTACTTTGATCAAAAATAGTGGTATTTTCCTAAAACTCCTTACTGTTTCACTTAAGACAAATTTAGAATACCATTTAAATTATAATTTGATAATTTATATAAAACAATAAACCAGAAATAATTTTAGTATAAAATTTTCAATAATACCTACAGGTAAACAGTGTGAGTGTTTCAGTGGTTTATACCTCTATGAGGTATTTGGAGATACTTATATGATTTAGTAAAAGAAACAGGAAGTTTTATTTTACCTATGTGATTTATAATGATGTTATGAGTATTGTTTTGTCTTCCAGTACAGAAAAGAGTGCCACAAGCTGAAACAATTTCTTCAACTCCAGTTGTGGTGGTTTGACCCTGGCTGGATGTGAGTTCCCCACTAAAGCTACTCTATCGCTCCTCACGTCAGCTGGACAGCAGAGAGGAAATAAAACAAAAGACTCATGGGCTGAAATAAGGGCAGTTACCCATTACCATCATGGGCAAAACAGAGTCAACCTGGGGAAATCAATTGAATTTATTACCAATGTAAATCAGAGTAGGATAATGAGAAGCAAAACAAATTCTAAAACCACCTTCCTTCCACCCCTCCCTCCTTCCTGGGCTTAATATTATTCCCAGTTCTCTACCTCCTTCCTCTTACTGGCACGGGGAGACAGGGAAGGGGGGTTATGGTAACTTCATTAGATTGTTTCTGCCATTGCTTCCTCCTTTGGGAGAGAAGTCCTTCCCCTGCTCCAGCGTGGTTTCCCTCCCCCAGGAAACAGTCTTCCATGAATTTCTCCAACATGAGTCCTCCCCATGGGATACAGTTCTTCAAGAACTGCTCCAGCATGAACCTCTTCCATGGGCTGCAGTCCTCCAGGAACGTGCTGCTCTAGTGTGCCCCTGACAGAGTCAAAAGTCCTGACAACAAACCTGCTCCAGCAGGGGCTCCTCCTGTAGGGCCACAGGTCCTGACAGGATCCTGCTGCAGTGTGGTCACAGTCTGCTTTGGGTGGGGCTACTCTATGGGCTGCATGTGGACCTCTGTTCCCCATTTTCTTTTATGTGTTTGAACTATCAACTGGATAATAAATTAAAGTGATATGTGTCAATTTAAAATGAGTTATGCACTGCTAAATTTAGAAAAAAAACCACAACAAATGTCTTCTGTAGTAGTCAGATTTGGAGTTGTGAATTCAAGGCTGTCTTCACTAGTATTACAATATTATCAAAAAGCTTAAAAATGAGACTGAGATGCTACAGTGACAAGCAACACAAAGAAAACAGTTTATTCATCACCACTTTCCTGTATCAGTGCACATACATTAAAAAAGAAAGAAGAAACATATACTTTGTCACAATTTTCCTAGAAAACTGACATAAAGAAATATATTTTCTACACTTATGTGGGCAGAATCCTATCCACCTGTTCCACTCCAATCGTTAAAAAAAAAAATGGTTTCATTAAATTTATTTAATAAAAATTTTGTGGGAAAAGAATGAGTGATGTTATGTTTGAAATATCTGATTAAAGTATGTCCACATTTAAAAATGTTTAATAATGATATTAGAAATAATTTTGGAGACTGAATTATGTCTACACAACTAGGCATACAACTTTCTATATGATAAGTGATTTTAAATTATAATATCATATTAAGCATATGTTTATACTTATGGGATAGAAATACAGTTTCATCTGTCAAGTGCTTTACTTACAAGAGTTTTATTTTAATCATCTTGTTTTGTTAACTCAATAAAAATAAGGATTTTAAATTGAAAAGGATATAGCTACTTTTTAAGATGGCTAGTCACATTCTATAAATTACCATCTGAATCTGTCTCTTTCTTTCTGGAATAATGAAAATTACTTAATTTTTCTCATAACAGTGCACACTTTAAAGCTGCACTTACTGATGTCCAGTATTCATAGAGCTTCAGAGAAGATCTAAAGTCTCCTTGCAAGTCGAAATGCATCTGGGTGTGATTACATTCTCAGAAAACCTATAGAAGCAGAATTTAAAGCGATAGTAGAATTCCAAGCTTTTCTTTTTAAAGGAGTTACAGAAGAAGAAATTAAAACACATGGCACCAAGAATTGTTGCCTGTATTGGGCACAGCTGGCAGGATTTGGGTAGCCCGGAGCTCACCTGGGTGGAAGGAGGTCAGGGACTGCCCTGTGCTGATGACGGCTGCAGCCAACTGCAATGAACAACACTGACCCATCACGCACCAAAAGTGGAACCCCTGAGAAGATGCCCTGGTATCTCTGCAAAAACATATTTAAGAAGTGGTGGTACCCACTGGAGGCCCAAAAGCAACACATGTGAAGAGATACAGGTGTAGGTGTCATGTGAGGACACACAAAAAGGAAAACAAAGGAGGTCATGGGAGAAGAGGCATGAGGATGCACATGAGAACACTCTATACAACATACAGAAGGAGAAGTGCCTCTGAGGAAACTTTAGTCCACGGGGAGCCACACCGGAGCTGGTATATCCTGAAAGGTATTGAAGCCTATGTATGATGAGCACCAGTGCAGTGGAAACAAAATAGAAGAAAAGAACAGGGGGAAGAAAAAGAGTAAGGAGCAAAAAATGGCAGGACATAGCTGCTGTACAGGGCAGAGTAGAGGGGGAGAATGACCTCTTTTTGCCTGCTGGCCACCCCTCTTTTTATGTATCCCAGGATCCATTTGCCCTTCTGGGCTGGAAAGTCACATTTCTGTGTCATATCCAGGTTTTTGTCCAAAACAACCTCCAAGTCCTCCTCTGCAGGGATCCTCTCAATTTTATTCTTCTCACGGTTTGTACTCATGTCAAGGATTGTCTCAACACACTTGAACTTGGTCATATTGAACTCCTTAATTCTCTCATGGATCCAGTTTTCAAGTTTGTCCGGGTCCCCCTGGATAACATCCCTTCCTTCTCTTGCGCTGCTCAGCTTTGTGCCATCTGCAGACCTGCTGAGGCTGCATTTGATCTCACTGTCTATGTCTTCATAAAGGTATTGAAGAACATATCCCAAGACGGACCCCTGAGGTATATCACTTATCACTGGCCTCCACTTGGACACAGGGCTGTTGACCACAAACCAGTAGCTGTGTCCATCCAGCAGATTCCTTATCCAGCAAGTGGTCTACCCTTCAAATCCGTATCTCCAATCTAGAGAAATGTCAAAGGCCTTACAGAGGTCTAAGTAGATGACATTGGTCAGTCTCCCCTTGTCGACCATTGCCATCACCCCATCATAGAGAGCCAGCAGATTGGTCAGGCCCTCAGTATTTGCCCTCAGTAAAGATGTTTTGGCTGCCTTGGATCACCTCCTTGTCTTGCACGTACCTTAGTTTTGCCAGCATTTGTTTCAATGAACAACCTCAATCATGAAGCAAGTCGTAAAGCTGCAAGAAACACAGAACACAGGAAAAAAGGATGGACACAGTTTTACATTCTCTCAGTGTATAGCTGACTTTGATTTATTAGGTTAATATACTAATCAGAGAACTCCATAACATTAGTTAAAAATGGTCAGAGGGAAAATAAGCAGATATTCTCAAAACAAGTGTACCATAGTTATAATCATTTTGGCAGGCTTAAATTTAAAACAGAGAAATAGTGAAACTGTTTGGCAGTTGACAAAAAAAAAGTCACTAAATGGTTTTCTAAAGAAAGTGGGAGATCTTAGAAACACGAAGTAGAGAAGTGTAGTATAAAATGGTCGTTTCTGACTGCAACTTGAACATTGTGGCTCACAAAGTATAGCACTCCTTCATGTAAATGTAGATTAAATCTAGACAGTTCTGCTTCCCTAAAGTCGTATAAAAATGTTGAATATTTTCATAAGAAAGACGGTAAATCTCAAAAGACATATCTGAAGCAGAATTGTGGTTACAGTTCTGAAATGGTGGAGACTCAGCTAAGAAATACATACCAGTAACACAATTTTCCTTATTAAATAAAGTGACAAGCAGATAAGATAATAGCTACAGTAACATTGCAAATTTTTTTGCTATCCTAAAGAACATTATGACTGCTGTTCCTGACCTTGGTAACTCTTTTGTTGATGGAGTTGTTTCTTTGGAAAGAAAGAAAAATACATATACCTATAGGCAATCAAAATCCATTCTGTTCTCACTGCGTAAATCCCTCCAGTTTAGAGCTGGGAGAAAATTGTAATATCTAAGTTCACATCTTAAATGTGGGTAAGTAGAAGGGAATTAAATGACTGGAATTGCCGATCTAGCTCTTCTCACAGATAATACCCATGGAAAAAACCAAAAACAAAACCAAATTTTCAGGAAAGGTACTCTTTGGTTATATTTTTTACTTAATTTACATCTTAAATTTCCATTATTATTATGCTTGATATTGAAAAGATGATTAAGCCTCTCTTTAAAGCCTGTATATAGTTAATGTTAATGTATGTTATGTAAACTATTATTTTAAAATCTGGTAAGTATTTCTTATCACAATATTTGATTGCTGCAATTTTAAAACTCCAAATACAGCATTCATATCAAAAGAAAACCACAGTTTGTTATATGACTGAAGAAGACATTAAACTGCTTTGTTGCAAGGGCACTAAAAAATAATTTTTTTCTATTTTGAACACAATTAAACATAAAATCCATCATGTGATTTCTGTATTTCCAATCTGTATTTTGCAGCATGTGTCAGATCAGCTTGGTAAATTGCAGGGTAAGAACCTCTACGCTATCGCTCCTGCTATCATGTTGAGTTACTTGGCCGGAGGATTGATGCTTTTAGCCAATGTAGTTGAAGTGATTGCAAAAGTATTACTATTGACTTTCCTCCAGAAGCAATCACAATTGTCCACATTTATCTTATATATTAAAGTTATCTTCACTAGACTGATGCAAAACAATCAGACTATATCAGTATGTAGCAATTATTAACAAAACAGCCATTTTAAAGACTGTGCTTTAAGATGCAAAAATCTATGAGTCATATTCACTGGACACAGCCTTTACTCCTAAAATAGACCCACTATACCACAAAGAACTGCTGGGTTTTCAGCACTGTTGAAACATCAAGTCGCTTGCAAGCACTTGATTTAAGAATTTCTATTTGCAAATGTAGTTCTTATGTCATGAACTGAGAGTATCCTTCAGTTGAGATTCTACAAAAATATATATGTCCTAAAAACATAGGAAATTGAAATAATATAGGAATAGGTACAATTATTTTGCCTTTCTGAGGGTGGTACTTCTCAAAGTGTTCTAATTTTATTACTTAATGATATTTTTTACCCTGTTTTTGAGAATTGCAATGCAACTTCCAGAATCTGAATTTAGGCCCATTTTTGCAAGTTGTGGCCCTTTCACCCTTTTCCTTAAAGAGTTATGATGAACATTTGCTTCTGTGAAAACACATCTAAATTTTTTTACAGTGAAAAGATGTCCAGTATTTACCAGAAGAATTATCACAGTTCAAAACATAAGAGCTCATTGGACTGAAAGTGAACTGACAAAGAGAAAAACAATCTTCAAAACAACTTTACAGAGAGTAAATTGGATTGCTCAGTTCACTTTTTGTGTTATAAATAGGAGTAAAGGATACATGAGATAGTAAACCAGTTCAACTGGAATGAAAAAAAAAATTGATATGACCTTGATTCATTGCTTTCTACAAGAGCCTGTAGTGTCAAGAAAGACTGGTTCAACTTGCTTACAAGTCCTTCTGGATAAGAAAGCTGACTAGGGTAAAGCTTGCACACAGAGCTGTATTGTACTCCATGCCTCTAACAAAAAAAAAAAAAAACAAAAAAAAACCCCAACCCCAAACCAAACCCAACCACACCAACCAAAAAAAAAAAAAAAAACCACAACTCTTTCCACCTGTCTTTGTGGGTGATTTTTCAGTGGCTTGCTATTGACACTGATAGGGATGTGCTAATTTTTGTTTTAATTCTAGAGGGAAAAAGACAGTTAAAAAAATAAAACCAACATAGTTTCATATTGTTGAAACAGTACCCCTCAGGGTCTTGGTTCTTCTCTTCCAGTTCTTTCCCACTTAACCTGGACAAGGGCAGAAGTTAGTGAAGGCTGGAGGACCACTCTGTAAAGTGATTTGAAATGTAGCTGTACTGTTCCAGGCTATTCAGGAATCTGAAATTATGGATATGGGCTACATTGTGCTAGTTGGTCATCAGACATTCCCTGTCACATTTAACTTAGAGATTTCCAAGTGCAGACTCAAGTTCCTTTATTTCAAGAATTCACTTAACTCTCTCCTTTATTTGTCAGCAGATATCAAGAGGAATCCATACTAGCTGTTCCCAGTCAGAGAGGTAAAACCACACCCATCTGCATTTCTTGCCATCCCTGATGTGGTTTGATTCCAGTGTGAAATCAGTTTGGTACTCCTCCTTGTTAATCTGGCAGGGTCTACCTACCAGCTCTGCACTCTGCAATGAAACTAAGCAATGTTCAATTTATAATTTGTGTAAATGAGGCTGCAGAGAAATTTGTTATATTCTTTGTTGTCTTCTTTTTTTCTGCCTACATTAAGAAAGCTGAGTTCTATTCATCTAACTGTGCTAGCCCTTCTTTTGGCATTTTGATTTTTTGGAGTTGCTTAATCCCTCTTTAGGCAGCAAAATCTTCTCATCCTTTCTTTCTGTTTAGAGCCTGCCGGTTTTCTGCTCCCACTGCAAACGACTGGAGTTTTGCCATTGACTAAAACAGAAGTTGGTTTATGCCCAAAAAGAGATTAATTCTTGCAGAAGATATTTTTAACAGTTTAGTTTGTCAGTATCTGTCAGTCAACTTCATGCTTTTGTATTAAGCCTAAATTAACTTTTAATTAAAAAGAAATAGCTGATGTTCATCTGCTTAATTATGTTTCAAGCTGTAATACTTTTGTTTATTTATATATAAAATATTTCTCAAAAAATGCAACCTGTTCTAGAAAGGTAAACTCTTTAGTCAGTAAAATTTATTCTTTTTTTATTTGTTTCCACTCATGGACGTGGTTCCATATTCATACTAAAGGACGATGATACCTCAGCAAGTATAGAAATCTCACAGTACTTTAACCTATCTGCAAAATTGAAAAGTCTGAATAAAATTTGACTAAACATTTGTGGAAACTGACCTTCTCAGGTGCTACATGTATAATTCTATGATGACAGCTGTAATTATTCCTGAGATACAGCCATCAGAAAATTACCATTTTGTATTGTGTACGAGAATAAGCCTTTCTACGTTGCAACTCCTATTGGTGTGTGCTAAGCACAATGCCAAAGTTTTACCATAACCTGTATTTACTTTCAGTTAAGGTTAAGAATACCCATTAACTGTGTCCTCATAACTGATTCCTATTTATTATTGCAGAAATATAGCGTGGCACAGTAAAAGGAAAAGTCATACAGCATGAATACACAGATTGAGTAGTTAAAATATGGAGAGAACATGTTTAGTATTCTAAACACATATTTAGAATACATTCTTCACTGACTTGCTCTGATTTCAGCATGACTACTCTGAATATAAGACAAAGCAGAATTTAGCTGTTGAGTTTAACCATCACTCACTCGACAGCAGTAGTCAAAAAGCCTAATTAGAGTTTCACAGAGAAGGTGGAAGGGGCATAACATGGTGGAAGAGCAGCACTCTTTGAATTTCCCACTAAAGCCTGTCTTTGCATTCCGTAACTGTAATACACTAGCTTGAAGAATGGTTCTGAAACCTTCATACAGTATATGTGTATAGTCTTTTACTGTTGCTCTCCACCAGAGATCATTCTTTCAGGCATTTTCAATGTTTATGCTTGCAGTTTTGATTCTCTTGACTAGTTTGAATATGCTATAGTACAAAAGGCTATTTAGCCCATGTATGGAAAACACACACACACACACATCATTCTTATGTGAGTATATTGATATCATTTGTAAAAGAAACCACAATTAAAGCCAAACTTTCATACTAAAGAAAAAAGTCAAGTAAAACCTTAATTAGCAAAACTGATACTAAAGTTCCATGTCTCTTCTAGCTAGTACCTGACTCATTCAATCCTTTCCCTTTCTTATCTCTCCCTGTTTTACATTTTTTTACTGTCCTTTTCAGAAATTTCTCATCCAACTATTGTATTTACTGGGCTAATCAAATACTACAAGAATGGCAAATAGTGGCAGTACAACACTGCTTTGGACTTTCTAGGAAAAGATGAGTTCAATAACAATCAAATCACATCACTCAATGACGAACTGAAAGTCTCCAAGAAGAACAAGCGTGGATATAACATAGCCCTGTCCCATACAGTTTTACATGGTAGCTGCTCAGACTGTTATCTTTGTAAAGACTGACTCTGGGTGGATTTTTTTTTTTTTTTCAAAAGTGCTATGAATCTCATAGCAATCAATCATGTTAGAGCTTCGATGATGCTGACCAAGCACAAAAGGCCTTGTGAGTCAGCACGAGATTTATACAGACACACCAGCTCTTTGAAGCTTGGACAAAGCTTATGCCTAAAAGACTTGCTGCTTACTTTGTCTCTCAAAAACTTTAAGATTCTACATTATAATATTTAAATTATTCTTCTGTATTTGTTGCAGGAAGAAGCCTATCTGAAAGCACTGCTCAAACAATGAAGATGTGGACTGTATCTGCCAGTATCTGACTAGATTTTTACTGCAATCTGCAGAGAAACATAGATCGGTTTTGCTGTGCAACTGTTGCCAAATTTACATTCTTCTCAATCAGCTGGGAGAGAAGTTAAAGGAGTCACAGAGGTAACAATAACAATTTGGCATTACATAATTAGTAAGCAAGGGAGATCAGCTTGTTGCTGCTTAACTTATAACTAAATTGACAGCTTGTGCCCACAATCTAATTTAAAAAAAACCCCACCATACAAAAACCAAACATAAAAACCCACTGAGACAGTAGCCCTGTGTAGAGCAACATATTCATATGACATTTGATACCTTACTGAAGTCTAAGTCCAAGATGAAACCACTACACATAAGAGCCAGACCTCCATCCAGGGCTGGGACACATCACATAGTTGAAGCAAGTGTCCTATTCTACTTGTACATGGCACTTGTCACAAGTGAACAGGAGAGGCACTTGACTGACATGAATGTGAAGTGTATGAGTAGAATATAGTAGAGACTCACAAAGATTAACAGAGGCAAGCACAAAGTTCTGCACTTACAGAGGAATAAACCAATGCACCTACATGTGCTGGCGTGAACCAGTTGGAAAGTGCAGAAAAGGCCCTGATGGTGTCGATAGGCAACAAGCTGAACATGAGTAAGCAATGCATGCTTGTGATAAAGAAGGCCAACAGCATCCTGAGTTCTCTCACCAACAATGTTGACAGCAAGTGCAGGGGAGTGATTCTTCCTGTAGCTGCTGGTGACATTCCATCAGAGTTTTGTGTCTGGTTCTGGCCTCCCCAGCAGAGAAGACACAGGCATATTGGAACAAGACCAAAAAAAAATCCTGATGATGATTAAGGGACTGGAACACCTTTCATAGCAAAAGCAACAGAAGAGTTGAGAATACTTAGTCCAAAGAGGAGAAGGCTCAGGAAGAATCTCATGACTGTATAAAAATATCTGACTATGGGAAACCAAAACCTGAAGCCAGACTTCTTTCAGTGGTGATCAATGAGAGAAAAAGGGGCAATGGACACAAATAAAAAACCCAGAAATTTACATTTAAACATAACAAAACCCTTTTTTTAATGTGAGGAATTTGAGCCTTAGAACAAGTTGCCCAGGCAAGCTTTGGAGTGTTTATTCTTGGAGATATTCAAGACCTGACTCAGCATAACCCTGAGCATTCTATTATAGTTGAGCCTGCTCCAAGCATTGGGGCTGGACTTGGTGATATCCAGAGAGTTCTTCCAGCTTCAAAGATTTTGTGATTCTGTGACCTCAAAAAGGAACTGCTATCCACTCACTTCGCCCATCCTGCCTAGAAAATAACTTTTAGGGTATACACCACAGTGTGGGGTGGCCTGGGTCTTGCAGCTGCCCTACACAAAAGCCTCAATGACAATATTCCCTAAATAATATTTCCCAAAACAGTCTTTTGGAAGAAGTGTTGCTTTTTTATATATTAGTTTGTTTTTCTTAAACTGTTTCCTTAAGAATTATCTTAGTTTTAAAGTCATGCCTCAAGGAATGTGAAATTTAATAATTCGTCTTGCAAAATTGCATGTCAGATTGTATTTCTTATGAAATTCAATTACTCATAAATAAAATAAGCTTCTGATTCCTACCCAATTTATACTTCTGTCTAGTACAGGACTCTACAAATTTGTTTTGTTTGCAGATATAGTGGCAGAGTGCCAACAAACAACAAACACATGAAGGTTGAGTTTAGGTGTATGGACAGCTCCTGTGCATGCTGCTTTGTGAACAAAATTCACAGGAAGAATTTCCCTCTAACATCTGCTCTCTGCACTAGTTTTTCAAAAACATTGACAGTAGCATGAGAAATGCTAACCCATTAATCACAAGGCTTCTATGCAGATTGAGTCAATTTATACAAACTCAGGGCTTTGTTTTCAAAAAAAAAAAAAAGTCAATCATATAATCTTTTGTTTCAGCATAGGCATTAAAACAAAAGCTACAAAAATATACAGCAAATAGACTCTCTTGCAAATATTGGTAAGCCTTTTTATCTGTACCTTACTAAATGACCTTTGGCTCTAAATCTTGTATACAAGCCCTAAAGTGAGAAATTACATAACTAGCTCATGTTATTATTGCCAGGTTATCCATAATGTCAGATGACATTCCCCAAAACAAGAAAAAAAATTCAAAGAGTCTCAAAATCGGAGATCCAGAAACAAAATGATACAAAGACAAAATGGAAGACTAGAAGCAATGTATTAAACTCCTTTCAAACTTAGTCTACATATTATATTAATTTCTCTGGTTACCTTATTGTTCTTAACATAATTATCATACAGACGTTTCTTCTACTCCCACTGACAAACCAAACAGTGGTATTTTTAATAATGGGAATAGGTTTGTCTACTTCTTCTATTGTCTGAATACATCATAGCAGGTTTTGTCCTCATTTTGCTTCCTTTAAAAATCTGTCTGCTCTAGTTGATTTTAGCAAGCCTCAGATGTGGATACTTACATATTCCCCATTTCTGGCTTCAAACACAATGTGTCAGGATGTAATTTCCTTCTCTGGTTTAAAGAAACTGGGCTGACAAAATAATATTCACACTATCTTACACTAAAAAGAACCCAAAAAACATAGAACCCCAAAGCTAAAGGTACGTTCACATTCTCAGCATATATAGAGGACATGAATATTCCAGACTAGTTGAACCTTCATATTTTTTTGTGGGCTGATAACAGTGTCTGATTTAATATATACTCCATGATGAAATAGCATAATTTGACAAGTACTCCAAGAAGTCCTTTGCTGAGTCAGTGTAGTTAAATCAAAACTTTGGGATGACTTTTGTATTGAGTTTATGGAAAACATATTTATATCAGCAAATAAAACTAGGTAGGAAACAGGGAAGAAAATCATATGAAAAAAAAACTAGTACATCTCCCACTCAAAAAACAACAACAACAAAACAAACAAAAAAAATCTACTCAAACCAAACCAAATCAAACAAACCCAGCATATTCAAATACCTAGGAGAAAGTCTTCCTGACATATCATCTTCCAAATATCACCTGATCTTTGTCTTAGAGAGTGTTTTTGTGTCTAGATCAAAACGGTGCAAAAGAATGCTCTAACACTTAAACAATATGAAGCCGATGTTGTGGTCTGGAACTCCTTGATTTTCAAGGATACATGTAGTGTCATGGGCCTGGGCTCCAAGTCGAGGCAGTAGATTACTAGACAGTAATCATTACTGTTTAGTAATCATGGAATTTCAGGTTAGACAACATTTACAAAAAAAAAAAAAAAAAAAAAAAAAAAAAAAGGCAACCCCCCCCCTAAAACCAATAACCCCAACTTAAAAAGAATCTGCATCTAAAATCAGATCCCATGCTATTTTACTAGCAGAGTCGTTGTAGTCTTCCTGAGATTTTGCAGCTTATAGAGTTCTGCAAATAACAGTGGGGTTCTCGAGACGTAGGGCATTCTTACTAAAGAGACCTCATATTTGACCTTTACCTAACCTCTGGGTCACCTTTTAATGAGGTTGAGTATTTTCAAAATAAACCTTTCAAACTAAAGGTTGTCTCTGTTATTTGTTTCATTCTTCAAAAAAATCCCAAAACTTTGCTTCTAAGGAAGAATCAAGACTTTGAAAATAAGAAATAAACCTCTCATATTTAGAGTTTTAATTAGATTTTTGATCTTTATTTTTTTATTTAATGTCACTTACAGTTATCTCAGTTTTAAAATGTTCTTGTTTCATAATGCTAAACATTCTTATGCTGCATTAATGAACAGAGATAATATTGTTAACATGGTCAACAAAAGAAAACATTTCTCAGTAATTACAAATCAGATATTCCTAAGACATTGAACCTGTTTGAAAAATAATAATTAATATTTTCATTGAGGTTCTCCCTATTGGATTGTGTTTTTCACTACTTTTACCACATGTTATATTAATTTAACTTAGATTAAAAAAAAATAGAATAATCACATGCTTATAAATTTATCCTTCATTTCCTTGGTTTATATACACAATCTGATGAGATATACCAATATGTCAGCAAAAAACAGGAAGCATTCGTAAAAATAATTTTCTTAGTGAAAAAATTCCATGTGTAAAGAAAATTTTATTTTTTTAATTTTAAAAATTAACCTTTTTTTTTCTAAATTCTGTTAGACTATCACTTGGAATACATTGTTATTATTATATATGTTGTTATCTATTGATAACACTGCCTAAATAACGTCCTAAGAGAAAGACATGCCTGTTTGTTGAAAAAGAGAAATTGGAAATTATTTCTTCATTTTTTTAATGGAGCTAATCTGTATAACTAAAAAGTCAGAGAAGCAGAAGTATCTCTTCAGAAGTGGTTTAAAGTAACTTTTCTGTCTTCTGGACAGCAATAATATGAATGAGCATTGAATATATATGACCAGCATCAAATCATAATATGTGAACTGAGGTATAATCAGCACCTGAAAATAAAATCAAAGTATGGTGGAAAAATATATTGAAAAAAATACAAATCTGTTTATTCTGATAAAGTATAAGATAAAAGTATCTCCATTTTGAGCAATTTCTTTACAGTTTTCCTTAAATTCTATATACAGTAAACAAACATAGAAAATTTCTCTTAAGAGAACACATGCAGAATCATATCAATTTTAATCAAAAGACTCATATTTCCCTCCTGCATCCATGTATGTACCCTTTGAAAGCTCAGAATCATCTTCCTATTGGCCAGCTTCTGACTGGTCTCAAAATGCTCTACCAAATGCCTGGGAACTTTGCCTTGGGGTGACTCCAATTCCAAGCAGTATAAAGCCAGAAACCTATCGTTCTGGTGGGAAATTAAAAGATTTTTTTATTTGAGCTTGGCAAACTTGTTTTGTTAGTACACACTAAGGCTTTTTATACCTCTGTGTTGTTTCTGCATATTTGATAAGAGATGGAGTATTAAGATTGTTTGTTGTTTTATAGCAATAACAACAATTGTTGCTTTCTACTTTCCTATTCAGACTTTCAAACCACCTCATAGCTTTCTACTGGATTGAAACAAAACAAAAAATGTTTTCAGAAACAGAAAGATCCTACATGTTTGCCCTCTAGAAATGGAGAACTTGGTACACAGCCTCCTCAGGGAAACAGTCTCATTTAGTTAATGTCATTTTTAGTGAATCAGAAACAATTTAAAAAGCAAACATGAACTGTTTAAAACATTATCGCTCTTAATTGGAGACAAAACAGTTATTGGAACTATACTGAGCTTAGATTTGAAGCAATTTTTCCCTTACTTTGTTTTTGTTGAAATTGGTGTCAAATTATGTGTTCTTAATTGAGGAAAACTGCTATTTCATATGTTTTGAGATGTGACAGGTATCAGGAAAATACTGCATACTGGACCATCATTTCAATAAACCAGTGGTTGTACCCACACACAGATTAATGGACTTAACATTGCTCCCCTATTTAAACATGAAAATTCCTCAGTAAATCTTATTAAATTTGTTGGGTATAAGGCAACTTGAAAGAAGTGACTGCAGCAGGGAAGAAAAGCTTATCTGTTGAGCAGGAATAATTTGAAAATGCAAAAGATACATGATAGGAATCCAGAGTTCCTTAGTGTTTGTATGACTATATTTCTGAAATTCACTTGTCCCTACTTTTCCTGGAAAAACACTTTAAGAATTTATTTTTTCATCGAGAGAGCAATGTCAGTCTGAACTAACTGTGCACAAGTGTCACTCAAGCAATGAAACAAAGTTATGTGAAATCACATCCTCCCATAAACAAAAAGGATCCTTCCTTTCATCTGACTAGTCTTGGAATATTTTCATTCCCACCTTATTTGATACTTTTTTTTTTTTTTTTTGACTCCAGCTGTGTAAACCCCTGCAGTACAGACTAATGGCTTAGACTTCAAAGTTTTGCTGGAAATTTATTTTATATCTTTCCTCTCTCGCATGCAAAACCAGTTCTCTTTTCTGTGTGGGTGGTAGTGAGGGAGAAGAACGAAAATTAGGAGAATAATTTGTTTGAAAAATTGTGCTTTATACTTGTACTATATGCAAGGGACGACAGGCTTCTTCAGATTACTAAAGAATGGCACCAGTGTTGTGCATGTCTAGAGAGCCATTGTCATGTGGATGTGGGAGATTGACACTGGGACCAGAAGAAAAGCAGCTCAAAAATTACCAGTGATGTCACTATGATTTTTCACAAGAGGTGAGGAGGAAAAAAATGGGTGCCCAGAACTCATAAGAAATGTCCGACAGTCAGAGATTTTGAGAAGATGATACATTAACAGAGCCTTGAGACAAATGGTGTTCTAGTTCAAAACTGAGCCTGTAGTGTTTTCCTGCCTTAAAAGCTCAGCATTTATGTTGCCAAATATGTTAAAACCAACATGAATTTCTTTTATATGGATAGAAAAATGTATCAGTGTCACAACTGTCAGTGGCAATTTCAAGAAGTTTACCTTCCAGTCCCCTATTCTTGACTTTTTCATAGATTAGGAATTTACCTACTGGTGATTTCAGCTTGACTGCACTCCCTATGTCACTGATTATTATCCTCTTATTGTTCAAGGAAGATTTTGACAGAATTCAGAATTCCAATCTCAGTTTGTGTATGTATGTTTTTGTCCCTTCCTAAATCTTTTTTGCAATTCCTTCTTAAAAATGTATTCTTCTCATTTGCTTTTTTTTTTCATCTAGGCCATGCTTATGATTATATTGTTTCACAATAAAATTTGAAATTATGTATTTCAAGAGAAGATAAACATGTTTACTGTTGTCAAAACAATAAAGCAGAGAAACAGAATGAGACACTGAACAATCACCTCTTAAATGTTTTGCCTAAAAAGAATATGCTGTCCTTTTCCTTATTGTAGGGCACAGACATTGGATCATGCTGAGCACAAACTAGTGAGATCAGACTTTCAAAAAGTGGGATGCTCAGTGCTGAACTGAAAATTATTCTCTAAAAACCTGGAAGTGTCCATATTTTTAAAGTTTAGAATTATTTTTGTTTTCAAAGTGTTCCATAAAAGAATCCCTTTCATTAAATATTATAACAAAGAATGCATTCTAGCCCAGTAATAACTAATATTAAATAAATAAATAAAACATCTGTAAACTTTGTTAAACATAGGGCCAAGTTATGATGCATGATAACGAAAACAACACCATAATTTTAGGACCGTAATTAAGTGTCTGGATGAGAGTTGTTTAGAATAGAAAAGTGTGTTGAAAAACAAAAAGAGGAGGTCCCATTTTAAACTTTAAAATTTAAACTTTCTAGTCAGCTTCTAAAGGGGGTAACACTTGAGTGGTCCTATTTAGGTAGTCTATGGTTAATTTTGGTTCATAATTGTACCCTAAACCTTTAAAAATTGTCATGAAGTCCTAATAGTATTTTTTATTTCTTGTGAATGCAGAAAACAAAAAATAATAGAAAAACTCTAACTGCCTGGAATCCTGTTTGATAGTTGAAGTTGTCGCTGCCACAACAATGCAATTACAGTAATCTGCAATATTGCACCAGCACATGCATTCAGAGGACTTCTCATTCATTTTACTGTAACTCCCACCCAGCTGCTCAGTCACTCACCGTTCTTAGTGATGCAGATGGTGAAAATAAAGAGAACAAGAACATGAAAGCTCATTAAATTGAGATAAAGATAGTGAAGTTGCTTACAGAATTGACTTAGTCTAAATTAGTTTATTTATTGCCTATTCAGGGAAGGTTGAGAACTGACATTAGAAAGCATTTCTTTACAGAGAGGATTGTCAAACAATGGACCAGGGTCCCTAAAGAGGTGGTCAATGCCCCAAACCTGTCTGTGTTTAAGAGGCATTTGGACAATGCCCTTACTAACACACTTTAATTTGTGGACAGCCCCGAAGCAGCGAGGGATGATGTGGTCAGATGATAGTTGTATGTCCCTTCCAACTGAAAATATTCTATTCTACTCTAGTCTAGTCTATTCTAATCTATTAAAATAGATTAATGTACTGAGAAACAAGACAAAAATTTAATAAAAAAAAAAAATCTTTCCTCCCCCCTCCTCCCAGGCTCCACTTCACTCCTTTGATATCAATTACTCTCCCTATCCTCTTTCAAGTGGCATAGATGGGATGGGGAGATAAGGGTCAGTGGTTACTCTCTCTCCCTTCTTCCTTCTCACACTTCCTCTGCTCTGCCGTGGGCTCCTACATGGGCTGCAGGGGGAACTATCAGCTTTGGTGCCTGTAGCGTCTTCTTCTCCTCCTTGGACCTTGGTGCTCCCTCTGCAGTTTCTTACTCTTTTTCATCTCTTCTGTGATGTTTTTCGATGTTTCTTGAAAATGTTAACAGAGAGCTGCTAACAGCTTGGCTGGTGGGATCAGCTGTGTCCTTTGCTGGATCTGTGTCTGGCCCAGAGTAAACCCTGAGCTCTTCTCAGAGCAGCCATCCCTGCTAACAAAGCACACCCCTGCTACCAAAACCTTGCCATGGACAGCCAACACTCATCTAAATTTCCTTCCACAAAATGAGATCTGTATTTAGTTACAATACTTAATTATCTCAGTTCCTATAATTCAGTTCAGATTCAGAAAGTATATCTTTATATTCAGGAAATATAGAAGATAAAAAATATAATAATAGCTGAAGAGAAAATGAAATAATTTAATGGAGAGTAGAATCATAACTATACATTTCAACAGCCACAAATACACCTGCCAGTTCCCCATGACTTCTATAATTTCTGCCTTTTCCATATACACAAAACGTGCAATGTACCATGGACATTTTACTTTACTTTGGCAATGTGTAGAGATATTCTTCAGAATAATCCTCCATTGTACGTAACTTCATAATGCTTGTTGCCCCATGTGGAAATGTCAGGAGAAAGATGGTGTGATATGGATAGAAGAGACCATTAAATGTCAGGCTGACAGTAGGAGAGAAGGGGAGAGGATAATAGTGGTCTGGTATTACGACTTTCCTACTATTGAAGAATTATTTTATCTAATTGGTTATAGTCATCTGGAATACACACATCTGGTGTGAGAACACACTAAAAAGTTAATTTCTTTTAGTATAATTCTTAAATCTTATGCTACTATTAGGATGTGGACAGTATTTGTAGGACTTTGATTATAATCAACACTGCATTTCTATTATGTTATTTTGATAAATATGTAATGCAGCATTATCTGAAACAAAACACACAAGGTGCTCCTCATTAAGACCGTCTGCTAGAACAAATTGTGAAACAAAATACCTGAAAAAAATTATTCAGAAATTCACTGAATCATAAAGAGGTACAGATTTTTCAGGATTGGAAGCAAGCAGCAGAATACATATTTGGTATATTTCAAGACACAAATGAATTCATATTACTGTTTCAATAGGACTTATATTGAGACATATGTGTTAGCAAATTTTGCTATAATATAGTGAGGTGATGATTTAAAAAAACATATGAATATATGTATTCTTCAGATGGCTTACTCATTCTCAGACAGCAGCTGTAAACAATATTTTCAAAATAATGGCTAAAAATATTTTTATGAATTAATATTAATTTTAAAACATTATCAGAAAATAACAATTTAGAATGCAGTCACCATCCAAGTTTTGTTAATCCCTTAGTGGGGATCCAAGTTTACTTTGAGAGTAATACCTATTTTGGATTAAAAAATAATTAATATAAAATTAAACTAATAGATATAAATGAGACTCTCTGTATCTGATACATGAAAATATGAGAGTAATAGTTATGAACTGTAGCCAAAATAATTTTATTCACTAACCATTCCATTTTCTACTGTGTAATTCAGCTCAAAAAGTCAGAAAAAATATGCAAATTTCCTGTTATCATATTTTTGTCTATGGATAGTACATTTTCTATTAAATTATACACTGATTTTCATTGGTTGAATAACATATAAAAAGAACTTCAATATTAAAGGATGACTAAAGATTTCCTAAAAGACGCTGAAGTACCACACATATTTAAATATGTTAACAGGTCTGGGACATGCTTCCCAGGATGTTATTTAGGTTTCTAGAGTGGAGATTGATTCAGGAGCTGGTAAATTTAGAGGGTCTCACTTACTATAGTTCTTTAATATTTATTTTCTCAAATAAATTTCCACTCAGGCAAATGTCTTACACAGGGGCATACAATGTTCTTTCTGCATTGTTTATATTATTTCTAACTTTAATCATCTCTTGATGCTATGTTTTAAATAATTTTGTTGCATGAGTTCTCAGAAAAGCTTCTAACAAAATTTAAGATTGGTAAATAACAGGTAAAAGTCTGGTTTCAAATAACTCTGAGTTTTCATGATTATGGACCACAGTCTTGATTGTCTTACCTCAGGAGAGAGCTATACATCCTACATTTCTGTTGAATGGAATGCCAGGAAAATGGTGAAAGAACAAGTTCCACTACAATTTGTAGTTGCATCAAGCTGTAATTTGTACTAAGAGCAGCAGAGACCATGAAGACACTTTTGTGTCCTTTAGAATGAATAAAGCCCAAATAAATTCCTATTGCCTTCAGTGTTGCATAGAATCCAACATACATTTATACTTTTAAAATAGAGTGATAGAATTAAATTCATCATAAGTAGCATGAATTCTGAAATAACATAATTCTCTACATTAATATTGTCACGGTTTACTCTTTCTTAAGTGGAAAAAGCAGTTGTAAACTGAAGGAGAAAATTTTTTTTTATTGAGCATAGAAAAGATTTCTTATTGAAGACCTGATTTCACAGGCTTTGATTCATTGATATCATCAGATCCTGAGAAGGATCAAAAAAGCTACTTTTGATGTATGTAGGAATAGATCTTGATAATTTTCTTGTTTGTCACCTGTTCGAATTTTCAGATTAAAAAAAACACCTCCTAGAATTATCATAAAGTGGTTTGGAAACTATATTTTCTAGACTGTATTCATAAATACATTTACTTGGGTACTGAAAAGACCATTCACAATGGAGGCCAGTAAATTTGTGTCAGTGAGACAAAACATGGTACTGATGCATATCAAATCTTTCAACCTCTCAGCTGTTTCCTGAGTACACAATATTGCCAGACTAATGGGTATGACTACTTTTTTTTCTAGATAAAGGTAGATAGTATTGTTGCTGAAATAAAAGAATGTGCTTCTAATATCAATGGTACTTCATTTCACTTCATGAGAGCCACATCTGGGCTACATGAGCAGATGCAAAGGTGGCTCAATGATGAATGGCTAAAAGACTAGTAAGAAAAAAGTCACTAGTGGTGTGTAACCCAAGAGTCAAACCTGGGTTTAGTATTGTTTAACGTCTTTATTAATGAGGGGCAGAGTACACCCTCAGACAGTTTGCTGATATTACATAGCTGTGGTGAGTGACTGATGCACCAGAGGGCCATGCTACCATCCAGAGGGACTCTGACAGGCTGGAAAATGGGCTGACAGGAACTTCATGAAACTTGAAAGGTGAAGCGCAAAATCCTACATTTGGGAGAACAAACCAACACAACAGTATACAACAGGAGCCACACTACTGGAAAGCAGCTTCTCAGTAAAGATCCTGAGAGTCCCGATGGACACCAAGTTGGACATCCCTGGAGGTTTTTAGACAGAGATTGGATGTGGCCTTTAGTGCCATGATATAGTAATAGGAGTTGGATCAGGGGTTGGACTCGATGATCTTGGAGGTCTTTCCTAACCCAATCTATTCTATGATTCTATGATTCTATGACATGAGTTGAAG
Source organism: Myiotriccus ornatus (assembly GCA_036023395.1). Classification (NCBI taxonomy): domain Eukaryota; kingdom Metazoa; phylum Chordata; class Aves; order Passeriformes; family Tyrannidae; genus Myiotriccus; species Myiotriccus ornatus. The sequence continues at coordinate 135,677,263 of JAYRBT010000082.1, read as the reverse complement.
AGAGGGGACAAAGAAGACAGAGCCAGGCTCTTTTCAGTGGTGCCCAGTGACAAGATCAGAGTCAATGGGCACAAACTGAAACACAGGAGATTTCTTCACTATGTCGGGAAACATTTGCTTACTGTAAGGGTGATGGGGCACTGGAATAGGCTGTCCAGAGACACTGTGCTGTCTCAGTCCCTGGAGACATTCAAAAGCCATCTGGACCTGGTCTTGGAAAATTGTCTCTAGGTGGTCCTGGTTGAGCAGGGATGATGTTGGACCAGATGACTTGCAGTGATCTATTCCAACCTCAGCCTTTCTGTGATTCTGTGTTTCTATATTTGTATTTATGTCAGCAAGACAAGACTATATAAATATGTTTGTATTAATTTATTATTATAACAACTACATTTGAAAAATTAATATAGCTTGATGCTACTCATCCTCATGGCTGAATTTTTCCTTTGATTTCAAATCACTTAAGCACATCCTTTTAGAGAACGAAAATTTAAAATGGGATGATGATAAACTCTGAGGTATATTACCAGTTGTTGACCATGCTTGGTGCTTCAGAGAAGGTGAAAACTTTATTTCTTTGAGTAATTGCTACAACTCTGTTTGCCCTTCCACCTGTCTCAGACAGACGCTCCTGTCATTCACTTGAAAATCTTCAGTGCTTTTGCTGGTACTTTATTCTCACTGACATTTATTCATAGCCTAACAGTATGGTACATTTTCTTCTATTTTCTTCTTGATTAGCAGAGTAAAATCAACTGAAAGCAGAATTTCAGTCTACAAATTGATGCATTATCCCATCTTTGCAACAGAACTTCAATGATTAAACCTTGATAAATGCTCTTGGCTATAGGTGTCCTTAACTGAAACTTTAAATTAACAGAGATATACTGCAAATTAGATGCTAGCTAGAATGGATTCAGTATTCAGTATATAATTTACAGTCAATTAAAAAAATAATAATTTACTAATAGATGTAATTAGATGTATCTGCTTATGAATGAATTACTGCTTTGTCCCTTGACAGTCCAAAGCTACACAGGAAAATAAATGATAAAACAAACCTCATAAGAGAGGAAATCCATCCTAGTTTCTAAGTCACCCTAATTTAGTGAGGCTTAAGCTTTCTCATGCAAGTGAACCTGTTATTGACTGATATCAGTAGCTTGCATAATGGCTAAAATGGAAAATATTCATATAAGTACATATATATGTATCAAGTTTCTTGCTATTTCTTTTCCTATTTTGCTTTATTGAAATATAAACAGCTGTTTCCTACATTTTCTCCCCTACACTTGCATGATATCAATCACTTTCACTGTCTATTGATTATTGTGTTACTGAAAGAGCAATATCCAAGGAAAATATAAATGTTAGAGGAATGAGTGAAGGGAGAAGAGGTTCCATTTTTCTTTTCTTTCTTCTTTTCTAGTTTCCCTTCTTCTTTCCTTCTTTTTTTCCTTTCTTTTTCATTGTTCTTTTTTTTTTTTTTCCATATTTTCCATTGCATTTTTCACTTTCTTGTTTTAAATTTTTCTCAAGGGCATTTACGAAAGCAGATCTTAAGCTTTCTTCAAAGACAAGAAAACTCATTGGACTGGTGAAAGAAATTTGACACTAACCTCATCATGATCCCTCTAGTGCACAAGATCTTTTTCTTTGAAAAGAGCCCCAAAGTTTCAATAAATATGTACACTGACACGTAAGTGTTCAACCCCTAAACTTGCACATTTTATATCGTTTCATCTAGCAAGATGATGGAAAATAAACATGCAAAAAATTTGAGTTCTTACAACTTATTTCAGAAAAAAATAATATTTATCTTTGTTAAACATCTCTGCAAAGTATATATATCTAATTTAGATAACTATATTATTTTAGTACAGTACCTGAGCAGATTTTACTCTGCAATTACACCACTATTATCTCTTTATATTTTTACTGTATTTCCTTTGTAATTTAATGATTTTGAATACATGAAGACTTACTGAGAAATAATAAAAAAAAACTTATAGAGATTTTTATCACATGAAAAATATCTAGGAAAACTTATATCCCTTTTCTTGTTTTTTTATGCAACAAGGTATAATGTGGTCCTAGACCGTAATCTCTGAGTTGCACACTGTATATTACAAATAAAAATTCTATTAATTCATTGTTTCCAAAATCAGGATTTTTCTTCTCTTAGCACCATTTGATGAGAACAACTATTCAGTTCACTCTCTCATGCTTCTCTGTCTCACAACAGCATGTGTTGAGTGACAGATTTTCAGTGTCTTTCTTCATCTATTTTCCACAATTTTGTTTTCTTTTCCAAACAATTGTGGAGCTAAGAAGCTGATGAATCATAAATCTGATAAGTTGTCCATAATCCTGCATCTTTTTCTTATCCATTTAAGGTAAATTAAAAAGTTTTCAGAAGCCTGTTCTATGGAGGAGATATTATGGATTGCGATTTTCTTATTCAATCCATTATACCCTGTCAAATAGCTGATGGATATTTTCATAATACTGTATAAAGTTTGTGCTTCATAAATGGATAATTTATTCATTAAAACTATTGGCTCAGGATTTCACCATTTGACTATTCAAAGTTGTGCATTACACTGAATAAAATCTCCTAATTTACAATATCTTTAAGTTCACTGACTGGTTCACTGACTTCAAAAAAAATGATAAAATCATTTTAAGTGAAGTGAAACCTAATTTAATCCTTCTCAGAAAATCAACTGATATGAAATTTCATGGTTTAACAATTTCAGTACTTTCACGAAAAAGCTGGAGAAAGGTCTCTGAAACTTTCAGTGACATGATTCTTGCCATAAAGTGGAGTAAAAATTGTGTGTGTTTTCTGCAGTGCTTGAAACTTCACAGCCTGACAGAAAAGCTGGATAATTTATTACCAAGGAGATTCAGCTTAGAAGCAGAGTATGGCAGTGCAGTATACCTACTTTGTGTGAGCTTTTGCAATAAAATCTTAAAATTACGCCTGTCCTTTGGTTTTCTATTTTGTTACCTTTTCCCTGGCTATTTCTTCAGCTTTAGTTCATAACCACAGCCAAAACAATAAAACCATTATCTTGTGTCAGATAACATTTATGGTGTTGAAGTAATGTACAGATGCATAGAACATGACAGATATTACATTCAATGTCTGATGTATGTACAATATCGTATTATACGTATAATTTCACTGGACGCATCAAATGGTTGAAAGATAACTACCATGTCCAGGTTTACCCTTTCTGCCTTTGTAAGTCCTTTTATTTTACAAAATTTTTGCTCTTTGTAATTTTCTATTTCCATTTCTTTGCAGCAGGACTAAGGCAGATAACTTTTACCCTCCTGGATGTTCTATTTTGGTATTATCACTCTGCCAGAAAAGTCAATATAGGTAAGACTGATACGACTCTTCCACAATCAAAGTCCCGAGTATAGGTCTTTAAAGGACTCAGCCACTTCAAATTGTATCAGGCTGAAGCTTGATAAATGAGCTGTCAGCTTAAATGCACTTCAGAAAAAAAAAAACAAAAACCAAAAACCACCAAAATACTCTCAATAGGAACAAAACCACAACAAACCCAAACTATCTAAAATTATTAAGCTATTGTAAAATACAGAAGAACACACAACTAATTAGAGAATTTAAATTTACTCATACTTTTGACAAGCTATAGAAAAATACCAGACAGTTATTTCTGAAGCATCTTAATATTTTCAAGTACAAACTGATATTCAAGTACAAACAAAATTACTAAGAAAAATATATATGAAATATAAATCTTTAAAATGTTGAGAAGCTTTTGGTCAAGTTTTCTTGCATGACAATTTTGTTTTCTTCGTGCTACTTTTCAGTCCCTTTGATTGTTTTAACAGTGCAACTTACAACTTGAAAGACAATGACAGAGTTCAGAAAGGGCTAGTGAATTTCTTAGGGGCCTCAGAAATTCAGATTCTCACCGTATGTAAAAAGAACATGAATTAAAACAACTTCAAATTATTTGAATTTTACTGGTGCTATGATTACATATTAGGTCCTTAGTGCTGATAATATGCTCCTTTTCTGGAGCATCAGAAGCAGTGCTGGTCTGATGCCTTAGAGATCCAAGATCTATATATTCTACCAATAAATTTATTACATATGCCCAAAACATATGTCCCTTGAAGCAGCTGCTAGTATTTATTAGAGGGCTAATGCATTATACTATACCTTGCACAGTTGGGAAATATTTTACAGAGGAAAGACTGAATATAAATTCATATAATTCTTTAAATCCTGAATATGGTCTTGTAAATAGAAACTCTAATCAGAATAATGGAAAGCTACTAATTGGTAATATTTAGGAGGTAATAATTTTATCAATAATATAGAAGATTACATTTAAAATTCAAATGAAAAAATCCCACTGACTACAAAATATTACAAAATGGTTTTTTATGTACCTATTTATATAATGTTTTTGCTACATTGTATAAGTAATTTCCTACATAGCAGATCAAATCATAAATTGGCCTATGCCATGACTCTCCATAGTGCCTTCTATACATCCAGCGTTTTTGATCTCCCATAAGATATTTTCTATTTGCCTTCCTAAGTAATTTCATATTTTCCTTAAGTTTTCAACTTTGTTGTTGGCTCTATTCAAACTAATACACATTTCAAACTCTTTCCCTCAAATAGCCTATACATTCCTAAAACATAAGACTTCGAAATTCTTTACTATGAATGGATTCCAAAGAAAATAGTTTACTAAAGATAAGTGGAACTCATAATTATTCATTGTGCTGGATCTTTGAGCATGTCCTGGAGAAGGGACATCTGCAAGAAGTTTCTTTGTTTTGAGAAGAACGGAAACAAACTCAAATAAGTTAGTTAGAAATCTACAGACTACAGTAAATTATTGTCCTAGTCACAGGGAAAGGAGGCAGGGTTTAGCATTAGGTAGGTGTGATTAATTATACAGTCTGTCCCATTTCATCATTTATTGATGGGGTATCTCCTTAACCATGAGAGGGAAGGAGCCGCCCCTGCCAGAGTTGTGGTCCAGCCCCAGAGTTGCAGCCTCGCTATCACTGGACACCATAATCCCCAAGTTTCTGCCTTGCCTCCACTTTTGCTGCCAGGAGCCACTGGAAGCCTAAAGTCTCTGTTTTATCACTGCTGCTACCACTGCCAGAGTCAGCATTTTTGTCAGCATAACTTATTTCAGACAAAATAGTTTCCCAGGTTTTGCTTTGCCCCTGTTCTCCATTGTTTTCTTATCCTGCTCGCATGGTCCAGAGGGGAGGGAGAGCCTTTCAGATGTTTTGTCTTTGTCTGGGGAAACCACAAGGCAGCTGCCATTTTGTTTTTGTCCCAAAGGTGGAGGGACTAGGAAACAATTTCTGCCTTATTCGGCTTAAACCATTTTCCTTAGTATCTTTGAAGTTACTGCTATTTCCTTTAGTAAATTGTTATGTTTTTACTTATATCTCTTTGTATTGTCCCTTTGTTATTGGGCAGGGGTAGGAAGAGGTTAAAACAAAAAGGGAGTGACTTATCTGGAGTCTCAGTCCTCCAATAACTCTTCAAAGCCATCACACTGGTTTTCCAATATGGCCTGATTTGCAAAGTCAGAGCTGTATCCATGATATAAAAATGAAGGATGATGGAAAATATGTGACAAGAAAATAGTTGAGTAACATAGATTCATAATCTTAGATTTGATTGTTAATTTTCTTTTCCTTTATACTGACTTCAAAAAAAGATTTTTTTATCATCTCAGGGAAAGATTTGATGAGTTCATGGGACCTTCAAATGAATAAAAAAAAGTTGTCTGAGCCACTTGATGGTAGACATACTTTTGTTACCAGCGTATGTTCTGTCCAAAGAAAAGAATAAACGCTGCCCATACTCAAAGAACTATACTGAATAACTTGTGAAATCAAACTTCAATATGCAGAACTTGAAGGAAGTTAAATAGCAGACTTTGCAGATTGGGTAAAAGCCTGTCTGTGAGATGTTCAGAATAGCTTAGTTGAAAGCCCTGAAAGAAATGCTGTTATTAACAAACAAGGGCAATATGTAGTATACTCTGCAACAAATGTTTATAGAAAAGTGAAGTACCTCCCTATCTGGATTTTATCTTCCATCATTTAAAACAAAGCAAGGCATTAAACCTATATTTTCCTTTGAAGTTAATGTGGTTTTCATGCTATAAAAATAAAAAAAAACAAACTTGTGTAAATCTATAAAAAATATTAAGTGGTCCTGCTGTTCAATATGAATTTTTAAATTATAAAGTGTCTATGATAGGAGTTGAGAAAAGAATTTTAGCTCCTTTGATCTTTACTCAAAATAAATAAATAAAAAACCGCATCTTTTTTTCCCTGACCTTCCCATTAAAGATTCATCATGAGGGATAACATTTCTAAGAATCTTAATTTTGAATATATCATTACTTAAGATTTGAATAATCTCCCTTTGTACAGAATTGCAAAATAAGCCTTTTTGGATTTTTCTGGATAGCTAAACATACACACGATAATGCATTAATATTTCAACATAGTCTGAATGTCTTTATAATACTGGGATACCCATAGTAGTTCCTGTCTGCAGTAGCACAGATGTATCTTATTTATGTATGCATTTCTGGTGTTGTAGCTATTTAAAACTGCATTAAGCAGAGAAGAAAACATCCTATTGAGCTATGAGGCTTGTTAAAAACTGACGTGCAATAGAATCACAGGTTATGATGGGTTTGGAAGAGACCTCTTTAAGTTATCTGGTCCTGATCCCTTCTCAGACCAGGGCTCACTTAAAATTAGATGAGGCTGGTCATGGCTTTGACTGGATGAGTTCCAAGGATGGAGAATTCTCAGTTTTCTTGGTCAACCTGTTCTAGTGTTTAATTGCTTTCATTTTGATTTTTTTTCCCTTGCATTCAATCAGAATTTAATTTGTTTTGTAATTTTTCTCATTGTTTTACATTTTAAAAAATAGTCCTCCTCCTTACATTTTGTGACCCCTTTTAAGATACTGAAACTGTCCTTCTCTTATCCAGGCTGAATAAGTCTAATGCCTCTCCTTACAGATATTGTTCTCTATTCCTCAGTCATCTCAGTGGTTCTCCTTTAGACTCCAGTTTTTCAATATTTCTCTTGCATTGTGGATCCCAAATTGGAAAAACTAATGCAGATGTGGACTCATAAGTGCTGACTGGAAGGGAATAATCAACTTCATGACCATGCGGATAAATTCTTAATGTAGCTCAGCACATGGTTAGCCGTTGCTGCCACAAGTGTGTACTGCTGACTCAGGTTCTGCTTCCTTCTTGCTATTCACCAGGACCCTTGGTCTTTTTTGCAAAGTTTTCTCTAAAACTGTCAATTCGTAGTATTATTTTCCATTCTGAAATTTCAAGCTGCTGGCCTACATATTTGTCTCCACTGAGCTTCATGAGATTTCTATTATCCCAATCCTCTAGCTAGTAAATCTCCCTAAATACCTGCCAACCCAGTTATAATACAAATGAGCTATGCTTGTAAAAAAAATAATTGTTACAGACAATAAAAACATAAAATAAAAGAGTTGCGTGCTCCTGAATATCATCAGATAATGTATTCCATAGCAGTCTGTTTGAACACATCAGGAGTTAAAAAATGTGTCCTTGTGTACTCACTGATGTAAGGTTTAGGCAGTCTGGGTTGAACTCCAGTTCTAACTGGTCTTTTAGTCTCAGATAAGTAATTCCTCTTTTTACCTTAGTTCAAGGTAAAAAATATTGAACCTGGTGTTTTATTCACTAGGGCTTTGTAAAATAAAAATCATCGATGCATGGAAGGAAGTCAAACAATAAATATTGTGGGTGAAATGCAAAACTCACAGCACAGAGAATAGTTATGCAAATAAGATATATGTGCCCATATATCCATTAGTAAAGTTGTTGCCGTCCGGTCGAGGCGGGAGGGACGACACGGTGATCAGGGATACCAGCCCCCTTTATTACAACAGAGCTTCTGCTTATACACTTCTGGGTGTCACACATGTACATGCACTATTGGTCTAGCATAAACATAACAACTCATGATTGGACACA
>JAYRBT010000082.1:135645039-135657291 GCA_036023395.1 Myiotriccus ornatus | reverse complement strand
AACCCCCACCTGGCTACAACCTCCCTTCAGGTAGTTGAAGAGAGTGATGAGGTCACCTCTAAGCCTTCTCTTCTCCATACTAAACAACCCCAGCTCTCTGCTGCGGTTGATGGTCACTGAATGGCCTGAATTGATGTTCACAGAGCATGGACTGCACCAGAGGCAGGCTGCATGCAGTCTGTCTAACAGGAACAGTCCTTTGAACGGTCTGACTCCTGAGCTGCCCCCAGGAACCTACTCTCACAAACGTAAAGTAGATGAATATTTCTCATGTTACAACACAAAGGAAGGGAATGAGGTATATATATCATTGTATATTTCTACCTTTCTTATTATAAATGGACTATAACTGCAAAAACTTTAGAAAGTAGGTTTGCCTTCCATCCCAGCACAAGCATATGTAGTACATACTTCTGAACTGGATTAATGAGTGACCTGCTTTAGCTTTGTTAAACATTCATGTATCTGCACAAAGAAAGAAATTAAAAGCTTCCAACGAAAGTTATGACATGTATGAGGAATTACTTAATTTCTTGTTTGTAGAACATTATTAAGTAAAGCTACATGTAACTTGTACAAGAAAAGAACTAAATGGTTTCTAAAATTACTTTGTGCTACTACTATTAATTGTGTAACAGCAGCACATCAGTCTAAAACTGATTTGTGCAAGAATGTGAACATGACATGCAGTAGCATCAGGGTTATCACAAAACTTTTTCATTAACTGCTCTATTATGCTTCATGCATATATTACAATCCATTTTATCATCTCTAAACTGACACAGAATCTCTGCTTTGTGACTATAATTTTGGGTGCAAAATAATTAGCTAATCTAATTATTTATTAATAAAATAATGGTGTGTTAGAGGCATAGTCTTTTGCACCTACATAAGCTAACAAACAAAGAAAAAAATTCCAGAAGGAAAGAAATTTTAGAAAGGCTTAAACCAATATGTTTATCCAGTTTTTAACAGATTCTTACATACAAATATTATTTCTGTGAAGTTGAACTAATGGATCCTAAAACATATGTTAAAACATACCATTTGATTATTCTGAAATTTAAAAAATAAAAAAACCAACCAAATAACTCCCCAACCACAAACAAACAAACAAACAAACAAAAAAACACCAAAAAAAACCCTTAAAATGCCAAATAGTCCAGGTTCATAATCTCACAGGTTTTAAAGCACAAGCATTACATTTATGTAAATTTTCTTCAAAAACAAAATCTGATTCATCCTACTGAGCCAATGCGCTCAGTTAAACTTCTTATGTTAATGGACTCATTTTCGCAGCTGATGCAGAGAAATAAGCTGTTTCTAGAAATCACTGTAGATTATTTTTCTCTTCCAATGTGCTGAACAGCAATTCACAGGTGAATCAGTTGGATCCAAACTTCAGAAGAAACACTCTAAAGTTCTTACTTTTCTTTATTCTGTCAGAAGAATCCCTCTCTGGGAGAAGACTACAGTCATCAAAATAGACCAGCTCCTCCTCACCTCCTGTCTGTAGCAGTGTCTTCTGCAGTGTGACTCAGTGGTAGTTTATTCTTTTTCTTCCCACCTCTCCTGTTTTTCACAACTCAGTCCAGCCCTATTCTTTTGCCTGTGATCGTTACTGAGAAAAACTAACTGAAGATGGACTAACAGACCCCTTTCTCAGGAACACCATAATAGTTTTGATCAACAAGAGAGTAGGGGTGAGATGGAAACCTCCACCACTCCTTTTGCTTTACAAGTAGCAGATCTTTCAAGCGAAATAATACAGCAGAGAGAAGGAACTGGTGTGACCCTTTCAGACTTTATAACACAAACAGGACTCTCACAGTTTAAGACTGTTGCAAATCCCCTGAAGTCTGTAGTGTTATTTCCAGTATAGAAGAAATACAAGAACTTTCTATTTATAATAATTCTCCTTATCTTCATAATGATGAAAAATAACTGTTCTGATATTTAACACCTCCCCTATCAACTGAAAATTTCCTGAGAATCAAACACTCAATTTGAAAACCAGAGTAGACAATAAATCAAACTATTACTGGTAATCTTGGTGCAGAGCAGGGGAACTGAACAAACGTGGAAAAAGTAGCATCTTAGTAGTCCCACAAGGTCAAAGTCAAAGCACTTTTGGAATATTTACAGAAAATGTGTCTGAGTACACATTTCCAAAGTCAGACAACTCAAAGAATCCTTCTATGTGCACAATCCTCTTTAAAGTCAAGAAATATGCCTGAAGAAATTACCCCAAAAAAACAAATTATCTACAATTTTGGGGGGTAAAATTATAGATTTACCTACTAATTGACCTAGTAATTGCAAATTGTCATGGTTTTGTTTGTTCTGGAAAACTAAGCTGGAATTTTTCCCTTCCCCCTGCCCACGGTATGAAAGGGATGTTGAATAGACAGGTTGACTGTGGCTTGGGCCATTAACACAAAAGAAGTGGATGATAGAAACACATTACAAGTTGATGGCCCTCAAGATCTTGTCTGTGAGGAGGGGTAAGGAGTTCTTTTTTACTTTTTTTTCCTCCTCTCCTGGGAAATGGGGGAGGAGTCTGTTGTTGCCTGAGCTGGGATGAGTTCCGGGTGGCAGGAACTCAGAGGTGGCTTTGCTCTTGGCCTGGCTGCCAGATGGGAATTTTGCTTGGATTTTCATCAGTGAGGAACTATTTGGGAGGCCTCTCCTCCTCCGTTTTCTTTTTGGCAGCAGTTCTTGTGCACATCAAAGGACAGGGAAAGATATACCAAACGACTCAGCCAGCAAGACAGAATGAGTTCCCTTTGGACTCAGGGAAGGACCCTTCTTTTTTTTTTCTTTGCCTCCTTTCTCCTTTTATTTTTAAGGTGAGGGGGAGGGAAGATGTCCATTTTTGGCTTCTCCAGCCCACCCAGGGAGTGCCCCCCCTCTGCCTTGGTGACCACCGGTGATCCAAGAGTGTCCCCTGCTGACTGTGTTTAGAATTTCACCAAAGGGCGCAAACTGAAGTGTTTACTTTTTTGTTTGTTTTGAAGGGGGTTATTTTTAGGCATAGGATTATTGTTTGATTGGTTTTTATTTTTTCTTTCGTTTTTCTGCCAATACACATATATCTTCTATTAAAGAGCTATTATTTTTTCTTTTTCCACATTTTTCTCAGTTGGAGTCTTTTAATTTTGGATTTACAATTGCTTAGAGGGAGTAGTTTGGGTCTTCCTCATAACTCATCCTCAGAAAAACACTTGTGTCTTATTTAAACTGAGACACAAATAGACAAAATTTCTGACACAAGCCTCACTGTTTTCCCTAATGAGTGCAAAATTAGTTGGCAGTGAAAACAATTTCATATTTATGATAATAAACGAGTTTTCAAAATCACTGGTGACTACTAAGAATTATAAAGGTAGCTAAAGGTAGGTTGGTAAAGTCAGACTTATAATGCAAAGTTCAGTCCTTGTCACCTTGTCTTGAAGATGACACAATAGAAGTGGAAATGCTTTACATCCAAGCAATGTGTCTGGTCAGGATTTAATTCTCTCATGTTTTACCTAAATAGGTTTGAAGTGGAAAGTGAGGGCTCCTAATTTTTCTTACATAAGACATGCAGAGAAGATCACACAGAATGAACAAAAAGTGGATACATGTTTTAATTTCTGAGAATAACTATTCATTGGATGACATGATATACATACAGAATGTACTGCAACAGAATATTAACAACGTGAAGAGACTAGCCATATACTTTATGATCAGAAAGGACACTGACTTCCCAGGATTAGGAAAAAACCAACAAATTAACTGGAAGCCCTGTAGACTGGCCTTTCATGTGCCTTCTGAAAACTCCTCTATCTCTAAACACTTAATACTGGCAACACTGAGGGACTGGACCACTTTGAAAAAGTATGGCAATTTCAGTGTTTTAGGACAGAATACATTTTCTTCAATATCTGCCAATTTGTGTAATAGTCATACATGTTTCTCCAGCACATTTTCTCAATATTTTTAAACGAAGTAATAAAGTGAATTTTAGCTGTATTGTATTTAGAAGCAGATTTTTTTCTTAGAAATATTTAATAGCTATAAACCCAGAAGAAACAAGTCTGAAAATAGAGCTAAAAGATGTAGTTTCCATAGCAACAAAAATTCTCAGATATCTTCTAAATTCCAATATCTGACAAAAACTACAAAAAATGTCTACTATGTTTACATTTTCCCCTACCCTGTATTCTGAGGCCTTCCTTTGTAATAGTGTGTATTCATACAGAAAAGTGAAATACTCTCTGAAATGAAGGATTTCAGGTCCTAGCAATTTTCCTTACTTATCTTTTGGAAGCGGCTTATGAAAGTGTACAGATTCATCATTTTTCACAAAGGCTGGGAAAAATCTGAGGAACAAACTAGAGAAGAGATCATTTTACATACATGCATACATACACACACATATAAAATGTATATATGTGAAAAACACAACAAAAGAAAAAAAAACAAAAGACAAAAAACTCACAACCAGCAAACAAAATTAAAACCAAACAAACCCACAAACCCACCATGTCCCCAACTTTCCCCCAAAAACCCCACAAAGAAATAAAAACAAAAGAGAAGAGTAATGATTATCAGAGGATGATATAGAGAGAATGGAATGGCAGTAAGGGTTGTTTTATGGCAATTTTTGTGGGAAAGGACAAAATGTAGCTAGTGAGAAACAATACACATTAACAAGAGAGAATTAACATCAGAGAAAAATAGTAAATATCAATATGAATAATTCACAGGTAGAAGAAATATGATTTTGAAAATATAAAGGCTAAAGATGTTTAATATAAAGGCTGATAAGGAAATTCAAGACAACATTCCTTTTCTATTGTGATTTCCTGCACGTTTCCTGCAGTTACAATTGGCAGTGGTGGAAGTCAAGAACTCACTCCAAATAACTGAATTAGAGGAAAGAAAATGGCTGGGATCTCTTGCACAACATATATACTGCATCCTGCCCTACCCTGAACCATCAAACTCACAAAGCCATCAGTAGTTTGGACATAAGCTCGTCCTGAACTATAGGCATAATATGAGCTTTGAGGAAAGACAAGAAAAATCTGTACAAGTTTCTTCCAGTATCCTCCAGCTGCATCCTTGCCTACAGTGCAGTGGACAAGAGATAGCCTGTGAGAGAAGGTTTCTTTCAGAAGGAAGTCCAGTGCCCTCTGGCACACAGGCAAAGAAGTTTTCTAGGCAGCCAAATGTGTATAATGTGGGTACTGGTACCGCCAGCATCCCCCAGGTTAACGTAATGATCCAGGGTCATGGAGTTCTATCAGCTGACAGTGGAATCAAAATTCTGCTTCCTAGGTTAGGTGTCAAAGTACCTTTTTTATTAGCTAGTTTAGTGGTAGATTATTTAATTTCAAAATACAGTGCATATATAACTTACTCGTGCTAAGTGATCAGATAAAACTTTTCTGACTCAGTTTGAGTCCCCACTAATATCCCCACTAATATCAGAGACATGACTGATAAAGATGTGGAATGCCTCTTGCTTTTAAATCATAGAATGCTTAAGGTTTCCCCGATGCAGTCAAAAATTAATTTGGAATATTGAAACAGGTTACAAGATTTATTCTCTTTCTGTTTTATTATCTAAATCTGTCCCCTTTGGGCAGCCAGCTTGATGTTTCTTTCTTTTCTTTTTTTTTTTTTTTCTGAATTGTTCTTTGAAATAGTATTAAAAATATTTAATCAGAGACATTTTTTCCTTTATGTGTATTTATCAGTTCAGCAATTAGTAAGCCCATGTCACTTTTTCACTTTACTCACTGCATGTGATCTAATTTGTCACAGTTCATGCTGAGGCATAAAAAGTAAATTTGAATATTTTCTAGGAATTCTGTTTCTGCCCATTACGCAGATAATCCTCCTTTTATTTCCAGGCTAATTTTTGTATCTGTTTACAAGGTCTAGATATTTTGACAAAAGAAAATTTTTAGGTGGACATTTTTATGGCTTTCTGTGTCCCACACAGAAAATTGACATCATATTTTGCAGAAATATGTTTTCAGTAAACAGTTGGGATTCCATTAGAGCGTGGCACACGTTTAAAAATAAATTTTTTTTCACTTATTCATTTGAGCATGTCAATTTGGAAACTTTGTAGAGTTTTAAGACTTAATCAAGATTCCTTGAAATGAAACAAAATTCAGTTATGTGTAGTCACAATTAAGTTAAAAATTCTGGGTGGTTCAAGGGACAAAGGAGCCACTAATACTTAACTAAAACAATTTAAATTAAATCTTCATTATCACCTTCTCTGTGATTGTTGTAGGAAATAGTTTAAGCACTACTGTAATTTTTTCAATTACACTATTAAATGCAGTTCAGTGGAATTTATCTTGTTCAGTACCAAGTAAAAAATAACCTCAGACAGTAGACATTGGCTTAATCCTTGACTCCATGGCGTATTTCTTACATTGCTTTAGGAGGGTTGTTTAGGGTCAGCTCAACAAAATTTCAGGTTATAATTTAGACTTCATAGATAAGATTATTTCTTTCAGTGATAAACTAAGCATCTATAGGGAACTTTTCAAGAACCTGTTTCACTGTTGAAAAGATTTGGTTTCTCACCAGTTAACTGAATTTTTATAGTAATTTTTTTTAAGTCTAAGACATAATTTCTTGTCAGAGGGAAAACTGGAGACAAAACCAGACCAATTTTTAATTATAACAGTTTCTCATGTATTTGAGTAAAATAAAGATGTCTCTTCCTCCTACATTGGTTTCTTACATCCCATGTGAATACTTAGAGGTATCAAAATCTGAAAATGTTTTCTGAAACTATAGTCTTGATTTCCAAATAACACTAGTAATCACTATTTTCACTTTTCTGTATTTAGTCTCTTCTGTTTATTGGATTTTGCATTTGAGAAGCTTACAATGGGGCCTCATTTTCCCTTGGTACTTTATTTGATATTCTCATTCAAACAGTTGTCTCTTTCACCATTTGCTGTTTCCTTTTGATATGTCCCAGCTTTAATCATTTCAAAGGAAAAGACATTTTAAGCTAAATGCTATTTGATGAAATAGTGTGGTTTTATGAAACAAAGAAACATTCTGATAAATTTATCAGATGCTTTCTTCAAGTCAGAGGCAGCATATTTTTATCTTGTTATTTCTAGTAGAAAGAATTCTAATGCATCATTTTCTAAGAACTTGGCAAGATTTTATACCCAAGTAAATCAACTGAGAAGAAATGAAGAGCTTATTTACGATAAGTTTTGCCACAGCTTTTGCATGAGTTTTGCTTTACTATAGGTAGCTGTTACTTGTTACTGGCTTTTTTTTCTAAGCACTGCTTTGCCTAGACAACAGTTTCTTTTATCCCAGACCAGGTAAATAGAAAATTAAATAAAAACGCATTAGCCTTAAAAATTTATAGGGTCTGCTTTAATTTTTTACCAATACTACTGAAATGGGAGAAGCCTGTACTCATATTTGACTCCTTTGACACCTAACTGCTTCAGTCTTTCTTTCTGGCTTCTAATTTCAATAAAACTTCCAAAGTAAACTACTGTTCAGTGTGGGGAAAAAATTACTCTCATAAAGAACTTTTAGTATTTTCATCATCACTTTTATTATTCTCTTTTTCACATTTACACAATAAATTTTCACATAATCCCCCCCCAAACATACCTAACCTCATCCTAGTAGCATACAGTAAGTACACTGTGTGCTGTATGTAACTGAAGTTTGATTTATAGGTAGCATCTTTAATATTAACATGAAGAATTTTCTAAGGGAAGAGAGGTCTATTTGTCTATGGTGGTTTTTGGCTTGGATAGAGTTAATTTTCTTCATAGTAGCTGGTATTGGACTGTGTTTTGGATTTGTCCTGGAAACAGCATTTATAATACAGAAATGTTTTTGTTACTGCTGAGTAGTGCTTACACAGCACCAAGACCTTTTCTGACCCTCATGCTACTCTAGCGACGAGGCTGGGGGTGCACAGCTGGGACAGCTGACACCAACTGACCAAGTGGTCACCATACCACATGGTGTCATGCTCAGTATATAAAGCTGAGGGAAGAAGAAGGGCCATCCAGAGTGACGGTGTTTGTCTCCCTAAGTATCTGTTATGTGGGGTGAAGCCCTGCTTCTCTGTAAATGGCTGAACATGCCTGCTGATGCAGTAAATGAATTTATTATTTTACTTTATTTGTTTGATCGGTTTATTAAACTGTTTTTACCTCAACCCATTCGTTTTTTCACTTTTCTGATTATTTTGTCCTTCCCACTGAGGTTATGTGGGTCTGAGTTGATGGCTGGAGTTAAACCACAATATTGTCTGAATTGGCTAAACTAGAAGTCACTGAATCACACAACAGTTGACACTGGAATGGACCTCTGGAAGTGATCTGGTCCAACTGCTTGCTAAAGCAGGGCCGTCAAGAGCCAGTTATGCAGGACCATGTGCAGACTCCTATTGGGTATATCCAAGGAGATTTCACAAGCTCTCTGACCAATTTGCGCCAGTATTTGGTCACTGTCACAGTAAAGAAGCGTTTTCTGATGCTCAGAGACAATCTCCTGTGTTTCAGATTGTACCCATTGCCTTGTTTTCTGATAAGAGCCTGGGTATGTCTTCTTTGCACACTCCAAGTATTTATTAACACTGCTAAGTACTCACTCGAGCCTTCTATACTTGAACAGTCTCAGCTCTCTCCACCTTCCTTATTTGAGAGATGTTCCAGTCCCCTAACCATCCTTGCTAGACTGTCTGCTGTCTGATCATGTCTCCCTTATACTGAGGAGCCATTATGGACCATGAAATTTCTTTATTTCTGAGTGTGGATAGATGTAAGACTGATTTTACCCCCCAAAGTCTCCTTAACATTACCTAAAGTCCCCCCTTTATCAATATGCAAACATTTTTACATAGGCACAGATTATTAAACATGACTTAGAAGTTGCAATGCCAAAAGATAGGCCTTCTTCTCAGATGTCTTTTGAAATCAGATGCAATACTTGCTACTCACAGGAATTTCAGGAATATCTGAAATTTTTTGTGGTAGAATAGAAAGAAAAGATCTGCTTGTTCTTTTACACTCTCGTTAACCACTGTCTTACCTAACAAATGGATAAAAAAAGGGAAGTAACTGAAGGAATTGTATTTTCCCTTAAATTGGAAAAAAGGAAATAAATATTGACAGAATTATAAGGAAACACCAATTTATAAAAGTAAGATTCCTTTCTGAGTCTTTGAACTCAGACAACTCCCCAAGTCTCTATGTTCTTCTTTGTGTATTTTACTTTCTCTTTGAAACAAGTGAGGAGAAAGGGAAATCTATAAGTAAGAAAGAAGAAAGATAAACTTCAAAAGATTTCTACCTCACAACATCTGAGTAAAGAAAAACCTAAGAAAGAATCTGAAGTGTGTTTTGTGGTGTGTCTTTTTTTTTGTATGTGTTTTTTGTTGTTGAGGTTATAAAAGACATCCTTTTTTATTTAAGATAGGAACATGTATGAAGAAAAAAGAAAGAAGATAAAGTAGAAAAGAGAAACAAGTGTTATGATACAGAATGCTGACTAATTTAGTAACATATACATACATGACCATATGAGAAGGAAACTATAACATTTTGAAAAGTTTACAGTTATGCAATTTGAAAGAAAAATATATAGAAGTGCTCACATTTCTGCTTAAAAATTTTGTTTACTAAAGTCTAACATCTGTGAAACTTCATTTACAATGTCTAAATTTTTACAATATTGTGAAAATATAATGCACTTTATTCCAAACATCTTCCAGTTGGTTTTATAGTCTGGACAAACAGTAACAAAGAGCAACAAGACTGTTCTTTCATAGGCTTATCTTTCCTGGAGTGTACTGATCAGTGATCATCAAATCTAATCCTCTCTTTAATTTTAAAATCATTTTGTTTCACAAGATATACAAGCTATTGATCAGCTACTATGTGCCCTAAGAAAGTTCTAACATTCAGATAAGTTAGGACAACATATACATCCAGCTAAATTAAGTACACAGTTAATGATTATTCTATAGCAAATACTGGGGGAAGAGGGAGAAAGGAGGAGCAGATTTTTGTTCAATTTTCCAGCAATTTTACATAGTAAATTAAGTCTTATACACTCTAAATAACAGATCAGGTACTTTTCAGAGTTTCATTCTAAACCACATTCTGGCTAACAGTAATATTTTACATAAAAAAACTTTATGAAATATATTTTTGTGAGCTTCTGAAGCATTACAAATCTTAAAGAAAACCTTGGCAATGGAGAGACACTTTTGAACTAAATTGTGCAGGGAATGAGGGAGAGGCAATCCTTGCCTATGGCTTGTGATACAAGAGTACATACTGGTTCTAAAGGGGAAAGAGTCAAATGGTTTTAAAGCCCTCTGGGATATTCCCCTCAAAACTCACAAAGTAAGTGGAGACTCATACTTCTTAATTTTTTTTCCCCTTAACATTTCCCTGATGTTTCAATTATGTTCAATGTATTTTGTCCCCGTGTAACTGGAACCATAGGTAACTCTACACAGGAGGAAGGAAAATAACTTTTAAACAAAGATCTTATTTATAGCTTGTATACGGAGAGAAAACAATCTATTTCAAAAGAATCAGGTTAATCTTTGTTCTGAAAAGAAAAAAAAAAGATGCAAAGCTTTCATTACTTGTAAAAACTTTGTTAAGAAAGAAAGCAAAATGAAGAGCACTTTCATTCTGTCTCTCTGATCTACTCTATAGCTTAGTTAGAGAATCCATTAAGAGACAGCTATCTTCACTGTCTGCTTAAAAAAGGCATTATTTTTCCACTGACTCTAGTATTTGGCAGAACAAAATGGCAAATAAGCTTATTTCATTTTCAAGAAGGAGAAAATAAGACAAAGAGGAACAGTCAAGAATTTGTCTAGTTATCTCTTCAAGGACCTCAAACTATATTTGCCAAGCTCTGATCAGATGAAATCAATTGTTTTAACCACCAAGGTGGTTTAGTTATAAATATCAATCAATTAATTTCCTTCACGGCACAGGTAATAATTTTTGAACAATCACATTTGGATATAAGGGAACAATGACAAATAGGTGCCTTACACTCTTTATTCATATTTCATATAGAAATACATTCCTTTAAATGTGCAAAACTGGAGGAGGTACTTAATTTTCCAGCCAAAGACAGTCCTGCCAATTCTTATGTAATTAGTTACATTCAGTTACATTAATTGTTAGGAGATAATATGAAAACCAAAGGAAGCTTATTAATTTCCTAAGATAAATGAGAGAATAGAGTTATAGCTATGCCATCTTAAAACATATTGCTATCTAGTTTATTTTGTTTGCTTGTTTGTTTTTAGTTGATTGTTTTTTGGGTGTGTAAGATTGCTCAAGATACAAGGGTCTTTACTGAGTATATGATTACATAAGGCTTCTAAAATATAATTTTCTGTTTCATAGGATCATTTCAAACAAAAATCTTCACTTCTTTTCAAATCTTTGTGTATTAAATAAAAAAGTCTGCTTTCTAGAATGTTCTGCTCTCTAATCAACTATTGATAATTTTCACATTGATATAAAACTAGAGAACAAACATTTTGTTGGCCGAATTACTATATTTTGTTTCTTAGAAGCTTTCTTAAACTGACAATTAAAAAAATGTCAGAAAGCGTACTAGCTGTATGCAAAAGAAAATGTACACATACAGAAAGGATAAAAAACAACATAACTGATTCTTCTGACTTCTCAGGACACAAATTTGTGATAATGAAAATATAATAATTGATGTTGATATTTTTCATATCAGTTTCATAGTAAAAAATATAATTCATTATTCAATTAAAATACAATAAGCATTAAACAGTAAGTTTAGGAACTTAAAATATTATATTGTTAAAATGCAGAGAGTAATCAGACATTGGAATGGGCTGCTCAGGGAAATGGTGGATTTACCCTCCCTGAAGGTTTCTAAGATGAGACTGGATGTGGCACTTAGTGCCACAGTCTAGTAACCATGGTGGTGTTGGATCAAGGGTTGGACTTGATGATCTTAGAGGTCTCTTCCAACCCAATTGATTTGATTCTATGATTCTATGTAGGGAAATTAGCCTGTTGGGGCTTGTCGTGGTTTTAGCTAGAGAGCAACAGAATTTTCTCCCTTCCCCCTCCAAGCCAGCAAAGATACTTAAGATACAAAAGATGTAGCTGGGGTTGAACTATTAGTTGCCTAGAAACAGGGCAGATAAGGAACTTTACCTTTGGTTTTGTT
>JAYRBT010000082.1:135631982-135644939 GCA_036023395.1 Myiotriccus ornatus | reverse complement strand
TTTTGGTGTTTCTGTTGATACACATATACCTTTTAATAAAGGGCTGTTAGTTTTCTTTTTCCATAAGTTGCTTTTTCCTTCAATCGGAGCCTCTTAATTTTGGATTTATAATTGCTTAGATGAAGGAGTTCGGATCTTTTTCTTATAACTCATCCTCAGCAAAAGACCTTGTCTCATTTAAACTGGAACAGGGCTATTTACACACTCATTTCACTTTTTGTTTCCTCCTATGGAGATGTTAGAGGATATATTCCTCTTTGTTCCTTTTGACATCAGTTTGTGTACCTATATTCCATAATTTAACCAATCCTTTAAAACCTGCTGACACGGTCTTTGTCCACAGCCTTCTGCTTTAACAAATTACAGAAGTTTATATTTGCTTACAAAGAAGTTCTATCTTTCATTCTTTAACTGACCCCCAGTCAGCATCAACAAATGCCTCTTTGTTCTAATACTGAAGGATTTAACAAATAACAGTTCTGCACTCACCTACTCACCACCTTGTACTAATTATGACTGGGATGGAATTAATTTTTTTTATGTACTGCCCATATGGTGTTGTGTTTTGGATTTGTGATCAAAACAGTCACAGTCACACACCAAAGTTTTAACTATCGCTGGACAGTGCTTACACAGCATCAAGGCCTGCTCTGTTTGTTTTGCTACCCCATCACTGAGTAGGCTGAGAGTGAAAAAGAAGCTGGGAGAGAACACTACTGGTACAGCTGAGCCCAACTGATGATAGGAATAAACAGCAATAAAAGCTGGGGGGGGGGGGTGAAAAAAGGAGGGACGGACTTTCAGAATTTTGGTCAGTGTCTTGTTACGGTGCTTGTGAGCCAACAGCTGTATGGGGCTGAGCAAGCAGCTGTGTGTGGCTAAGCTGCTGAACAACCCACTACACACCTTCACAATATTTGATATGCAATTTTCTTTCTATGTTTCTTCCTAAATTATATATATATAATATATATACGTATTCTTAACTCATCATTTCAATGCTTATCTCTTTAGCAAAATATTTTTATGTTTATATAGATAATGCAAGAAGGTGTCACCTTTCCTGGAATAATTATGTATTTTGACTGCATTGAGACTGTGCAGCTCAAAGGGGATATAGTTAATTTAGAGAACTAAAAATCACATATACACTCAGAAATCTCTCCGATAATACTAGGGGACATTAAGGAAGGCCCACAAAAGGAGACAGTTACATAACAAAAAAAATGTTCAACCCCTGAAATATAATAACAACAAAACTTAATTTAAAAACCTGTGAGGATCTGCTTGTTTTAATTGTTGATAGAAATTTCATCCTATAATGTCCAAATACTCTAAAAAATAATGGCCCCAGTTACAACCTGCTTAAAGCAAGTGCACAAAAGCATTTCATCTTACTGCACAAGTTACTTGCATATAAGCACAGTAGCACCATGGTCCTCATAAACTAGAATAAGTCCAAAAGCATTCTCTGATCAGCAGTTCATGATTTTGTCACAGTTTGTTCCCCTCAAAGTATTTCTTCTTCAAATTGAATAGGTCTAGTTCACTTAGTGATTCAATTCATGGAAAACGTTTCATCTTTCTCACCATCTTTATAGCCATTAGCTCTTATTGAAAGACCATCATCATGATCGATTAAGTATTTAAAATGTTTTGTGTCAGATTCTATTCAAATTTTAGGAATGACGGAGCCCTTAGAAAATCCATTATGTCAGAGGTGAAGAGGTTTACACATGTTTATACTGTTCAGTGAGTGAATATCAGAGAAAAGTGCTGGGACAAGATAAAAACTTGTGTCCAGGGACAAATTTCAGAAAGGATATATAAGGAAACCCAGGGCTATCAGAGGTAAACCAGGTGTGCTGGTTTTGGCTGGCATAGAGTTAATTTTTTTCACAGTAGCTTATATGGGACTCTAATTTGGATTTATGCTGAAAATGGTGTTGATAATATAGATAATGTAATATTGCTCAGCAGTGCTTGCATAGCATCAAGACCTCTTCTGCCTCTCATACCACCCTGCCAGCCAGGAGGCTGGGGATGCACAAGAAGTTTGAAAGGGACACGGGTGGGTCAGCTGACTCCATCTGACCCTAGGGATTATGGTGTTGTGTTCAGCACGTAAAGCTGGGGGAAGAAAAAAGAAGGGCAGGGCAGTTGGAGTGATGACATTTATCTTCCCAAGTCACTGTTATGCATAATGGAGCCCTGCTTTCCCGGGGGTGGCTGGACACCCACCTGTCATGGGAAGCAGTGAAATAATTCCTTGTTTTGCTTTGCTTGTGCACACAGCTTTTGCTTCCCTTATTAAACTTTCTCTGCCTCAATCCACGAGTGTTCTTACTTTTACTATTCTGATTCTCTTCCCCATTGCACTGGTATGGGAGTAAGCAAGCAGTTGATTGGGGCTCAGCTGCCAGATAGGGTTAAACCATAACACAAGGATACAGCTGAACTCCAAGCAAAATATGAACAGAAGCAGCAGAGACAGAATGCAGATATTCAGGAGCAGGTCTAGATCTGGTCAGTTCAAGTAAAAGGACTGAAAAGCTGACCCTATGTCAGATGAAAGAGTATCTTGTGCAGCAACACCTAGAGTCAGACCTGGGATTTAAAGGCTATCAGGTGCCTTGAGTTCTTGAAAGAACCCAGTCCTTCTATGTTGAAATCAGTTGTGCATTGTAACTGTATCTGTGGCTATATTGCTGGGGACACAGCTAAACTTTGTATTCATGACAACATTAATAACCATCCTTGCACAAGGAAGAAAACACTCTCACATCCTTCTAAACACAGTGAAGATATATACATTTTTAAAGACAAAATATGGTGGTTCCAATGCTGAGTAAAGCTGTGAATGGAACCAATTTCTATTGCACTATTTTCCTAAACAAACAATAGTCAAGAAAAATGAGTTTTATTTTCAATTGTTGTACCTGTTTCTAAAGAGCTCTAACACAATATTTATGCCAAGTGTTGACTAAATACAAAATGCTAAATATCTATTTATAAAACCATAATATACACAAGAAACTGTTACAGAAATTAAAAATGTATTACAGTTCTTATGGCAGATGGATAGCTGTGTGAAACAAAAAAGCTTAGTCTGAGTTAGAAATACAGGATTACATCAAAACAAATTAATTCCTGGCAGAAAGAAGAAAATTGAGAAAAAAAACCTGGAGCTGGGAGAATATCCAAATACTTCCAACTGGGCTCACATAAAACCGATTTTTTAATTCAAAAACTCCATGAAGAAAAAATGTTGTTTATTACCCTTCGTTCATATGATCAAGAGGAACTTTTTGCGTGCTGCATATTTTGATTTTTTTGGCAAGTTCTATTAATTTACTGTTCACTAGTCTACTGATGGGTAGCTTGCCAGTATCCTGATTTGATCCTGAAGACATATTGGTCCCATTTGATTCAAGATCAAATTCTTAGTCCTAAATTTTAAGCTATATCAAGTAATAGTGACACAACAGCTAGAATAATATCACAGTTTATTCTTACAATCTGTGTATGCTGAAGGTTTTACCTCTCTTCAGTGTCTACTCAGAGCAGTTCAATATGCAATCAGAGGGCTAGCCTTATAATATACATATAGATGTAATAAAGACAGAAAACCTTGGGAAGGTTGTTCAGATCTTGAGTTTAAACAAAGTGATTCATTGCTACAGGTGAATTTCTCCCCCTAAGCAGCTGACCCCTGGGTAGCTGTGTATCACGGCATCCAGCAGTTCAGGCCAAGGGTTGAGCACAGTATGCTGTTCCTCTCTGGTCTTCCAGATGGGTTTCCTCTCGCTTGCAAAAGACTGGTGTAAATCCAGAGCTGAGAGATGGGTAGGAATTGCTCTTGGCTCCTTTGGTTTTTACCCAAAAATAGTGAAACTAATTACACAACTTGCATGTTTAACTCCTGTGGCTGGAGTCAGGTAGTGGAAGTATTTCCCTCTCTATTTCCCAGTGTTACTTTATATATAAGAACCTCCTTCGCAAAACTTCATTCAGCAGTGGGACTGAAGAGAAAATGGTACAATCAAATGCAAGAGACTTGTAGGCTGACATAAAAGTTTAATAAATGAAAGGGGAAAAAAAGAGGTTATATAAAAGAAATCACAGCATCTCACAAGTAAACTGATGCCCAGCTAGTGGCAGGGCAACTGCTACCTTGGAAAACAGCTATTTTTATTTTTGATTGTAACATTACATGGTATGGAGTATCCCTTTGGCCAGCTCAGACCAACTATTCTGGCTGTGGTTTTTT
This sequence comes from Myiotriccus ornatus, assembly GCA_036023395.1. Taxonomy (NCBI): domain Eukaryota; kingdom Metazoa; phylum Chordata; class Aves; order Passeriformes; family Tyrannidae; genus Myiotriccus; species Myiotriccus ornatus. The sequence continues at coordinate 135,640,669 of JAYRBT010000082.1, read as the reverse complement.
GCTTTGTGATTACACAGCAGCTACTACTATGAGTACCACTATCCTCTATACTGAAGATTATACAGGTCACAGAAATGCAACTAAAACAAAGACTATTCTCTAAGGATTTTTTTGTTACATCACAAGACTCAAGGATGTCATCCAGTGTTGTTATGAAGTCTGATTTCAGAAGTTCTGTGTAGCAGTAAGATAGTTGTTCTGTTTACTCAGTTACTGCATATGAGCATAATTAAAATAGGGGAACCCTTACGTATGAACTTTACTATGGATTAATAATAAATGTATAAATTAATGACTTCCCATCCATATTTAGCATAAAGTGACGTTTTTAACATCTTAAAATACTGGTATGTAGTATTTACAGTCACAGTGGTACCTGTTTAATTCAGTGATATGAAGTAGTGCTGACAACTTTCCTGTGCTGTAATTACACTACCTGCACTGTCACTGCACAGTAGTTTTAATAATGCACATCTGAAGCGTAACTAAAAATCTTTGTTTGTATTTGTCCTAATACTAACGGAAATATATATAATAGTACAGATATAACTATACAGATGCTCACTCCTTCCCTTCCAGTGGGATGGGGAACAGAATAGAAAGGGTAAAAGTGAGAAAACATATGCATTGAGAAGACAGTTTAATAGGTAAACAAAAGTTGCACATACAAGCAAAGCCATCTCCAGGAAAGCAGCATAGCACTGTGTAAGGTGATAGAAAGGCTACACAAAAGGAGAAAAAAACTCCTGATGGTTTCCTGGAAAACCCCAGCACCTGGGGAGGCATTCCCAGAAACTGATAAGAGGATTAAACAAAAGAAGGAATGATATGGAGATAATACAGCCTTTTTTAGAAAACATCCTGCCAGACTGGAACACTGGAAAACCACCCTTGGGCCTCTGTCAGCTGTCTATCACCCCAAAATTAGTTTATTGACTATAGCCACTTGAAGTGCTTAAGAAAGAGGTACAAAAAGTAATTGGACATAAGCAAAAATCAGGGAGAAGTTCCATCAGCTCTGTGGAGGGAACTTCTTCTGCCACCCTCTTGGGATGCGCTGGGGTGAGCCATCACTTTATATTTATATACTTCTAACTTTTAAGTCTTTAAGTTTGTAAGAGGTTTTTGCTTTAGAGTTTCTGCTTAGGTTTTGCAGTATTAGTATTCTGTGTAAGTTTTTCTTCTTTTGGAATGTGTGCTTAAGTTTTTGCTTTACTTATTCTGTGTAAGTTGTTTTACTTTTTTGTAAGTTGCTTTTGCTTTAATGTGTGTACCTAAGCTTTGCTTTATTATTGTTGCTACATAGTTTAAATGTGTTTTTGCAGTTAGATCCTATTCCAGACACAGCGAACCCCATAAATTGTCACAAATTTGTATTAATAAATGTATTATTTCATGAACTGTTAGAGTGAGTCTGGTTTTAGGTGCTGGCAGTTTCATCGACAATGAAATAACTCAGGAAAAACCTGCTGAGGTGTTCTTATATCGCTATTAAGTGCAGTCCTTATATAAAAAGATATCAAATGTCCTGTCTCAGTGAATCTGTTAAGCGAATGGTCTCATTAATTGAAACACTAACAGATTATTGGACATTAAAAGTCTTTGATCTCCTGAGGGGGACACTGACAGATAAATAATAAATTAATACAGGTTGAACAGAAGATTCCTCTTTTCTGCCCCTTTTGATATGACACACGGCTCCATCACTTGTAATGGTTGCTTGGGAAGACAAACTCCATCGCTCCAAACGTCCCTCCCTCCTATGCACTTTTCTTCTCCTCACAGCTTTCTGTCCTTAGCATGATGACATACTGTATGGAATATCCCTTGGGTCAGTAGGGTTCAGCTGTCCCAGCTGTGTCCCACCTCATCTTCTTGTGCACACACAGCTGCTGCACTGGTGGGGTGGGGTGAGAAGCAGAAAAGGCCTTGCACTGCTCAGCCATAACGAAAACATCCCTGAATCGTCAAGAGTGCTCTCAGCACAAATACAAAACACAGCCCCACATTAGAAGGGGGCCGTGAGAAGAAAAATAACTCTAGCCCAGCCAAATCCAGCACAGCTACAAAGTCTGTATATTTAACAAGGTTGGATTTAATAGTAGGTGATGGGCTGGGAGCTGTGTTCAACCTGATAACCAAGACAACCAAGCCTAAGTCCCATTGCAGCACCCAGGGCAAGTGCTGAGTGATGGTAGCGGGAAACTCCCAGGTGTAGGGGACAGAGGCCCCCATTTGTTGACCAGGTTGCTATCCAGAGAAGCTTGTTGCTTGTCCAGTCTCAGATTCAAGGTGTCCTCAAGAGGTTGCTGAGCCTTGTCAAGCCCTGTACCTATTTGCCCCTCCTGCTCTTCCACACAGATGTCAACAATATGGGGGGGAGAAGCATGGCTCTGGGACTGAGAGTCAAGGGCATGGGGGACCAGGTGACTTTCTCCTAAGTCCAACTAATGAGGGGGAAAGGGATTGAGGGGGGAATGGATTTTGCAAGTCAACGCCTATTTGTACAACTTGCGCTGAACAGAAGGATTTGACTTTTACAACCATGCACTCTCTTTAAGGATCGTGGACTGCTAGGAGGAGAGAGGATCCGCAAATCTTAAAAATAGGGTTGGAAGGGAGATGATGTCTCAGTTGAGGAAGTACTGGACCATGGTGGAAAGTAATTGGTATAAGGCAGGAGAAACCTTGTGATAGCTAAAACAAGTTTGAAGGATTCCTATCCTATGCACAAAAATAAGGAAGTGAAAACAGGAAGTCTGTGTGTAGTTGCACGACTGCAATCTCACTGAGATCCCAGAGATGTGCTGGGTTAGGTCACACAAGCACAGTAGCATAATGGTATAATAGTATAAAAGTAGTATAATAGTATAAAAAAAATATCTTGGAAAGTAATGTAATAAATAATCCTGAAAATCATTTCCAAGCATACCAAGGACAAGAAGGTGACTGGGAGAACTTGGAATGGATTTACGAAGGAGAAATCACACCTGATCAACCTCATAACCTTCTTAAGGAGAAATGGTTGAGGGAATGAGGGAGGTGTCCTGACATTCAGAAGTGCCTCAGCAGGGTGGAGAAATGGGCCAACATAAAACCTCATGAAATTCAACAACAGAAGCCAGAAGTCCTGCACCTGCACTGTAAAGACTAGGTGCCAACAAGAAGAAGAACAGCTTGTCAGTAAAAGGCTTGAACATGAGCCAGACCAGCAAAGGTTAGTAGCCTCCTGGGCTACAGCAGAAGTGCTACTAGCACCTCAAGAGAGGTGATTCCCCCTCTCTACTCAGCACTAGGGAAACATATGTGGAGTGCTGTGTCCAGTGCTGAGCTCCCCAGTACAAGCGAAATATGGACATACTCAAGCAAGTCCAGTGAAGGGACAGAAGGATGACAAAGGGACTGGAATAATTTTTATTCAAGAAAGGGAGTGCTTAGCCTGGAAAAAGCTCAGGGGGATCTTATCAGTATGCATAAGTAGCTGATGGGAGGGTATGAAGAAGAGTGAACCAGAATCTTCTCTGCAGTGCCCAGTGACAGAACAAGAGGAAACTGAAAAAGGTTGAAACAGAAGAAATTCTGTTTAGAGCAGAGGACCAAATCTGTACTGTGTGGATGGTCAAATCCAAAAACAGGCTGCCCAAAGAACTTGTGGACTCTCCATCTTTGGAGTTATTTGAGACTTGACTGGACAAAGACTTGAGTTCATCCTGCTTTGAGCAGGGAAGCTGGATTTCCAGAGGTGTCTCCCAGCTTCAAAGATTCTGTGATTTTATGAAAATTCATACAAAAGATTTAAAATTGCTGTCCTTTTGTATTTTATGCGCTTCCATTATTTCTCATGAAATTTAGATTGCTCGTAGTAAGCCTGCGGTGGCAATTCATTTAACCTGCCAAGCAAGTACATTCCAAATTCAGGAACATTAAAAGCTACACTGCAAAGTAATAAGGGCTTATTCTGCCTGACCTCCCTCAAGACCTCTAACATAGAACTAGATCATAAATATGCACAACATGGCAGATGTCAAGCCTTATGAATACATATAAATATTCATCAACTTATGGAATTCTTAGCTACCCACTGAGAATGTTTATATTTGAATAACACAACACAAGTTGGGCAGAAGTGTTGATCTATCTGACAGTAGGAAGGCTCTACAGATGAATCTGGAGGCTGGATTTATTGGCCAAGGTCAATTGCATGAGGTTCAAGAAGGCAAGGTGCTAGGTCATAACACCTGGGTCGAAACAACTCCATGCATCAATACAGGCTGGGGAATGAGTGTCTGAAAAACTACCTGGTGGAAAAAGACCTGGGGGTGTTGGTCAACAGCAGCTGAACATGAACCAGCAGTCTGCCCAGGTGTCCAAGAAGGCTGATGGTATCCTGGCCTGTATCAAACGTAGTGCAGCCAGCAGGACTAAGGAAGAAATTTTTCCGTCTGTACTTGGCACTGGTGGGGCTGCACCTTGAATCCTGTGTTTAGTTTTGGGTTCCTCACCACAAGAAGGACACTGAGGTGCTGGAGTGCATCCAGACAAGGACAACAAAAGTGGTGAAGGGTTTGGAGTACAAGTCTTGTGAGAAGTGCCTGAGGGAACTGGGATTGTTTAGGCTGGAGAAAAAGAGGCTGATGGGAGACCCCTCAGGATGCCCCATCTCTAGAAGTGTTCAAGGTCAGGCTGAATGGAACTCTGAGCAACCTAGTCTAGTGAAAGGTGTCCCCGTCCACAGCAGGGGACTTGGAACTGGATGCTATTTAAGATCCCTTCCAACCCAGGCCATTCTATGATTCTGTTATATCACTTTTCCTGAAAGAAGGCTGTAGCCAGGTGTGTGGTGATCTCTTCTCCCCAGTAATAAGCAACCCAGAGGACATGGCCTAAAGTTGTGCCAGGGGAGGTTTAGATTAGATATTAGGAAGAATTTCTGAGGAGGGAGAGCAATAGAGTGAAAACTGTATCTGTGCACTTGGAAGCCATGGCATGCCTTCCAAAACTACCCCACTTTTTAGGTTTTAAGGCCTATATGGAAAATGCTCTAATTAGCCTGTGCAGAGTCTGATGTCTTGGGAACTTAAAAGTCAGTTATTATCTTGCCTATTCAGGCAGCTGGCTAACTGCATCTCTGCCTTTTTGTACATTAATAAATTCACATTAAACATTGCATTAAATGTTAGGTAACCCTAATACATTTCATAGTGTCTGGCATACACAAGCCTTCTGCAAAACCATCAGGGGACAGGACTACACATTCATCAGAAAAAGCTCTCTTTCTTGGTCCTCTGTAAATTTTAGGGGAATTTCTGTCCCCTAAAATAGCAGTTCCATTTAATCCCCCCCCCAAGCAGTTCCATTTAATTCCCCCCCTCCATAGCAGTTCCATTTAATTCCCCCCACCACCACCACCCCAGCAGTTCCATTTAATATAACCAGTGTTATCTATGAGTAGTCAGACCTTCAAAGGACTGACCCCATAGCCAATGTGTATGTTTTAAGCTCTAAGGTCTAATCGTGTCCAGACATCATAGTGAGACTCAGGACTCTCAGATATGTATCTTCATTTCTGCACCAATGTGAATAAACTGTGTCTCTTAACTCATTTACCTACTCTTCTCCGAATATTTTATTTTAGACATTTCCTCACAGTTCTGAGCACAAAGTAATCAATATCTTTATGAGAAATATCCCAAAGAAATGGAAGGACTTGTTGTGTGGGTAGTACTGAAAAATCTCTTCCAGATATAGGCAAGAGCCAATAGATGAGGCACTACAGGAAAGAATTTTTACTTAAACTTAGCCTGCAACTTCAAGCAATCCTCCAGTAACAAACTTGGTGTTTTTTTCAGAATAAGACCTACTAGATCACAATTACTTTTGGAGTTGTTTAGCACTATTTAATCTCTTGTGCTTCCAAAGGGTTTTCTTCATAAAACAGGTATTCTCGGAGAGAAAAAAAAACCTATCTATTTAACCATCTTGAAGCAATGAAGTCTCTGAACACAAAGGAAGGTAACATTGATGCTGTATGTCCAGTTAAAAGGATTTTGGAGGGGAATATGTCAGAGCATATCATATTTTTAAGTGATATATGTCAGCTGCAGAATATATTTAAGGGTTCAGTGGCACCAAATCTAATGCTGCAGAACAGAGAAGGGACACAGATTTTTGCCTGTATGCAACATTATGAAAAGCCAATTTTAGATTAGACTAAAAAATGACCCATTTAGTGTAAGACTTTTACATAAGGAAATTCTTGGTGTGCTTAGACCAAAGAATAATTTAGACACATATGAGATAAGTTTGATTTGGGATCTGAAACTTATTCCCACCACTGAAAAATTAACAAAGATGTTTTCTTTTTCTCTGAAACACTTACTATGTACTGACATGCATTGCTATGCTATCAGTACAATAAGTAGAGTCAATGTTCACCTGGTGTATATTCGTCTCATAGGCCTCTATCTCACCTTGTAAGTGGAGTTCTTATTACAGTTAGCTACTTTTACAAAGTCTGGGGGTTCTGATTCTTTCAAGGAACATTTGATACTATTTTGACACTACTCAAAACAACTTTTTGATCAAATTCAGACTAGAATATACGATTATAGATAATTTCTGAAAAATGTTTAAATGTCTTCCTGATTTTAATATGCAAACCAAACTCCTAAGGATTTTAAATGCTCTGTAAAATCAATATTTTTAGATGCTTCCAAACTGCTTAAAATGCACATTTATATTTTGTAGACAAATTTTGAATGTATAACAAAAATTGAAAATAGAAAAAGTGCTACATACATGAGAATGTTCTAATTTTATTTTAACTAGCTTTTTTTTTTTTTTATACAGTGTATATGTGTGTATAAGGCATTTTATTCTATGTTAATAGTGAAAACTTGTGAATAAACAGAATGTAAATTTCTAGATGATCTTTATAAAGTCCTAAGAATAATAACAGAAATGACCCCAGAATGTAAATTAGGGAAACCTCTATTTGCTTCTACTGTTCATATGCATCTCAAGGCCAAGAAAATGTATTTTATTCAGATCATTAGAGTTACATGGTAAATCTGGTAACCCATGGACCATGCATTTAATAATAAGTATTTGACCTCCAAGGATGAAAGGAAACCTTGCCATTTCAGACAGAGATTTACCCCATCTGAAAATATCATAAAGAAAAGAGAAAATACTACACGGTCTCTTATGCAGTTTCTTGAATACTCATTCTTAATCCCCAGTATTGGATGGATATGCTAGCAATACCTAAAATGACATACAAATTGAATTAGAATTTTAAATGAATACCGGCATCTGAAAATAGCTGTGTAGATGTAGGTCAAATGTTTTTCCTTAGTACACAGATGTTATGTAGCTTATACTGTTAAAACATTCTTCTTATGACTTTACAGATTTGTTATAGAAATTTTCAGATCAAAGTAAAATTATTTTTTCTGACTTCAGTGTAATTTTTTTTTAATTTTTTCATTTATTCTTAGCAGCATGGAAAAAGAAAGCATGAAAGAGTCTTTCTGAAGTCATACTCTGATATTAAGTTTAAAAATTATCTGCTCAGAAATTAGTCTGTTGAAATACTGATTCATTCTTATCCATATTACTATCTACAGAGCCCAATTTCAAGAAACATTCAGGTTTTTTATTTAAATAAACTTATGTTTTTTAAAAATTGTACACTTTATGGTACTACTACACAAGCTAATAAAAGCTTGTCCACTATCCCTGGTTAGTGATATCACTTTAGCCCCAGTACTCGTTTATACTCAATTAACTTTTGAGGGCAAATAGTTTACTATGCATTACAAAAATCCTTAGGGCACTTTCATCAACAGTTCTATTTACAGAATTCATCAAACAGAATTACACTGCCATGAAGCTTATCAATTAGCCCAAATGTAGTTAATCACTGACAAAAAAAGAAGCCCTGGAGATATAGGCGCCATTTAAAATCACAGAATTAAAAAACCCAAACCAAAACAATAACAAAAAAAAAAACCCCTGCCAAACCAAACCAAACCAAACCAAACCAAACCAAACTTACAGGCTGGAAGCGACTAATTCAACTTTCTCTTATTCAAGCAAGGGCCATTTTGAAGGTAGATCACATTTCCAGGTTAAAAATGCATAGGGTTAAATTCAGTCCCATTTTAAGTATGTGCAAGAATAGAGATTACACAATCTCTCTGATGATCTGTTCTAGTGTTTAAACACTTCCCTTGTGATTACATTTTCTTAAATTATAATCAATATTTCTTTTGCTAAAACTAATTTCCCTTATATTTCATTTCTCTTCTATAAAACTCTAAAAATTCTGGTTCTCTCATCTTTCTATCCTCCCACTCTTGCTGAAGTCCACAGTAAGATCCTTCCTCAGTTTTCCTTCTCAAAACTGATGAAACAATTTTTTCGTTCTCCTTCTATATGTCACATATTTCAAGCCTCTAATCATCCTTGCAGCCTTCTACTAATTTTTTTTTTTAATTTCTACTGGGAAATAAAAACTTGATGCAGTACTCTGAATTTACTCTCAGAATTACCAGAGAGAGGGAACCGCAGTCTCTACTCTTTTTTAATACAATCTATTATGCAATGGGGGAGCCCCTGGTGGTCTAGTGGTTAAGGCGCGGCGCTGTCACCGCCGAGACCCAGGTTCGATTCCTGGTCAGGGC
>JAYRBT010000082.1:135601659-135624213 GCA_036023395.1 Myiotriccus ornatus | reverse complement strand
GAGACCTCCACCTCGGAGGCTAGCGCAAGAACCCCTGACGCTGGTCTGCTCCTTTCCAGGACACCAAAGCCGCATCAGTAAATGTGGCTAGACCTAGTAATGTTCATCTAGATCTTCCACAAAGACACAGAATATGTGAGTATGTGTGATCTTATGTGTGATCCTGTTTTTCAAGTATTAAGAATCCTTTTTTATGCTTCATAGGGCCAGGATTCTCTCCATACCCAATTTTACACAACCATAACAGAGAATTGTTTCCCATTTATATTTCAATTGCTCTTCATAAAAGTCCACACCCAGCCAAAACTGGAATTAATTGTATTTGCAGTATCTAAACATGTGTACACTTCTAGAAGATCACTTGGAAAGTTCAGTTACAACAATAAAATACCCAAAATACCCATATTGACACACTGGTGGAAAAAGCTCCCCAAGGTCAGAAGGAAAAAGTGAAGATCACAAGATAGTGACAGCTAAGGAAAAAGGAGCTCAGACCTAAACCAGAGATACATACTGAAGATCTGCTAAGAAAGCTGAAGTGAATACAGCAGTAAGTTCTGCTGAACTTTGATTCAAGTCTGGTTACATTTGCTCTGATCTTTTATTATGCTTATTTTCTTCCTATAGGTTCTTCTATGATATTTTTTACTAGATTTAACTCTCATTAAATATTGTTTTAAGAGTACTCAATAAAACATTCACAGTAGAAGGGCACAGCATAAGGTGCAATAAATTCTTACTTGGCAGTTAAGGATACTGTACTAAGTGTAAACTAAATAGATTTAAATAAAATGCACCTAAAGCCTAAAAAATCCTACCTACACCAGTGTACCTACATTAATTTGTCTCAGTGAGTAATTCAGCTGGCAAAGACATGAAAATGTGGTTATATTTTGTGTAGAATTAAATATTTTTCATTTGGAGTTGGTTGTTTAAAGGAATTAAAGAAATTCATGCCTTCTGAAAATACATTATTTTTTAAATAGTTGTTTTTTGTCAAAGACGAGAAAATTCAAAATTAAACATTGATATTCCTATATAAAACTTGCAGGGTTTTTTTCTGCAGGAAGTTAAATATTGGGCAAAACGAGCAATGCTGACACTATAATTTACTGATTTGCTTTTGGTTTTTCTCTGAGAAAAGCCTTTCAGATTTTGCATATTTTAAGTATGACTTCACAATGGGACATGGTGCAAAAATTCTCATCTTGTGACTTCTCTCAGGGATGCTAATGGCGTGAGTGTTGACATTACCTCTTATTTTAGACAGAAAACTTTCCAGAAAAGATGGCTATGTCATTTTATGTTCTAAGTAAAACATACCATGTAACTTATACCATCAACAATGAAGTTATACAATTAGAAAAATGTCTAATGACTGAATGTAGATACTGATTTTATTGACTTCATTTACAGCAAAATATCTTAATTTTGAATATGATTTGATTTAGTTGTAGACATTACATTTGAAAGAAACCAATTCCTGAAAAATAAGTGTTTTGAAACACAAATTGTGAACTTTAAGAACGAAAAAATCTTTAACTTTGGCCAAAAATACTGACAAAGTTATTTTAAATGACTTGTAAAGGTCACACAATAAAACCAGTTTAGGACAGGAGTAGAAATCATTGTTTCTAGCTCTCAGAAGCCATCACTTCTACACATAATATTTTTTTCTCTTTGGTCTAAATGGAAAAGCAAGAAATCATGAAAGGCAGGTCAACTCTGTTAAAGGTAAAAGGGGAAATACATTTGATCAATTGGACATTCCTCTTGAACAGGAAGTTTCTCTCTGAGAAATCTTCTAAAAATACCCATGTAGGAGAAATGGATATGTTGGACTGTAATGGAATATGAATCCAGTGAGGAACAGAGAGAAAAATGCGTAGCTGGAGGTGTTTAGAATTAAGGAGCACTACAAAATCTGTAGTTGACATGGGGAAAGAATATCTGCAAGCTTGGGAGAGGATGACAATGAAACTCCCTGACAAAACAGAGTAAATAATATGAAAATCTTCTTTTGAAGATGATAATCAGCAAATCCAATCATTCACATAAATTTGAATATTACATTATCAGGTTATATTATGATACAATATTATGATGAAGTATTTTATAACATGGTTATAAGTTATGACAAATTTAAAAAACTGCCTGCAATGATAAATAAAACCAGGGTCAGCAAAACAACAAGACTTAAGAGAGTTGAAGATTGCTTTGGGATCTCAAAGAAAAAAGAATTTAATATAATGATCATAGATCGAAATATTCTGCATAAATTGATTACTTATTCTAAGGAGAATTATTAAGCTACCTTTCATATTAAAATTTGCCAGGATTTGTAAACAAAATTAACTCTAAGTTATTTTGATGAGTTCAAATGAATAATCAACTATGAACTGCAAATTAAATCAGAAATAACTTTAAAAAGAAGAAACAAAAGCATATATAGAGAGTTCCAGAAGCATTTGGAAGATACTCCCAAGCACATGGTGTGACTCCTGGGGATGGTCCTGTGAAGGGCCAGGACTTGTACTCGATGGTCCTTGAGGGTCCCTTCCAATTTGGCATGTTCTGTGATTCTGTGATATATGTGTTTATAATGTCACTCTCTGTATATAATGGAATTAAAAAAACCCCCAAACCTATTTTGACCTGTTTTTCAAAAATAAAAGACAGGCACAGAGTACAGATTCAAAATTAAGATGATGACATTGATTTATCTTAATAGTAGTCGAGCAGAAAAAATTCTTTTTCTCATCTGGCTCCACACAGAACATTTATGCCAATTTACACCAAAATCTATCATATAAGCAGCCCCAAAAAAATTGACATAGCAAAGAGATTAAAGAAAAAGTTGATATATCTGTATAGCTTTTGAAATACAACTTTTTTTAAAAACTTGCATAATAATTAATAAAGCGAGAACTTACATATAGTATGTACAGATTTCAGTCAGATAGTGAAGTTTAATTTAGAAGAAAGATCTCAGAAAGGAATATCAGAATTTAATTTCTTTATGAGGAATTTTTAATAAAAGGAACTGTTATAAAAAACTGTAAGTTATTGCTTTTGTATTGCAAGGATGTGTTGATGAGGAATAAGGGGAACATATCCTAGGCAGAGACTTATTCAGTATGCTCATTTATGTTCTGGAAGATTTAAAGGACACTGCATGAATATGATTCATAGGTGATGGTATAATAAAAGGTAGAAGACTTACAAGAAAGATAACAGTTCCAGAGAGATTAGACATATGATCACAGATTGCTTATGTAAGTAGGATCAAGTAAGAATTATGAAATTAATGCATTCCAGACCTCACAATATTAAATAAAATATAAATTGCATAAGAAATTATTTAAGAATGTAGAAGGAATATTCTGGCCATGATTTTAAGGACATAAAGAAAAAGACATTTAGGAAAAAATGTTGACGATGAGATCTGTGGAGTGTGAAGTACATTGCCAGGTGACATGATAGAAATTCCATCACTTGAAACATTTCACAGTAGCCTGGGAAGAATACTAACGAATGTACAATAAAGTAAAATTATTAACTGTGAGGTAAAAGTACTTAAAATTTTGTTTTTGAGCTCTGGTTGAAGTGACTATGAATTACTGATATGAAAACTAATTAACTGAATAATTTGAACTTACTTCCTTGTCACTCTCATCTTTATCTGTTACACAAGTCAGGATAATGCTTACCTTGGTTTATATATTTTATTGGTATATACTGTAAAAATAAAGGGTACTTACCCAGTCAGTAATTCACTAAAATCTTATTTTCTTTCTTCTGCCAATTAATTATATGATGTTTACTACTTTTAAATAAGATGGCTCAGAATTTTCATTCTGTCATTTATCTATAGATATGAAAGATGTCAAAGTCTCAAGATAACATCATTAAAATATGAACTTCCTCTCTCATCAGAAAGCCACTATTTTATAAGGTCTTGAAAGCTAGGAGCTTTGTTAAACACACAGAATCACAGCTTGTCAGAATCACCAACTACCAACAGGGAAATAAAGAAGAAAAAAAAAGAAAAGAGAACACAAAATGTGTATGTTTTACTTCTACTCAGAAATGTTATCTGATTATACCTTGATAGTTTTGATTTTGGATTATATTTGCTTAGTACTTTCAATTGAAAAGTTCTTATGAAATCCCTTGAGTCTTCATGGTTGTGAGAAAATTTCTTTTGGGTTGAATAATTAATGTGTTGTCTATTTCAAGATTATAAATACATCAGGAAAGTTTTTCTCCACAGAAGATAATCAACTAACTCGCCAAACTTAAATCATTCTAGACTTCAAGTTAACAATTGAGAAACAATTTTTGGGAAGGACTGAGACATAGCATTACAATCCTAGCACAAGAAGATCTGAGGAAAACCAAAAGACAAAACACTAAAATTGCCCTTGTTTCTACAATGCAACGTGAAAACAGCACAGTAAAGGTTGCCAAATGTAAGTCTTTATTGTCATCGAACAATAGGGAAAAGACTACCTTTCCTAACATGTGCAATCCTTGAATGTGAAGTAATATTTATTATTCTTGTAAAATGGCAATATAACATTATTCTAAAAAGTAAATTATTATTTAAAATATTTTATATGTGTCAAGTACTATATGATTTATTATTTTAGTGAGCTAAGTGAATAATTAGATTGTCAAGTGAGCTCTTTAGGCTGCATAAACTCAGGTTATTGGCTGGCTGTAATACTTCTAGACCTCTGTTCATTATGTAGAAAATATGGAATAACACTGAAGGACTGGTTTTTTTAGTAGTTACAATATACTTTGGTTTTGTTTCTGGAAAACATTTGGAAAAATACATACATGCATTTGATAACAAAATCCAAAAATTTGGGGGACTAATAAGAGTTCAGTAAAATGAATAGTTTCTTTTTTTATTTTAACTTCATAACGAAACGAAAGTTTTCACAAAAATTCCCTTTACTTGAGTGAGACATTTTATTTTTGAAAGCCAGACAATATAAACAGGTTGCTCAGCATGTTATATCTCTCTTTTTTTTTTTTTTTTAACAGTAACATCAAAGGAATGTGAAGAAGAAAATACATACTTCAAAATTCAGATATTGATTAATAATCACTAACCCTTCTGTCTGGATGTAGGAGACCAGAGAAATGGTTGACTGGCTCAAAACAACCAGGTAGGCAATTGGTGTGGTAACAGGTGGGGTAGAGCACTGCCACTCTCCCCCACCCCTCGAGGTTCTCACACTCCGCTGCACAGCACACGCACATTTGAAAAGTACCACCCATCCACACCGTGCTGGGGGTGATCAACTGCATGGGATTACCTGTAAGAACCCAAGTCTTGAGCTACGAACTCACCGAGGGAGTTTTACTTTAAAAATATACAAGGCTCCAACAATATCCACCCTCCAGATATATTAGAAGAGTCTTCGGTTCTTTTAACACCTTAAGAAAGAGTGCATTGGAGAAAAAGCTGCAAATCTTTTCTCAGGAGGTACTTTGCTGGTAAACTTTAGGAAGTAACAGGTCTTGGCAAAAGTTTAAAGGGCAACATATAACCAAAACATTCTACAAAGCACTGACTTAGCACACGCTAATTCATACAACTCAGCAAAATACAACCCGTTCAGTCCCAGGTTACTCAAAATATTAACAAAGGCGTTTAAGAGAAGAGAAAGGAGTAAAGAAAGAGAAAAGAGAAGATCACAGCTACCACTGGAGTCCTGTGAGAGTCCAGTTTCCATGAGTGTGGGTGGTAGGTCTGAAGCAAAGACGGAGAGCACATGTTGTGTTTTATGTGCTTTGGTTCGCTGTGGCCACCCCTTCCAGGTGGTACTTCTGGCCTACTGGCTACTCTGAGGTTCTGGGGCAGGGTAAGCAGTAGTGGTCCCACTGTGTCAGACAATCTGAGGGAGATTAGGGGTTTCAGGGTGTGGTATGGGCAGTGCTCCCAGGCTGCCTTGGACTGACAGCTGCTCCCGCAAGTGCAATGGGCCATTACAATGGATAATCATTAAGTGCAATAAGTTTTAACCTACACAATTTTCAGACAACAAAATATATTAAAAAAAGATCTATAGTTAGAAATAAACAGGAATTATGGCATTCCAGGGTCCCTGCACCAATGAAACTTACTGGTGCTGCCTCACTCAGATATTGTTCGCACTCTGCTCAGAGCCCCATTTCAGCTCCAGGGCCCCCCTAATTCCTGCCTCAGAGATGTTACAGCAAGGCCAGTCTCCATCTCCCTGCACCCCCACCCTGCCTGGTCATGGGACCTGCTGGTCATCACCCTCTCAGTGATGATGCTTAGCTGTGGGTTTCACCCAGCAGAAAGCTGTGTCCTCTGCACTCACCCGAATGGATGTGGCAAACCCAGACAGAGCTACCACCAAAACATAAAGCCATTCAGGCCTCTGGGGGCCTGAGCCTTTCACTAGTAATGGATGGCTGTAGAGAGAACGACTGTGTGAGTTCTGACAAGCACCCTCATATCCTTTCCTGTAAAAAATTTCATCCCAGTATTATTATTGTCATATATGAATCAAAGAACAATAAAACTACACTGTAGGACAGAATTCTGACACTGACAATCCAATACTGCAGTATAATGCACTATAATATTACCATACAATAATATAATTTGAATAATTTAAATAATTTAATTACTAGTACTATTAGAAATAGACAAGTTATAGAAACAGAGATGGATGAGACAGCCAAAACACTGAACTGGGAGAGAATGTTCATCCTCTTTTAAACTAGTTCTAACAATTTTATATTTCATATATGGGGGGGAAGAGGGGAAAGGAATTGAAGGAAACACTGTAAAATGGAGACACTAATCAAGAGAAAAGAGTAAAGTCTTTGCACATATATCCCATAATGGGAGGAAAACCCAGTCCCAGAAAATCCTTATATAATATGTAAGGATAACTGAAGAGAGAGTGCCTGCTCCTTTAAGGGTACTTTTTTCAATGCACCAAGGGATAATAAGAAAAGTGGAGAGTAGTAAACAAGAACATGTAGGGACACAAACCGGAACAGACAGTAAGTGATGAGAGTGAAACCTGATCAGTCACACTAATTCATGAGGGTGTGAGATGTTATCTGATCAGGAGCTGGTCAGTTAGGAAATTCAGAAAAAAAGAGAGAAACCAGAAACAAAATGTGTATATTTTGACAAAGCAAATATAGAGACAATGACAAGAAACAAAGGTTGTCACTCACAGCAATTGATGGGCTATCAAGAAAATACCGACGCTAACATCAGGAAGTCCAACCGAGACTTTGCAGTTGACAAGAATATAACAAACTAGGGGATACTCTGAACTCTAGGGGTGCAGGAATCGACACAACTATCCAGTCACTGGGGGAATGATCTATGGAAAGGTTAAACAGGGAGAAACAAAATGGGGATAGACAGCACAGAATGTAAAAGGGGAAGGTCACTTGTAAAATAGGGATTATCAGTATGTATGTCTGGCTGAGCCCTGCACTGATTCACTGCAGTCATGTCCTATCTTCTTATATCTTCTCATTAAATCTATTCTTACCTATCTCTTTGTGTAATTGCATTCTCTGTTTCGTGTGTGTGTGCTACAAGGACAGTTTCCAGTAGTGGATATGCAAGAAGCAAATAGGAGTGCTCATAATGTTCTACCAATAGTTTTAAAATCCATATCAAATATCTGTTCTTATCTTACCTGGATTAACCACTGCCTGATACCTCACTAAAAAGGAGAATAATAAAAGTCAAACTCTAAGTAAAAGCATCAGAAAAAAAGATGCATTTAAGTTTACCCATGAAAATACCAATATCCCCACCCTTGAAAAGCATCCATTGAAGGGTCTTATTCTAGAAGAGAATCTTTCGAAGAAGAGTCCTTTTTTCTTGATGACTGGTTGAATGCAGGTGAATGAGACAGGCTGTAAATTGCAAATAACCTTGAAAATGAAATCTGACAGTTCATTTATCTGTCACTTCTGATCATTTTATAAGTTTATAAGAATATTCAGTGTTTCATTTGCAATTTATAATAATCACAGGTGAGGGATAGAACTAAAAGAAAAAGTACTTGGCTTCCTAGATATTTGAGTGAGATTAAAACTGAATAAATGAAATCACAAGGTTTTTCTCAAGCACGTGCTCCAGACTAGCGCTCTTGTCACTTAGAAAAACACATCTTTAAAATACACTGATAAACACCTTAAGAGCGATCAATATTCATAGAGAGAGTTATGTCAATATTACAGAGCATAGATATAATTTAGCAGGTATTCATAGCATCCAACCATACAGTAATCATATTTTTAGAATATAGTGACATATGCAAATAACACATATATTCTCTTTGTCACAATCTAATCAAAGGTGATTAGATAATCATTAAACAGTTCCCAGTTAATCATCTGGTTTATATCTCTTGCATCCAGTAAGCCTCACTGATTTCTACGTACTGTGATTTTTTCTAATACTCCACAGCAAATAAAAAACTGTGGTATACTTGTACATCACCAAATATCAGAGTGCTCATTTGGGTTAACATTTTGCTTTCTTAAGAATCACTTAAGGTCTGAAGCTGGAGTAGTGTTGGTCTCCAGGGGACTGGAGAGTCTCTAAGGACTGAGATTACTGTTTCACAGGTGATATTTGTGCACATAGATTGCAGCTTTTCTGAAATACGCATTTTTTCATCTACTTTAAATGTTGAATAATTTCATTAAACATAATTCATTCTGTAATATAATCACACAAGAAGAGTAAACATACTCCCTTTTTCTTTCAACCATGTTAAATAAATAATCATTCTGTCTGGTGACAGAAGTATTCACTGACTCATAAAAGCATTTAACAAATTAAGCAACAGTTTTATTAAATAGTACAGTGAAGGAAGGAAAAAGATTAATAAATCTCTAGTCTTTGTTTTGATTCTCATTATTTCAATATTTCCAGTGATGTAATAAAACAAGCAAATTGCAAATGTGTATTTTTGGTAACATTGACTTCTATTTAATAAATTACTGTTGCTGTCATTGCATAAAAATGTGTTCAATTGTTGTAGCATAAAAATATGAGGAATTATCATAAGTCAATATAAAACATTTCCTTTCTCTACAGCTTTGATAAGCTTTCCCCTATTATTATGGAAAATTTTCCTCTCCAGTTTGAAAATAAAGGGCACATTCCAGTCCATAAGCATATATGCAGAGAAATATTTTTCACTCTTCTGCTTTTGCCTCTGACAGAAACGGAATGATGGAACCAGGTCTAGAATAGGAGACACAGAGATTCTTTTTACAAGATATTTGTTCTTAAGAGGAGGTAAATAGACCATAATGAGAAATTAATTCAGTGATCCAAATAAAATCTGTGCATGTTTTAAAGGGTAGCAGATTCTTTTTAATATGTTTTAAAGAAATATGGACAGAAATACATCCAGTACAAACTACACTTTCTTTTTTATTGTATTTATATGAACTAGATATTTTGTTAGAATGTCTAGTGCACAAGAAAGGAATAAAAATGCCTCTGCTGAAACAGTAGGTCAATTATCTTGCATCCAAGACTTGTCAGTACTTATACGAAGACTCGTTTGCACTAAAAGTTCATATCAATATTCACTGTACCTCATATACTGATACTTTTATGTTTTACTGTCTTTTCACTGTAAACATGCAAGGAATTTTCATCATAAACCACTGGACATTTCTTTCAATTGCTTCAGATTATATAACAACAAAAATGCTTATGTTTATGTTATCACATGAAAAACATAGTAAATGTAGGTCCTTATTCTAATCCTAGTTCAGAGCTATTTGATTTATTCCAGGGTAAGCAAAATGAGCATATAGTGAAGAAAACAGTATGTTGTGTGGACAGCAATGTAACTAAACGTACCAGTAGTTTCCAGCCATATAAAGGGAATCATCTAAAAATATATTAAAAAGGTATATATTACAATTTATTCATAGAGGCAATTTTATAAAATTTGAATTTTCACTTTCTATTGTCATATTTCTTCCCAGGGCTAGTTTTTTATACATATGCTTCTGTACAAAATATGCTGTTAGGAAAGTCAGAAGAAAACTAATTTTTAATCTGTTGGTATGTATGAACTTTTTTTCCCCCATGTTAGATCATTGCAAAAGACAATTTAAGACCTACAAAATTTTGTGTAAATATTAGTGAAATTTAAGGACTAAGCTGAGTTTGAAAAATTTCTGAACGAGCTAAAATTTTGAACAGATGTGGAAAACTCTGTACATGTTCCTTACAAATGAAAAGAAAACCCCAAGACTCTCCACCCCCAAAACCACACAAATGCTGATGTCAGCTGTTGCAATATTAGAAATTGAATTAAATAATGAAGTCTTGAACAAAGTATATCTGTATAGGAGATCACGGAAATTGTGGTTTCCAAAAAATATAAAATTTACAATGTCTTGAAATTTCTTTGGATATTTGTGCTTTTCAATCTCAGTGATAACTGTAAATTATGGCATAATTGCAAATCATGCCATAGTTCTCGTTATAAAGAGTTAGCATTATGTACATGAGGAAATGTCATTGTGAGTAAAATATAATGTAACAATATCACTTTAATACAAATAATTTTGGGAAGAAGAATACACCATGAAGCCTCTCAGTCTTTCTTTTAATTTCTAACCTATACACACTATCATTCACTTTTGCTTTATTGCATGATTGTCTTCTCATAAAACTACTTAGTCATTCACATTCATTTAGAATTAATTGTATAACTCTTAGATAAATTCATACATCATGAAACAACACCCAGACATTTCTTGCCATTGTTGCAATTCTCAGGTCTGATAATTTGACTCAGAATGCAACTCTGCATCAGTACACCAACACTAATCCATTGTGAACATAGGTGTTATGGTTATAAAGGCTGAGTTTGATTATCTACCTTAGACCACAGAAAAGTCACATAATAAGATTAGACTCCTACAATAACTAACATATCATTTATCATATTTAGCATTTTCTGCTTAAAAAAAAATTATTGTCTAAGTCTACTAATTTCTATAATTTATTTGTCTTATGGACATTAATATGTTTTTCTGTTACATTTTAATTCTGCAGATGGCAAACCAATTGTTGTGGTAATTAATATTAAAAATATAAGGAAAGCTAAGTTCAATAACTTTTTAAGACAATCTTTACACTTTATTTTGTGAAATATTTACTAATATCTTCATTCTGTTGTGTTATATACATGCAGAAAAAAATCATGAGCCAGCATAGGTAAAGCTGAACTAGTTTATCACTGAATACTACAAGTAAATATTGGTTACATTAGGCATATAATGAAAAAAAATTGCTTTGAAAGAATTTAATATCTTTGTGAAGTTCTGGAATTCCATGTTTGTGAAACAGCTCATCAGGATGCAATTCTTGCCACTTTCATTTGAGAGATTATTTTTAATGAGAACTGGGAATCCTGAGTCACTAAATGGGTAGTCATTTTTTAAACTGCAAAGCAAAGCTGAACTAAATAGTTTTTTGTTTTTTTGTTCTTCTTTTTTTTTTTTTTTTGTCAACCAAGTGCTTCCATAGCTTCAGCTACGGCCTCTGAGATTATGAATCTCATATGACTTCTCACCATGAATCTCTTCCTAGACTATGATCTCACAGGTGTCCCACTGTTTCCCCAAACGAAAGGTGTTAGACTTTATTTCATGAGCTCACTCCACTCTATAGACACTGCTACAGTATTTGGTATTGTAATTCACAACCCTAAAGTCATTCCCAGCTTGACTTCTCTCTAGCCAAAGCTCTGTTATATCTTGTGTTTGCCAAATTCTTCCCTCTCTGACCCTATGATCCGGTTCTCAACCCATGGATTTTATGCTTGTGAAGATATTTGCCTTCTTGAGTAGCTTACATGCCCCATCTGAAAACACAGGTAGTCTGGACCTTCAACTGTTTGTATCTCTCTGAAAATAAGGGGCAATATTTGTACACTTCTATTGCTAGAGGAGGGCAAAGATACTTTTGCAAGCTAACAGGAAGAGATGGGAAAGACCCTTCTATAATTTTTGCCCATTTGGCAGACCTGGCTGCCAAGAAGTCAGTGGCAGATATCTGAGTTTAGGATTTGAAATCTAGTAGAAGTCCTGCACTAGAAATTAATGTTGTCCCATCATGACGGTGGTGCAGCCACTACAAATCTACAATATACAGCAGCATGAAAAAAACTCAAAACAACACAATAATTCAGATACTGTATGTTTATTTTGTATATGATCCCTGAGCAGTATGGATTATGGTATTCATTAAAAAAAAAAAACAAAAAAAAACCTTAAAGTAATTTTACTTCTGTTTGAATTCATGACTGAGTTAACTTTGTTCACCATTATAAATATAAAATGTTGACACATAGGATTTTTAGTTTAATTGCATGTTTAAACAACTGAAGAAATCCAATACTTTTAAAACAGGAACAGGTGATAAAAGGAAAACTGGTCTGTTAGATAGTTACAATAAAATAGTTGTTCCTGAAACCTTTAGAAGTGAATGATTAAGGAACTGAGGAAGAGATCACAGTAGACAGAGACAAGAAAACAATTGCCATTGCAGTAACGAAATTTTTCATTTCTTTTTAACTTAGGGATCAAATCAACAGGGTTTGATACTTGAAATAGATCAATTCTATATAAAAGTCATGCACAAACACAGAATTGTGCAAAACTATGTTCTAAATTATCAGTACATACTAAAATTTAAACAAAATAGAAGTCAAAAGGGCTGAAAATATTTAAATAATTTGTGGAACTTTAGTGAGAAAAACAGCTATCCAGAAAATATAATAAGCATTTTTATGGGGAATTAAAAAAAAAGTTTCAAAATTAATATTTAATTAAACAGAAATATTAATATTTAAAACAATAGAGACTTAGAGGAAAAAAACAACAAAGAAACTATAGTCCATGTAGAATACAATTTGAGAACTGAAACGGAAACAAATGATGAGAAATTCTGAACACCAATATGTGAAGGTCCTGTAGGTCTGTATTACGTGAGGAAATTCTGTTTTACAAGACATGACTTTAGTACAAAGATAATAAATAACAGGCTGATGACATAATCAAGGTTTTTAAGGCTGAAATTTAGAGTGATTAATGTTGCAGTGTCTTCTTCTGCATTTAAAAATTCCGCTACAATATCTTCATGTTCCTGTTACTTTTATGTTCTATCTCATCTGGACTATCTCTAGTACAGGGTGATAGTAAATAATATTGCAGCCCAAATATAAATCTTCAAAATGTCTATATACTTTCTAAATATATTTCAAAATTTTAACACCTGTCTTTCACCTGTGTTCTAAATAGGCCCTGCCAGTCCTCCAGTTTCGCCATGGATGATTGTCTGTCCTTTTATAAATTCAATAACATAAGGTGTGAGTAGTTCAAAACTTTTGTCTTCTAGAGAACAAATCAGGCTCAATGCAGAAGTATGTGGTTACTTCAAGAAAACAAAGTAACACAAAACCCTGCCACAATTCAAAAGGCACGTCAAAGCTTTTTTAAAAGCTTTTTCAAATGCAATGGAAAGTGAGAGAGGAAATATTCCCATGCATCAAACTAATCAGTTGATTTTTATGGCAAACTTAATATGTTAACTGAGATCATCAAGGGAGAAAATGGAAGTGATCTAGACATCCCAGGTTACAAGATTAGAGAAAAACTTCAAACCAGTCACTGTAATAGATGTGAACAAAACTACTCAGTGGGGGAATAAAAACGGAAAAGTTATTTTCCTAGGTTTGACATTGAGGCTAAAATCTTTGGAGGACAATCAAAGATAGGTAGACAAGATTAAAGTCTGTGTTTCTGGTTGTGCAAAAATAATTTACTAGTCTGAGTTACAAATTAGAGAACACAGTCTAGTAAAGCAGAACAATCTCAATTATTCAATTCAGTAAAAAATTAAAAATTCAGAAGCAAGAAAGTGTGTCATGCTTTTGTTTAAGAGTAAATGAAAGAATTGCATTTAGCTCTACAGATAGTGTACTAGTTTCTAGTAGACTAACATTTTAATTTTCAGGGCTTAAAAAAACCCTGTAGAATTTACAAATATGTTACAATGTAGAGGGATTTGGAAATAATTAAACAGTTGATACTTACCAGTAATTTCACCCCATGGTTCTGTAGCTGTCTCCTTACATATCTGGAAACAGGTTGGAACAGAATGGCCGACAGGTTCAATCCTATGAGGTCTTCCTGCCACTTGAAACATTTTTATCAGGGAACCCTAACTGAAATACATCAGTCCTTTAGAAGTTTTGCAGCCTTATCCAGTTTTTTGTCAGTCTGCAGACATGAGCCCTATATTTGTACCTGCTATTCTGTCTTACACAGTTCCACAGATTTTATGTGATTCTGAGAACAACAGAAAAATCTGAGACTGAATTCAAACTGAAGTCTTGCTCAAAGATTGAAACAAGTGACAAGGAGTTTATTCTGGTTTATACTCTTACAAATCTGAGTTCTGGTTTAATGTTGATTGATATCACATTTTGGGACATCAATATTGAAATGTAGGCAGCACCAGTATCAATTAATATAAATATATTGGCTTTTATTATAGAAAACAAATAACACATTCCACTTTAAACTGTACATTTTAGGGATGACAATTTTAGTTTATGAAAAAATTCTTAAACCAGTTATAAAATAACAAAAGCTGTGAAGCAGAGAAACAGTTCAGTTGACAGTATAGTTAAATAATAGCGACAGAAACACTAGTGCAACAGAACTGTCAAAAACAGCTGTCGTAAGCAGATGGATTAGGGATTGAGCAGGTATGGAATATGTTCCAAATAAAACCACCAATTTATCAGATTCTGACAACACTGAGTCTGCAGAAAATATTACAAGGGTGGGCAGCCAAGACTCAAAATAAAAATTAATAATAAAATAATAAGAAATAGACCAAAGCACTTAGCGGGAGGACAAAAACAGAGAAAAATTATTCACACTAGTGTAAGGTCCACCTAAATACTAGTTGATATAGAAAAACATAAGGAAATAACCATTAACACAGAGAAATATGAGTAAAGGAATATTGTTTTCTGTCACAAAGAAAATGTTTCCCTTCCAAGATATTACAATAAATCAAATTATATATCCATTCAAGCTTGGTTTTCATTTGTTTGCTTGTTTATTTGAATCGGTTCTGTGTGCTTGCTAGCATAAATATAGCATGGTTAACTGGGAATTAGATCTCTTAAAAACAACTTAATGTGTTTTTAAACACAGTTTCAAATCCGTTTCAACATGCTTGAAAACACACCCCTTTAACTAGGTCTGTCTTATCTTTAAATCAAATTTTTTATAAGAATTTTAAAGCATATTTTTAAGGTGAAATATCATATGTACACCTTTTATTTAAACAAATTTGATGGGTTTTTTGTTGTGGGCTGTTTTTTTCCCCTCCAAGTTTTTTGATCAGGGTCAAAAGAAACCATTTCTCCCCCACTGTCTGATAGGTCAAGATTACAGATACTAGGGTATTTGAAGAAGAGTGGTCTAAAATGGGTAATTTACTTGAATCAGAGGAACTCCAGCATTCTTCTCTAGTGGATTGGGATGCTTTTCACACCTTTTGATGATAAAATATTTGAAAACATGCACATTTTTTTTAATATTGTATTCATGTGAGGAAGAAGATTGCATTAAATAATGTGCTGTTTTTTTCTTATATTCTAATGACAACCTAGTCTAATGCCAGGTTCAGAAGGGAAATGGATGAAAGTGTTTTCTCTTTCTGAATTTGCAGTATTTCTAATATCTGAGAAGTGCTTCCAGAACTGGGAGGCCTCATGCCATGGCAAAGTAAAGAGTAAACAGTCTTACTCTTTACAGAATATTTTGAAGTAAGCAGAACACAACAAACACTATCCTTGTTCTATCAGGTCTTAGGTGTAGTGACACTAAAGAAGGAACAGCTCATTGCCCTCCCCAGTGGCTGCCTTTTCCACTCCGAAGTTAGAACAGAATAGATGCTTCGTAAAATGGAAAAAAAATATGAAGAAAAGGAAAATGTCATAGATCACCAATATAGGCAGTACACAGATTAAACAACACTTCTCTGAGTGCAACTGAAGACTGGGAAATTAGTGGATCAGATTGAACAAACTGAATGAATCATCCAAGGACTAGTGAAAGATATGATTAAGCAAGGCTACAGTCAAGGACTCTGTACAAGAAGTCTGTCTAATCTTGTAATTGATAGACAAAAAGGAGGGAAAGGAAAAATCCTGTTAGGCAAAAAAGGGTTAGTGATGAGCATCTCTCTCATAAGTGTATATCATCAGTAGCATTCCAGGTGTTTCTGAAAAACAGACACCCACTCAGAGCCTGTGTTTGTGGGACACATAGCATTAAATTATGCAGCACTCATTCCAAATCCATTAAGGGTAGAATAAGGCTTCAATTCATGTCAATAATCCAAGTCAATGTTTACATAATTTTACACCAATTGTTAGGAGTCTGCACTTAAAACCAGCAAAATCAAAATCTAAAATTACAATAAAATTGGTAAGGAAATAATCAGGGTCTGGCCAATCAAACCTACCAAGCAAGCTGGAAAAAGCAGATCTAAAATAACTGCCATCCTGGTCAATGACAGGGATTTCACTGGGAGCTGAAATCAAAAGAAAAAAAAGTGGTACCAACATCCCCTGAAACTGAGACTTGAAATAGTGGTTGTGGTTGGTGGCTTGGTGCTAAAAAGGAAGAAATTAAAAATGTAGAAGATAATATAGAGGTTTAGATTAAACCTCTTAAGAGAAAATCAAAAATAAAAATCAGAGCTGTTAATTCCTGCTGATCTGAATTTTTTGCAGTAGTGTACAAGTATTCTAGTTTTCTGGTAAAGGTTATGTCTGATGCTACCATGGCTTTTCCTTTCTTTACTCATTCTTTTCACAAGGCTGTTCTACCCAAAAGTGCTAAGAGGCAGCTGACCAGGCTAATGGAATCAAAGTCAGTACCGGGAGATCTGTGATAGGCAGTCTCTCCTTTCTGAAAAATTCAAGAAGGATTCTGACAGTCTGACAATCAATTCACCAGCTGTTTTTATTACTCTGTAACCTTCCTCTGAAAGTTCTGAAGCAAAAGACCTTTCCTGCCCTAGTTCTTGAAATGTTAGGCTGATACTTCGTGTAAGTATATACCTGTAGGGTTTTATTTAAAAATTGAATTCTTTCGTTTAAAAAGAGGTGGATTGTTTCCCAAATAACTGTCTCTTATTTCTCATAAGGAAGAGCTATATGAAAAATGGTGATCTAGAATTGTAACACCTTCTTCATCTACCAGTACCTAGAAACTGAGAAGCCTCAAGGAATCTATCCTGCATGACAAAAACTGAATTTCTCTGAAAAAGTTTTAGGATGGGTTGGGTTGTTTGTTGTTATTTTGGGTTTATTGCTGTTTTATTTGGGGGGGGGAAGGAGGCTTTTGGGATTTTATTTTTTTATTTTATTTTATTTGTCTTTTTTTTCCCTGACCAGCAATGTTGTTTAGACTGAATAGATGTTCATCTTTCTGCTTTGTTTGTTAAATTACCCTTGTGACATCCATAACTTCAAATACTTCAGAAACGCAGATAACAAAACAAAAGAAATAACTGAAATCAAATTCCAGTGGGCAAAATCATGAAAAGAGCTTAAGAGAATTTGTGTGTTTGGTCTGTAAGATCTGCCTGTGAAATTCCCTTAATTTTATTTCTTGGAGTGAACGAGAAATTAAACTTTTGCTATTGAAGCACTTTCATTTAAAAAAAAAAAACCACCTCAATGTGAATGTCTTCCCTTCTTCCTTACCACTTGTAGAATGGGCAATGTATTTGAACAACTAAGAAAACATACCAACTAAATCAAAACCAGGAGTATTTTATATCAGTAAACACATAAAAGAATGAAAGTTTTTGGAAAAGGATTTTTTTAGAAGTTTAGTGCAAGCGCAGAAAATATCCATTTGTGAAGTGACGGGTGATAAATTGACTAACTTTTTTACAGTTCAATAGATATTTTGTTGCTCATCTGTTCTTTTCCTCCAATCTGCTTTGTTCTTCCAGAAGCTGCAAAAATGAAAGAGGAGCCCTTGTTATTAGTTATTGAGTTGAATGCCAGCATCTCTTCAAATTTAACCTCAAGGTTAGTGAGGAACTAATATATCACTTATTTTGGCTGTCTTCTTTGTAGCATCCTCTGTTAATAGGACCCATGAGACAACTGAATAGGCATAATCGTATCAACAAAACATACTGTGTACCGCATAAATATGCTGCAAACTGATCACCCTTATGAACATATCCAGAGGGGTTTCATAGCCCTGGCAGCATTTTTCAGAGATAATCACAAGAACGAGTTAAGGAGGAAAGTAACTCTCCCTAAGATGGCATTTCTCCTGCTTTTCTCATGCACAGATTCTTGAGAAGGCAAAGCTTTAATTGTTTTTGGAGTTTTGTGGCAAGGTCCAGCAGTTTTAAAGGAATGTATTAGAAGCTCAGGGAAGTCCAGTATAGGTAGAATCACTTGGCAACTAACTCTTTTTTTTTTTTTTTTAGAAACCCCGCTTAGCTGCTGCTCAAAAGGTTGTGACCTTACAGTAAGGTTTGCTTTTGAAATTCAGAAGGATAAATTATATAAAAACTTAAGGTGATCAAATAGACTATGGAAAACCTCAGGGCATAGAGACATATTATGACATTAATGAGCTCCTCTCCAGGTTCTGGTAGGTCATCTTCAAGCTCTCATCAGTGAAATTTTAAAAGCATGGTCATGAGAGATAAGATGATGACATGGGCTTTAAGGGGAAAAGAATTAATCACAATTAGACCAAAGGAACTTCATCATATAGCAATGTTAGTAAATCTTTCTCATGGGAAAAAACAGAACAATCCTGTCTCACGTCAATGAGCCTGAATTCTTAAATAAAACATACCATTAAAGTTACCTTTCACTATGTCTCTTTTTTCCCCTTAATAGATAATAGTGAGTCATCTTTGGACAGCTGGTGAAGTTAAAGGATTCAGATAAACACTTCCCAGGTTCCAGCTTGGCTACAGCAGAAGAACATGACATGAAAAATAAATGAATATAAGAAAATGCACAGTATTACTTCTGTGAAATCTAACATATCTTTCTCTTCAGAACTTCTTTTTCTTCAAGATAAAATGTAAACTCTAAACATATATTTAGATAATATGAATTTAAAATTTATTTTATAAACTTTTTAAATTAAGAAATGTGAATTTGTATGCTTTTTGTAGTCCTTTTGGTAAATTGAAAATCAGTAGGAATTTATTGGTATTGTACCATTATTCGAGCCCATAGTCTTTAGTTTTCGTAAATTTAGGTTGATTGTAGACTCATCAAAATGGATCAATCCCATTAGAACTAAATAAAAGACAGTGAAAGTAGAGCTACAGCTAAATTAGCTTGAGAATTCTTTGTTCTTTGTTCCTACTTGAACTGTCAAGTGTCTCTTCTCTCAATTGGTTTTGTGAGGACCTCACAATAGAAAGGTTAAAGATATCATGTATCACTATTAGGAGCTAAGCTAAAGCTCTGAGAAAAGAATGAACAAGTTTAAACACATAAAAATAAAACAGGTTATTCCTGAATCAGTGCTACAGATGTTGCATCGAAGAATGTGGTTGCAAAAAGGAATGGGAGGTGGTTAATACCAAAACCACAAATCACAGTTAGAAGTTCAGTCACTGAAAAATTATTTTACTGTATGGATTGTATGTCAGACCTCAGAATGAAATGGGTTCAAATGGATATAACATTTATTTAATATATGTCTATGGATTTTTATTGTGTATTTTAACATAGGAGGTATATTCAGATAACAGAGTAATGAATTTTTCATGACAACTTATACCAACCTGCACCATGTCATTTTTCAATTATCACCTATCACACTGATTTGGTATCATTCTGAAAAGTCTTTAGGTGATGTTTCTTGTATGTGTGTATATACATTTTTAGACCTAGATTGTGTCCCATTTATTTTTCAAAAATTTATTCCCTCCTGTCCATCAAAATATTGAAGAGAGAAACTCTTTCTATATTATGCAAAAAATAATTTGATTTGAGGTCACTTTTCATTCTAAGAATTCAGAATCTAGGAAAAACAGTTTTATATATAACAATTGGTTTTGTTTAATTGATTTTTCCTTTATTTTCTCTTGCACCCCAAGTTTAGAGAAAAAACTTCCTTTTAAATACTGCTGGAAAGATTCTGTTGCTCTTTTGAGACCCTCCAATGAACTGAAAATCCATTATTTACTCAGCATTTCTCTTCAGCTTTGATTTTTTTGCACAGGTATTTGGCTGCCTGGGCTGCAGTGACCGTGAAATGGTGGAGTTCAAAATCCTTAGGGCAGCAAGGAGGGTGCACACCAAGCTCACTGCCCTGTGTTTCGGGAGAGGGGACTTTGACCTCTTCAGGGATCTGCTTGATAAAGTACTGTGGGATAAACACCTGGAAGGAAGAAGTACACAAGAAAGCTGGTTGATATTCAAGGATCACCTGCTCCAAGCTCAGGAGCGATGCATCCCAGCAAAGAGGAAATCAAGCAAAAATGCCAGGAGGCCTGCATGGATGAACAAGAAGTTCATGGACAAACTCAAACACAAAAAATAATCTTACAGAGGGTGGTAGCAAGGACAGGTAGCCTGGGCGGAATACAGAAAAATTGTCTGAGCAGCTGGGGATCATGTCAGGAAAGTTAAAGCCCTGATAAAATTAAACTTGTCCAGGGCCATCAAGAGTAACAAGAAAAACTTCTGTAGGTACATCAGTGATAAACAGAATACTAGGGAAAATATGGGCCTGTGCAGAAAGAAATAGGAGACCTCATTACCTGGACATGGAGAAGATTGAAGTACTCAGTGACTTTTATATCTCAGTCTTCACCAGCAAGTGCTCCAGTCACACTACCTGCATCATAAAAGGTAAAAGTGTGACTGGGAAAATGAATAGAAGCCCACTGAAGGATAAAATCAAGTTTGCGAACTTCTAAGGAATGTGAAGCTGCACAAGTCCATGGGACTTGATGAGATGCATCTGTGGTTCCTAAGGGCTAAACCACTATCCAGCATATTTGAGAAGTCATGGCAGTACAGTGAAGTTCTCACTGACTGGAAAAAGTGAAAGGTAACCCCCATTTTTGAAAAGGGATAAAAGGAAAACCCCCATGGAACTGCAGGCTGGTCAGTCTCACCTCTGTGTCCAGCAAGACCATGGACCAGATCCTACTGAAAACTATGCTAAGGCACATGAAAAATAAGGAGGTGATTGTTAACATCCAACATGGCTTCATTAGGGGCAAATCTTGCCCAATAATTTTGGTGACCTTCTATGATGGGATTACGTCATTAGTGAGCAACTGACCTAATTTACATGGACTTGTGCAAAGCTTTTGACACTGTCCTGCATGACGTCCCTCTCTGTAACCTGGAGAGACATGGATTTGATGGATGGACCAGGTGACAGATAAAGAATCCTCTGGACCATCACACTCAAAGAATTTGTAACGGCTGTTAAGCAGAGATGCAGGAAGTCAGGAGGTTAGAATTCTTCTCAGCTTGTTCTTATGGTAACTTAAAATCAACTATCACTGTTTTAGGCTCAAGTACCTGAAATGACTGATGTACTAAAGAATTAAGAAAGCTGACAATCTGCCCAATTAATTGCACTTGTTATGGCTCTCCCATATATTTTTATGCTGTTAGTCTTGAAACAGAAGTTTCTCTCAGAAGTCACGTGTTATTGGAGATGTTGAGTTCTGACACATAATATTGACAAGAAACCAAAAGCTGTATCCCATAACAGAATTTAAAACAAATTATGTTCCTCACTGTTTTGTTTCATATATCATTAGATCATCTTTCAGGAGTCTACCAAGCTAAAAGAGAGAATATTATATACAGTCTTAAGGTATAGATTAAAAAAAAAAAAGAAAAAAAAGAAAAGAAAAAGAGGAAAATAAAATTAGATGGAATTATATGAAACAGTGTTATATAATGGTAGAAAACACCTCAAGTACTCTTCCCAGTTCTGGGATCACCAAAACAGGAAGGACATTAAACTGTTGGAGAGAGTCTAGAGGAGGGCCACAAAATTGATCAGAGGGATGGAGCACTTCTCCTATGAGGAAAAGCTGAGAGAATTGGGATTGCCCATCCTGGAAAGCTTTAGGATGACCCAATTGCAGCCTTCCAGTACCTGGAGGTAATTTATAGGAAAGATGGGGCAAGACTATTTGCAAAGGCATGCAGTAACAGGGGCATGTGTTTAAATGGAAAGAGAGCAACTTTAGATTAGATATTAGGAAGAAATTCTTTACTGTGAGGGTGGAGGGTCTTTCTCTGTTGCTAAATTTCTATCATTTTTTCTTTTTTCTACCAGGCGTCTTTAACTTGATAGCACACCAGAAAAGAACAAGAGAAGGTAGACTATTATTTATTTTATGCTGTAATATACCTAGGGATGTACTTATTT
>JAYRBT010000082.1:135578786-135590170 GCA_036023395.1 Myiotriccus ornatus | reverse complement strand
GGTTACATAGAGTCCTTTGTTCTGTTCCCTACACTTCTCTTGCAGTTGTCTGAGAACAAATACCATGTCTGTGGTACTCCTGTTGGCTCTGAAACCACATTGGTTTTCAGGTAGAAGTTCTTCTGCTATAGCGGGTATTAATCTGTTCAAAAGAATTCTTGCAAGGATTTTAGAAGAAGAGAGTATACACATAATATTTACCTACACTGTTTTCACAGCATGAAAGAAAAGTCACTTGCTTAAAATCCCAGCATGTAAAGTTTTCACTAATGACACTGTTTGATCCATTTGACTGTCTGCTGATATGTATTTTAGAAATTATAGATTTTTTCTCTGTGTTGGCTGTATGAATTCCTCTGAGTAGGAAATATAAGATTACAAAATATATAAGAATTCTTAACATAGTGTCTCTTTTAACTCAATCTGCTATCTAAAGAAACCATCCAGGCAAAAAGACACTTTTCTCATTAATAACACCTAGCTTGCTTAGAAAGAAATCTTAGTGGCTCTGATATCCAATGGATATAATTTTTCAAATGCATTCATCTGGAAAAATTCTCATATTGATGTTAATTGAATTCTATTATTCTATTCTGCTATTCAACATACTGCAAAGAAGAACAATTCTCCATTGAGAATATAAGAAGAATAATTGTGAGTCAGTATCCAGTGTTGAAATTAAATTTGTCTTTGTAGCTTAGAAAAGTCAAATTAGCATCTTAACAGTAATGGTAATTGCATGTTTTCTACTGCACATGAGTTTATCACCTTTTCCATAATGCATAATGCAGTCAAACACAAAGTTGGTTGATTTCAGTGTTTCTTAGAAGAAAAATGTAATCAAAAATTCCATTTTCAAGAAAACACTGCAGGTTCAGTGGTAATTACTCATAAAACTGTCAGAGCAGTTCTTCAAGGAAATTGCATAGCTGAAACTGCAATAGTGTAGAATTTCAGACACTGCAAATCTATTTGGTTAATTCTATCTTCTATTCAGAACAGAATTCTTGACACACACCCAATTTTTTTCTTTCCTTTCTGTGATGAAATCAGAGAACGAGAAGCACCCAACGGAGTTTTAGGTACAAGACAGTTACATTACAAAAGGATAGCTACGTGCTGAGAGTACCTAAGTGTGTGCCAAGTGAAATCCACATTTAGCTAGTGTTGGTGGACATATCTCTTTCTGAACTGGATTGCTCACTGAGAAGGAATTGTTTGAATTCTGTTTTGAGGATAGTGGGGGTGGGTTGTTTTTTGGGTTGTTTGTTTGTTTGTTTTCTAGTGCCAATGAAATGCAAAGATTTTCTCTACCATTTTACTTTTTCTCTGAAGTTAAGTCTGATATAGCAAAGATTTGAAAGAGTCATTAAGTCAATATCTTCAGTTTTTCCATGTCTCCTTTTCATCAAGGATAGCTCAAATGTATGCTGTATGTTATATAAAGCTACAATCACTTCAAATACCATCTATCTGCCTTAACTTCAATTAGTTACATTGCAGAGAGTTCTAGATATTTGTTAGTATATGAAACGCAAAGTTAAAATAATGTGCATTTAGAGGCAAGCTGGGAGTCCAAGGAGATTTTATTTTACACTAAAATTTTGGTCAAGAATACTTTTTTTATTATTATTCTAATTAATCAGTACCAAACAGTAGAACAATTGGTTGTGTTCAAGGTCTCACTACTTTTTTTTGTGGACCACTAAACCTGGGTTCACCATATAAAAAGGATATCTCAAAATCAGAATTATTTGATAATGTCTTAGATACTCTACAGTGTCTAATAATATGAGTGTATTTCTGTCAATTCTTTTGACTATAAAGTTTGAAAATTGAAATTTCCAAGCATCCAACTTCCAAGTGCATAAGGAGAAACAAAATACTCATGAGATGCAAGTATTCTAATTACTATCACCATCACAACAATGCCCAAACAATGGGCTAATGCTCAAAGAGTGGCTGAAATTAAATCAATTTAAAAATGTTTTCTCAATGTATGATTTTTCT
This sequence comes from Myiotriccus ornatus, assembly GCA_036023395.1. NCBI lineage: Eukaryota > Metazoa > Chordata > Aves > Passeriformes > Tyrannidae > Myiotriccus > Myiotriccus ornatus. Next base: position 135,588,160 of record JAYRBT010000082.1, on the reverse strand, counting down.
GTCATACCATTGATCATGAAGAAATTCTCTGTAAACAAAGCTCTCAAAGTCTAAGTACATAAGGGAAAGGGTCGACTAATGTTTCTGTTTAAGATGAGATTAATTAAATGTGATAAAGATTATTTCATCTCTCCCTTTCTCTCTCTTTGAAAATGGTTTTTGTGATGAGACCAAGACACCTATTAATCAATATAAAAAACTTATAAATGTGGAAATAGAGAAGAAGGGAAGGTAGAGGAGGATTTCAAGAATACATCTTAGAAAAAATTATCTGATCTAAATTAAAGACAAATTCCACTTGATTTTACAATGATCTGTTGATTTATCTGGCATTTTTAGAAGAAAGCATGCTTAAAAACATGACTAATGGCCATAACAGCATCTATATCTCCAAGGTGTTGTCCGATCTTGAAAGGCTCTTGTTTAATAGAGTGCTGCAGCTATCAACAATGACTTACATTAAAAGAAGCTGAAGCCACTTGCCTAGACTCAGATGACTGAGGCAGAGGTTCTCCTTACCCTCTTTACAGAAAAGCTCTTTGCATTTATATATTATAGTAGTCCTACTAAGAACATGGCTAAAAGCCACAACTGAATGATTGCATCAGTAGTACTGTTCATTACAGAAGCAAAGTGCCTTTCAATAGTGTATTTGATGGCACGAAGAGAGACAGAATCGACAGAACAGTTACTATAAAGAAAAAAATGCAAAATCAAAAATAAAATTTAAAGAAAAAACACAGTAAAAACAATAACACAACAAACACACAAACTAAAACAATTATGGTCTCCACCATGCCTTAAATGGAGTTGTTCCCATAATATACTTGAAACCTGGCCATCTACGGTATGGCCTATCATTATGATACCATGATGTCTGGAAAAAGTAGTGAGACTCTATGCATTTGAATATTTAGAACAGTAAAATGCAGAGGTCAATGAAACTAAGATGATCTCAGGGAAGGCAAGAAACTGGAATAGTTTATTGGACTTACAGGTTCATTTTTAAAGGGTTTAGGGTTTACATATTCAACAGGGGGTTGGAACTATTACAATTTATTACAAATAGGGGGTTTTGGGGGATGACATAAGGGGAAAACCCAGGTTAACAAATTTGGGGTCTTAGCAATTACCTCATGGGGAAAAACTCACTTTATCTTAGGGGATTTTACAGGGGGAAATAGGTATTCAGGTTTATTCAGGCATTTATGACTAAATATTTTTCATATATATTTTAAAAATAATTTGAAAATCTTCCCTCTTCAAAAGCTGCAGTGAAAAAAAAAAGAAAAGCAAACCCACACCCCCACCTTCCTCCCCCCGCAAAAAACAAAACAACCCCCAAATCCAAACTCAAACTTTTGGAAAGAAAATGTGAAAATTTATGTCAAGTAATTATTATTTTACATATTTTAATCCATTATTTAATGTAATAAAGAGTGGTCAAGAATCACTTGAACATTTTTATCAGTATACTCTAATTATGTAGTTTAAACAACCTGTTACTTCTCATACTCTGATATACGGTGCTACTTAGAGTTATTTGAATCAACCTGTTACATTTCAGGCTTGAGAATAAAGTGAACACCTTAATCAACAACAATTCAAAAATACATAATTTTATTTAGTATGTGGAACACATTCTTGAGCCCATGTTAGATAGTACTGTTATCTCTTTAATATCAAATAAGCAGCAATGAAAATTCAGTACAAAAAAACCATGAAATTTCAGGAATGTATATTTTATTAAACACATTCTAAGATGAATATTTTTTAAACTGGTCTATTAAGTTGACTAAAAAACTAACATAATTGGTATCTAGGATTATAATTTAAATTTTGCAGGCAGCTCAATAATATATTCAGAATTTTATTTTTGTGTCCTCTCTATAGCCGAGCAGCAGGATGCCAGGCTCAGTGAGGATGGGAGCTTCCCAGGGACCATGCACTGGCATCTCATGGTGTGTCCACCAGCCCATCTAGGAGCAGGCAGATGGAGGCACTGGGGTAACCTCAACCCCAGGATTCAGGCACCTCCCTGGAAATGTGGATGTGCCGAGGACAGGCAAGGATGTGGGTGAGCAGGGGTTGAGGGCTCTGGGGAACTGACAGGTAGTCCTTGACCTCAGGCCGTATGAGGGGAGTCCTGGCTGGGCAGGGACAGGTAGACCAGGCAATACCTTTGGAACCCTGACAGGGAATTCACAAAGCCATCAGACAGCAAATGATTTTATGAACTTAGTACCTTTTTAGAACTTTAATTATAGAACTTTGTACCTTTCTTTAAGATCAGGAACATGCACATTAAGAGATAATGAATATTCTAGACAGGCATTTGTCCAAAACCACCAAGAAACTCTGTACAAAAGTGGGATACAGACGTGCTGCCAGATGCTGTGAGGCCTTTCTGTTTGTCAAAAGGAGAATATTTCTGTGTTCAGTATGCTCACAATTTTTGCGAAGTCAGCCAATGAACTAACAGAAAATACCAGCGACCTAATTACCTGCAAAGGGTTTAATTAAGAAGAAATGTATAGAATTAAATTAGATATATATATATATATCAAGTCTTATTTCTGGTTGTTCTAAAGACAAGAATGGGCAGTTTTGCCCTAGAGCCAACACCCCACATAGCAGAATGGGTTTAAAGTGTCTACTGAGTAGCTGACACGTATAAACTCTCAAGGCATATGCAAAAACAGTGTTTAAAAATATTAGTTTTGTATCCATACCTGTAATAAGTCCATTGCACTCCCCTGGTCTCTGCTCTCTTAATGACATGAACAGCTAAATCAAAAAGTTCATGCCATTAATCCAGTCCAGACCCTATGAAATTTCCCCAACATCACATTACTATTTTTATTAACTCTTACTGAAAGAATTAAACAGATTTGCTGGATACTTTTCCAACATAAAAATTTAATTAGTGAAGAATATTAAAGAAATTTTACTTAACTGTTCATACCATGTTAATGTACCTTTTTGATGAAAAACCTATTTACATTTTAATCTTTTCATGATGGATTCCAGTCCTGGTTGCTCAGTAAATGTTTTCAATTACATGTTCAATTACTGAACTTCCTGGTAAAAATGTCTCAGAATTAAATCTTTTGTCATGTACAGTGCAACATAAGAATATTTCTTCTATTAGAGATTACAGGAATGCAGGTTTTGTTTCTTGTTACTTACTTACAGCAAGATATATGTCATGTATTCACACACACACAAAAAAGATAATATTCTAGTATTGAATAAAAAAATCCTCTAATTTTTAAAAGGTATATAAGGCAGAAATAGCCCTTCAAGTCCATTTAAAATAATTTTAACTGATATATTTCCATGCATCTCTTTCAAGTTTTAGCGGTCCTGTACTACATTAGTATTTGACTGTGTGGATGATGACATTTAAATTAACTTTTTATTCTCTTAATTGGCTTCACTTTTCTTTTGGTAAGATGAATTCTCATCACTTAATTACTTCAAGCGCACCAGCTGCAAAACACTTGACTACCACAGGGCCCAAAAAAGTAATCCAGACAGATATGCTATTTGGGAAAGAAAAAAACACACCCTCTTTACATATCATTTTGGTGACTTTTTTTCAATAGAAAATGGCTCAAAAAGGAAAGCCACTTTTCTTAAGACATTACATTATAGCTAAGTTCCCAAATTCAATATACACAAATTTTGCTTCAATCTAATGAAATTTAGCTTTCAGATTTTAAATAATAACCTATTGTTCATAAACTGGAGAAAAGCTGCATTAATCCATTCGTCATCTGTACCCAAATGCTTGGTTTCAGACTGGAAAACAAATCAAACAACCCACATTCAGCTTTCTTTTCTGCAGTGGCACAATTACAGTTGTATAAATTGTTTCCTAAAGTTCTCTTTTTTGGCTACTGTTCACTAATTTTGAACACAACGTCTCTACAATTTTTCTCTTTACAATTGCTCTGACAAGTTCTCTAATAAAAACTGTGCCTGTCTGAGTTCAGTACGGTACTCAAAAATGGGACAAAAACTGTAGCCACAATCTTGGAAAACAAGTGGTCTGTGTTCTACAAAAGAGACACAGCATTTTCAATCAATGAAAATGGTTACTTTAATTGTTAGGTATGAACAGTTACTAAAAATTCATATTTATTTAAAAAGGGAAGTGTTTTTTTCTTTTTATACTTTTCATGCCAGATAAGAAACTTTAACTATCTGACAGGAACGACATTTACCTGACTCTTTAACTAACCACAACTAAATTACAAGACAGAGGATTATCCTGCAAGCTCTGCTTGCAGAATGGGCCCTCGGACTACAGACCAACTGCAGAGATAGTATACTCTCCGTCTATCCTCATGTCCTGCTATCTTGATCATTCTTACTGAGGTGTGCATTTGGGTGCACCTACTCTGGGCATGCAGTTAATTTTCTTTGAAATTTAATCTGGATATGAAGACCCGGAGAGGAATAATTCTGCCTACTCGTAACCTGACTCATATGATGAAATCACTTCTAAGATTAACAGGTCCAGTGTGTTTTAATGTATTATTCTGTGATGTGGGTGTTTCCCTTCTTCATCTTCTCCTGTTTCAAGAAAATTAAGGAAGTTAATTACACTTGTTCTTTCTACCAGTGTTAAATAAAAACTTCAAGTACATAATTTCATAGCTTTCAGAAAAATTATACTAAATGAAGGGGCACGGGACGAGAAAGCATACTTGGGAGTAAGATGATTTGTATAGTTTATTGGACTATACAAGAGTTATATTTTGGTTCCAAAGTGATATGGGAGATGTGCAAAAAATAACACCACACTTCCAAAAATATTGCATGCATAGCATAAGGTGGTAGAGTGCCTGCAATATCTTATTTCAATTGAACTATGCAGACATCCACATGACATGATTATCTGATCCGTCTTTAGGACTAAGCGTCAAACTGAGTAATGATGTTACACCTACTTATATGGGCACAAATGCCGTAATAAATTACACCCTGACAGTCAGATTTTGTATTCTTATGGTAAATCAACTTGAAGTAATTACTAAATGTTATTTTACATCTCTTACTCTTTACTCAATGCTGAGTAAAATGATTCCTGTAGGGTATTAAACTGCTAGTATTCTATTTGTTTAGAAAGCATTTTGTGATCCACTGGCATAAACCACAAAATGATGAGATCTCCCATCCAAAAATACAGAAAATGAAAGAGTTCTGAAGAAGTTTGTGAAGATGGATTCAAACTAGTGGCAAAAACTGAGGAATTGGACTCCAGAAATTATTTACACATCATCTGTAAGGTTATATATCATACACATCATCTTTAAAAGTGCCTGTAAAGCAGAAATAGAGTCACTGGGTAATGTTAAAAAAGCAAAACCACCCTTTTATCTCTTGACACTTTTTCTGATAGATGATTCACAGAATAAATGGTTATAGAGGGAAGTCATCTGTGAGACTAAAGAAAACCAGGGCAATGGACTTAATAATACAGGAACTATCTTCTACTCACTGAGCAGATTCTCTTTTAAAGACCTTGCCAAGGTCTTTAAAACCTCTCCAAGTTCACTTCCATATCCTTGAATGCAATCAATCCAGGAAGAACGCTGTAGCCCCAAACCAGGAGGAGTTATGCAGTCGTGTCCACACTGCATCTGTAAGTATGCATCTGATGGTGCTACAACTGACAGATAATGAAGTAGTTTCAACAAAATTTGAATACAATTTTTAAGGTTGCATTACCTCTTTGATGTCTCATCTTGCCTTTTGCCAACTGCAAAATAAAATAGACTGTATGGTGAGTCTTAATCTTGGTAGAAATTTCTAAGATATAATTCCTTGTTTTCCTAAAATTCAAAAAACCTAAGGATAAACAAAGCCACATGAGGTACTCTCACAGAAAGAAAAGTATGTCAACGTTTTCTAAGTATGAAAGTAATTTATATTACAATAAGCAATCTATGATCACCCTAATAATAACTATAAAATCACAAATCTAGTTATTCTTTTGCTTATGACTCTAGAAATACAATCTTACAATTACACAGATGTATTTTTAATACAACAATATACACATATATTTAGCTCTGAGGCACAACCACTGCTTTTCATGTCAACACTAAGGTTGCTCAAAGACCATTAACATTAACTCTGTTAAAGACTTTTGTTAGGCTATTTTAACTATTTTGTTTTTTTCCCACATGCTGAAGTAAACTCTTCTGAATCCACAATGCGACCTCCTGACTCCAGCTCATGGTCTTCTCATCTTCGTGCTTTAGACAAAATTGTCTGAAAACAGCTGCTCCCACATTACTTCAGTAACAGGACTCTGAAACAAACTACTTATTACTCTTGTGCTCTCAATGATGCCAGGTAGAAAGCCTAGAAAGAGGGGGGTGGGAAAGCAAAGATTCTGTCGATTCTGAAATTGCCTTTAATATATTTTATAGCTATTTTGATACAAACACAGGAGCATGAAAAACAGAACAGGCAGGAAAAGAACAGAAGGAAATCTTGTACTTCAAAAAGTAATATTTAAAGACTAACATCACCAAGCTATTGATCATTTAGAAGATGTATGCAGTATACCTCGCTGACTTTGATATTTTCTACCTGTGAAGGGGACATTTAACATGCAGGTCTTTCATTCCCTACAGAATGAGTGAGAAGTGAGTGTCTAAGAAATGTGACATCCAGTAGGTATTCTAAATGCAGCTGTAGCTGATGTGAAATGGCATGGAATCTGAAGCCTGCTCATATAGCTCTCTTGTTTTACTGAGTAATGTTTCAGGCAAAAAGAGAGCAGTACCAATGTTCAAAGATCTAAAATTGTAGTTATTTCTATTAGAACTGAAAATCAACAAAAATTAGAAAAATAACTTTATCTTTTTTCCCCTTCACTATTATTCTGAAACCTCACCCATTATTGCATTTACAGCTACCTTAGTGTCCTAACATTATTTTGAAGAAAGTTAGCTATAGCAGTGTTTTCACCATAAATGGTTCTCAGGTTTCAGTTTTACTTTTCTCTTTCATTATGTTTTGATCAATTAATCTTTTCACTTTTTCACTGCAGAGGAAACCACAACCAGTGTTTTTTCTGGAACATGCAGCTGCAGCATTGAACAGCACTGAATTCCAGTGCAAGTCTTAAAGCATTCTGTGTCTCTCTTTCTCCTATGTCTCATGAAGAGAAAAATGTTTGGCATGATAACAAACAGATTTGTTCTGGTTTTGAACGATCAAACCAACTGTGCATTTCATCGACATGATACACTTCAATAACAGCCTTTTCCAGGATATCTGGAAATGCTTTGAATAACATCAGTTAATACACATGCGTATGTTTTTCATGTTTCACTCGTACCCATCATCAAGCCAAAGCAGTTGGTTGCAGCCGGTTACAGCTTCAACTTAGAATCATTGATAATTTTATCCGAGGAATCTCAGAAGCTTTCACAGGGGTAACAAAAATATACAATTTTGTTTTAAAATACAAGACTCACTTCATCAAAGTCATTCTGTAATGAATATATGGGGAACAACATAAAGGGAAAAAAGTTAGGGTAAAGAAAGAGGAAGAAAAGATAAAATTAACCTATCGTTGAGTCAGTGGCTTTAAGGACTGTGAAAGATAGCATCAAATCTACCAAAGAGGTGAAAGAGAAATGACAAGAGACTCTCCAAAAGAAAGTGAAATTAAAGTCATTCTTAGAAGAGAAAGATGGAACCTTCAGGGTATTCTTTTAGTTGTTAAAAAACTAGAGTGGTTAGAAAAGTTAACATCCTTCAACATACAGATTTGTTTCAGAAGATTGTAGCCTGAGACAGAGGGTGCTTGGAGAGAATCAATGACAAAGAAAAAGGCTCCACAAAAGGTCTGCTAAATAAAGTTTTTTGGTTTTGTTTTTTTTTTTCTTTAACCATCCATGCCATCTCTAAACATTTGAAATTGCACTGAGACATTTGAAGTTTCACTCTCTCCATCAGTTGTTGAAAGGTAAGAGCTTTACTAGAATTTTGCCTTGTTCTGAAAAATAGACAACTATTCATCTACATCATGATTGGGCATACTAAGCTGGGTAAATCATCTTCAGTTCATCACTCCCAAATACTTGTCCTTGATAACGCAAAGAAAAAGCAAAAAATGAGGAATTTGAATTCTCAAGATTTTCCAAATGTTTATCAACTGACTTAATCTTCAGAAAAAAATCCCCGAAAGACTTAGCTATAAGGAAGTGTCATGGTTTAGGAATGGTACTCCCCAGTTTAGTTCTTCTACCAAGACTTTCCAAACCATGCTTGTTGTCTCCTCCTTGCCTGCCCCCCCTACACTTCCCCAAACACAAGAGCACCACCCCCTCCACGGGTGGCAGGAGAGGACAACTGGATGCACAAAAGGCAGAGATCATAGATTGAGGTAAGAACAATTTACTGGAAAGAGCAGTGAGATAGGAAAATGAAAAGTAACAGCAACAATATTCATAACAAAAGTATGTAAAAAGAGAGAATGATTCACATGCAAAAATGCTCACCACAGACCCCAGGACAGAGAACAATGGCTGACACCCCCTCATGTTTTTTTACCCGGGAAAGTGACATCTCTCTTTCCCAGAAGAGAGAGAGAGAGTCCCTTTTCCCCAGCCCAGGCAATGAAGTAATGCCCGTAATGTGATATCAAATAACATAATGTCTTGGCCACACCCCCTCACGCCAATCTTGGCCAGAACCAGGACATAAAGTAAATCTTAAATCCTTAATTTAGGGAAAACTGTACATGTTAAAGTCACCACCTCTGATTTAGAGTGAAATTGTAATCAAATACAAGATGGAGTAACACTGGATGTACTTACAGACTGGGGAATGAGATGGTGGAAATCAGTGCCACAGGAAGGGCCCTGGGGGTGCTGGTCAATGGCAAGTCAAATATGAGTCAGCAGTGCCCTGGCAGCCAGGAGGGCCAACCATGTCTTGGGGGGCATTGGGCAAAGCATTACCAGCCAGTCGAGGGAGGGGATTGTCCTGCCCTCCTCTCCTCTTGTGAGGCCTCACCTGTAAAACCTGTAATTTTCAATCAATTTGCTTTATAAAGAGAACGGCATATCCTGGAATTGGTTTGTTAGTAATGAACATACACAGACTGTTTGTAACCCAGTGATAGAAGAGTATGTAGGACTGTCAGAGAGCTGTTACATCATTTTCATTAATGACTTGAAAATTCCCCTCACTACGTTTTTTCAGTGCTAATTAACATTATGAAATAATGAGGTCTTATAACCTACATAGTAAGGTATTTGAATTAGTGTTGCTAACCAGTTCATAAAGAGACATTCAGATTCTTCTGACATTCTCTAATCATCATAATGTATTGGTTATAC
>JAYRBT010000082.1:135566713-135578686 GCA_036023395.1 Myiotriccus ornatus | reverse complement strand
AGTGTTGCTAACCAGTTCATAAAGAGACATTCAGATTCTTCTGACATTCTCTAATCATCATAATGTATTGGTTATACCTTCCTTGAAAGGGAGGACTGGAAAAAAAATCCAAAACAAACCAAGAAAATAGTAACAACCACCAAAAAACCACCACCCAAACCCCAAATACAAAAGAAGCTTCAGAAATTTTCTTTAAAACAAAATACATCATTTAATAAATGATGATTTATAGGGCTAATACAGTGAAATATCACCACCTCCATGCGACTCCATGTAGGTCAGTTAATACTGAAAAGAGTAAACAATTACATGAGTCAAATAACACCAAAAAGCAGTACTACTACTACATTCTTTTTGGTATCTTTGTGTAATTCTTTCCACTCCTTCTAAAAGCCAGCAATATAGAGGTAGCAGATGTGAAGAATAAATATATTTTTTTCTGGTCAACCAGCACACTTAGGCTGTTGCTTATCACTTCAGAAGCCAAAGGTCTTTAAAGAGAAGCCCACTTGAAACATGGAGAACTATAAGCAGTTTCTATAGTATTTGCTAGCATAAAGGACTGCATATGAATTCCAAAATGAGGAAAAGCAATGTACCTTCTCTCTGATGTTCCAACATGAAGCAAAGTAAATATTAAGAAAACAGAACACACTCTTTTCCTCCTCTTGTTGTTATTATTATTAATTGTTATTATTATTAATTGTTATTATTATTAATTTCCTGGTCCTATTCTAAAGAATCTTATGTTAGCAATAGAAACATCACTGTACAAATATAATAATTTATTTTATATCCCTCTTTATTTCTTACAGAAATTATGTAATTGCACTATGCAATCTCATTTCGTTTTATACTTCACAGACTTGGACTATAACACACCATAGTGTGGGATGTACTTTTAATCAACTGGAATATCTGCATCCAAATCATTACACTGACAATTTCTACTATTCAGCACATAAGTTAATTTAGTAATGGATTAAAGAAAAATATGTTCAGTAATTTTCTTCCAGCAGAAAATATTGACATTTAATATTCTAGTCTAAGACTTGTATATTCACACTATTTTTATGCAACAGAAGACCTTGAGCTGGAATGTATTAAAAAATAACATGTTTTTCTTTCTGGGTAATAACCTGAAATCAAGAAAATAATTAATACCACAGTAAGCTAATATCAAGAATGGGCATGTGCCAGAGGATAAATTAGACATTAAGTGGGAGACCATTTCTGAGACATATGTCATGAAACATAGATGCAGAAAGACCACTCATCAAAAGTGAAGAGAGTGAAACAGAAAAATAAGACAGTCTATATTATTGTTTGACTACCACAAATTATTTATAAAAATTATTATATAATAAAGCTGAAAAGCTAATCAGGGCTGCTGATGTATCACTCTTAACTGCACAAAGTTAAGATTAGCTTTAATTTTTTTCCCTGTGCTTCCTCATATCATTAGCACCTTACACAAATAATAATTTTTTTCAAATACCTTTACACTCTTACAGAATTATTTTTCAAAAAAATTTTTCAAAAGTCCTCATTTAAATATATGTATGCTATCCATTTGAAATAATGAAATAACTATATTCCTTGTAAGCGTAGATACTCTTTAGGAAGATTTGTAACCACGAGATTAAGACTTGATTCACTTAGGAAGTCTTTCCTGACTAAAAAGTACCTTCCTCAAAGATAATTGTTTGTTTGGGTTTTTTCCCCTTTTCATTCTGCATTCCAGAGAAAGCTGCAGGCTCTCTCTCTTTGGTATGAGGAGAGATAAACAGATGTTACAGGCTGGTGGGGTGGAGAGAGCCTGGAGGGGAGGTCAGAGAAGATAAAAGGCCTTGAAGAGAACAGGAGGGGTGTCTTTCTCAGGCCTGGTGCTGTCTTTTACAGCACTGTTAGGTTTTTCCCTTCTAAGTCTAGTGTTCTCGATTTTTTTGGAATAAATTTTCCAAATAAAATTTGCCCCTGCCTGACATTTCAGGGGTGTCTTATTTCACATTCTTTTTTCCATTAGCTCCTACTTTTTCCATAGACTCTCAGCAGTGGCCTTTTCAGATCACATTTTGTTTACTATTTACATGTCTTAACATGGTTGAGATTCACTCATGAAAGTAAAAAGGTTAGTACTCCAGTCAACAAAGAATAAAATATTTAGGCAGTCTTCAGACACTATACAATTTTCTAAGCCTAATACACTGTTGTGTCTCTAACTCATTTTGTGGTTCTCCACCTCCCTCCCCCCACTCCTTGGAGGAAACAAATATCAAAAAAAACAAAGAGTTCATACCTATTTTGGGAGATAAGATGAAAAAATTAAATAGCTTTATGTTAAAGGATTGAGCTGGAATTCAGAATCTATGGAGTGTAATCCCAGCTTTAGGAAGCCATCCATAAACTTCTTATATGATAAGGCACTTCTCTGTGTTCCAATTCCAGCCATCTTCATTCATCAGTTTTAGGCCATTCAGGAAAGACTGCCTTGTAAAACAGACAAAATGGAACTTTCCAGAGTACTATTGCAATAACCAGTACAAATTGTTCTGCTTCTGAGGTAAGAAACCAAGAACTGAATGACAGGGAATGTTTGAATACCAAGAACAGGACACAGGGAAGAGAAACAGAAACTGAGCATCAGCTAACATTACAGTACTCTTGTAGTAGAAATCAATACATCATTCATTCTTAATTCCTTTGAACTGAAGCAGCTTCAACTTGAACAGATCTATAATGATTTATAGGAAAAGATATGAATCTTACAGTAGAGGAGAAAAGTCATGTATGTATCCTCTTTTGAGACTGTAACCCTGAAAAAATTTTATGTGCAAATAGGAGAATAGATAGGCCTTTAATGAGACACCAAACAATTATTATCAGTCTATTTAAAGTTTCAAATGCATAACTAATTTATACCATTTATGGTTATGTCCAGTTACAATGATATTAACTATAAATATAAATTATATAAATAACTCAGAACAACTCATGGTGTTTATTTTGCTTTGTCAGGAGGAACATCCTATTGGTTCTGATGGTTTCTTCTTCTTCAGTGGTGGGTCCACTTCAGACTGTTTTTCTATCCTTCATGTATTTATGCATTTAAAAATAAATAAAATATTTCTATATTTTAGATAGTTGCTCTTTTTTCTTTTAACTGTAACTCAGTTACAGTTGTAACTGTAAACTCATTTCTGACCAGTTCCCAAATCTGCACCACCCTAGGTCACCACTTGGATTTTTCATAGCTTCAATCTCAAGGGTACTTTTTTTATCATCTCATTGTATGCTTCTCCACACTGCAGAGGTCTCTGCTTCACTTTTATTGTCAAGGCCTCATATTTCATTCTATATAGAAAAATTATTCATTACTTTATTTAAAAAAAATGATTATACCATAAAAAGATAAGAAAAAGTAATTAATGAAGGAGTCAACAATGCTCTTGTAGGTAAAGAAACTAAAAAAAAAAAGAAAAAATTCAGTGCAAAAAAACTGGCCTGTTGCTAGCAATGGCAATGCTGTATATATTGCCGTATAAACCTGAGTACCATAGTCAGGAGTTATATAAAAGAAGAAAGCCTCTTCTTTCTGCTTTTAAAGAAAGGAGAATCATCACTCTATTTTTCAGCAGATCTGACCTTGATGTCATGCTTTGACATGATCCTAGAAAACCCTGTAGACTGAAATCTGTCAGGGAAATTATGTAGAAGAGCAAATAGTTCCTAAATCTTGACTGGTCTTAATGTAAGTTATATTCTGAGCCATCCAGCTCTGTCAAAATGCAGTGTCAGTTGTCAAAAATCTTCACAGTAGAATGGAAGGCTATGGACTGTAAGTTCCTCTCATGGGCAGAAAAACTCCTCAGAGAAGACAGCAGATTTTTTGAATTTCAGTTGTGTATGCAGTTCAAAATATTGCAGAGTCCCTTCTGTAGGTCTATATGAACTGAGATTAGAGAAGTGTAACAAAGCAATGAAGAAGAAAAATACAAATAAGTAAAAACTAAAATAAAAAATTAAAAACTATAGACACTACATTATTTAAATTATTTTGACCAGATCTAAATATGATATTTTGGTGTACAAAAGAGCATGGTTTCCCATCCATTTCTATCCACCATTCACACTGGGATATCACGTAATCAATAAAAATTAGTATAAAATATATTAGAAGAACATTTTTTCCTGATGTTAGCTTCAGACACTCTTTAAAGCCACTTTGTTTTCACAGGACTAATACTATTTCTATGAACACACTTCCAACACAAGAATTCTCAGCGTACAAGTCTTGTCCTATTCTTACTGTGGGCCTACATGTGACATCACTATTTTGAGAGCAAATCTGTTGACACTTAAAACTAAGGAAGTTGTGACTGAGCTTAGAAATTGATAGAGGTAAGAGCCTAAAAGCCTAAAAGGTATAGAAAAACAGTCAGTTGGGGAAGATTAATCAAAAAATGTATGTGTAAAGGTTTTTTCATTCTGAAATAGGACAAAAAACAATATTAGGAATATTTGAGAAACAAATACGAAATATAACGCTTGATACTTTAATAGCATGTCAGTAGTATTTCAAGAAGGAAGCCAAAGGAGTGGCAAGTATGTTTCCATACCAATATTAAATGTCTAAGAAAATGGGAAACAAGAAAAAGAAACTGGAATATCTTGCCCTAGATGAATACATTGATGAGGCCAGAAATTTGTTGACAGTCACTGTGACAGTAAATACAAAAGTGCATGTGACAGCCTAGTATGACAAGCAAAAGAGAACTTCGATTTAAACGTATTAACACATTCAGAACAGAATCTGAATGGACCAAAATACCAAGCTTAAATGAGAATATTGATTTGGATGACTATTAGAGAGTGCCTGACCAGGATAAAGATACTGATTATCAAATCCTCAGAGAAGAAAGACAATGAGAACAGCCAATAGGCTTTTTCTGGATAGTATCAGCATCATCCTATCACTTAGGAAAATGTCACTCTGGGAAATGAAAAAAATGATATTTTAAGAAACTATAACTATGTGCTAGGGTAAACTGATGATGCACTTAGATTCAACAGCTCTACGGAAGAAAGAAGGACGAAAAGAAGCTTGTAAACAAAGTCAAAAGCAGGAAAAAATTTCAATAAGCCATTGGTAGGAATGGATAGGAAGACAGGAAAAAGGAGCTAAGAATAAAGGTTCAGTTGTTCATCCAGCATTAAAAGTAACCAGAAGTGTTCCACATGGATTTAAGTAATTCAGCATAGTTACGAATCATTTAAATAGTGTATGCACCTTAGGTTGTGTGAGAACAAAAGCAAATTATGACTTCTACAGTATCTATTGCTCTGAGTCACTGGTAAATGATATAGCAGGTGAAATTCAATGTACATGGGGAAGAAAACCAAACATTTTTTGGGCATATGTAAAACCAGTGTGACCTGACTATAACCACTCAGCAGTGAGGTTCTTAGCTGAAAGGTAAATCCATGAAAATATAAACTCAACCTGCAGTATAAATCAAAAATAGAAAATCAATTGTTAGGAAGAATTAAGAAAGAAACCAGAGAGAAAAGAGAAAATATAATTATGCCACTGTTTAGATCAGTAGCTTACCCTCAGCTAGTGGCATTGTTCTTCAGGGGTTGATACTAGATCTGCTACTGTTTAATGGCACTACTGATCTCCATGGTGAAGAAATTCAGGCACTCAGGTTCATGGATAATACCAAACTGGGAAGAGTAGTTAACATTCTGGAGTCTGCTATTCAGAGGGATCTCATCAGGCTGGAGAAATGGGATGACATCTGAAGTTCAAAAATGGCAAAGGCAGAGCCTCACAACCAGCACAGATTAACCCCAGGCACCAGTAAAGGCTGAGGCCTGACTGGCTGGGGAGCAGCAGAGAAGGACATAAGGGCTCTTGAATAAGATGAGCATCAAGCAACTGTGCATCCTTGCACTTATAAGGGTGAAATGAAGGGGAGAGAAAGGTACAGTGATGTTCCTTTAAAGGTTGTAGCTGTTTCTATTTAATGTAGGGTGGCACAGTTATTAAAGGAATATCATAGTTTTAATTTTGTGTTTCTTTTCTTCACAAGTTAATTGGAAAGTTAAAATTTTAGAACACACCAACCTGCAGGTGAAAAAAAAAATAAAATCACTGAGAGTGGATCAGGGAAAGAAGTCAGAATACCTTACTTATTTAGGACTCTGAGCTGCGTTGAAGAAATGACGAACAAGAATTTTTTAAAGAAGTAGGAAAATGAGAACTGAATTTTCTCTAAGCTTATTAAAAAGCAGGCATAAATTAATATCCCCATCACTATCACAAATACCTAAAAATTTGTCTGACTTGCAGTGATTTTTACAAAATATGAATTAGAACATCTATTCCATTTAATATGCAAAACCACGTAATGAGTGCTCAGCGACATCATCAGGATACTTGAACCTGGAAGATCTACTGATTTTTTCGGTATATGTATCACTGTTGAAATCTTTTTTTAAGCATATGCAGTACTTATTGGAAGAATATATCTGTGTGTTTTTGACAGATCAAATCCTCATCTCAGGTCTTCTCACCATAGAAATAGCTCTTCAACAGATCAGAAAAACATGGAAGAGAAACTTTCCCTACAATATGAGATGATAATTAAATCACCTTGCCAGCAAGTTTTAAAATGTCAGAAAAATTAAAAAAGAAAGTGATTTGAAGGTTATAGAAAATGTTTGGAATAATAAAGGAGATGTAAGCTGTTTTAAAACACGTACATGTACAGGAGATAATCATCTACGTGCATTAAGCTTATAATAATCTCTGTGCATATCTTAGTAACCGTGAAATCACTTAAATTCCAGATGGGCTACAGTGTAATCCTGGTAGTGTTAGTGAAGGAAGATAAAAAACCCCCACAACTGTGGCAGTGCATCCTGCATCTTTTCCCCACACCATTTTCCATTGCCTGTTTCATCTATGTATATATATAATAATACAGTGAACCTTGTTACTGAACTCTGTTCAATAACACAGTTTCAGAAATTTATATTAATTTATATTAAAACCTGCTTTTTGCCAATACCTTTGACAGTGATTATTTAATAGGCCAAACTGCTCTTTTGCAGCAATCCCTTATATACATTAAAACCATAAGGGACCCTGAATACATACGTAAAAGCAGTAGAAATAAGCACTGTAATGATTACATTGCCATATCACAAACCCAAGCTATTTAGAAAGTGCAGGCAAAAGTTAAGCTCCACATGTGTTTCAGTATCTGAAACAGGAAAAAATAGATTGGTGATATGGCCTAAAGTAAGGTGGAAATTGTTTTTCTAGATGCAGATTATTTCTTTACAGAATACTAAGTAGAAGTATATATTGAGGCTTATTATTTCCTATTATTAAGAAATTAGATTACTTGTAAATCTTCAAAAAGAAGAGATAAAATGTAATATGAACTTTGAGAAAAAAAAACAGTCAGAATCACATATCCTTAGGGGTAAAGTTACCATAAGACTGTAAATAACATATTTGCATTCAAGATCACTGAACAAGAGATAGAAGTTACAGAGGACATTTCACTAAAATAATTATTTTTATACTAGATACTGTGTAGTTATGTGTAGTTAAAAGCATAATGCATGTAAGAAATCACTTGATCAAAACTAAATTGAGGTCAAGAAAGACTGTCTGACTGTTACACAAATAATTGCTGACATTTTCATTACTTGAGAACAAGAGGTCATAAGCAGAAACTGAAATTAACTTAGAGAGAAAAATATCAAACTGAATCTATTTAATTGGAAATTGCACTTTATTTGGCTTAGTAAGATAAAGTGCCTCTTGTCAGATTTTTCCTGACAAAAAGTGACTAAACTGTGATCTGAAAAAAATTGTAAAGATGCTCAGGTCCATAAATATGTCGGAGTTAAGGAACCTTAAGGATAGTGTTGGACTTTCTTTATCACTTTGTCAAAAAAAAAAATGTGAGCCTCTGAGCCAACTAATTTAAAGTCATCACACAGGAATGGACAGAAATACAAGAAAAAGCTTTTGAAGAAGTAAAGAGGATAATTTCAAATTCTCCATTAATGAAATTTTATTACCCAAAGGAAAGTCTAGATTTAGAAAGTGACACATTAGAAAATAATCAGGGAACCATATTAATACAGAGAGAATGTCTAAAAGCACTTATGAGCTGTTATTTTCTAGTTAGCGAATGACAAAGAATTAACACTAGACCTTTAAAAACTGATTAGAATCTTTCACAAGGTCTTTAAGGACAAAAAAGCTGTACAGTGTCATGTCTTCCCAACTTTGCTTATATTTTAAATTTCTGAAAGCAGTAATTTAAATGGAATGGAAAACTGGTTCATCATCATACACATGAAGCTAGGTCTGACACAGTTAGCATCTCCTGCAACTCTTTGCCAAACCCCACCACAATGTAACTGTCCAAGCACATTTTCAGACCCATTCTTCCCACACAGTTAATGCCCCTCAAAATCAGAAATTAAGCATGAAATGCCATACTGCATTTTCAGAATAGTGTCCCCTTTTCTCTTGAGGACCTCTTCACTCCCTACATAGTTTCAAAGCTGTGGCACACAGACTTTTTCACCCAAAACGCTCTGGCCTCCAAAAAGCCCTGTCAAGTACCCCAAATCTGAATACCCATCACTTCCAATACAACTGCATTACCAGAGTTAGGCTGAACTGGCTTTAGCACAATTCACTTTTAAATTTTTGGAGTCAGGGTGCCTTGTGGGACACAACCCTGCTCCCTGGGGTCTGGGCATAGCAGGGACTGTCCTGGACAGCAGGGTAGGGCAGGAGTTGCAGCCTGGGCCCACCCTTACTACCTTAGTTGGAGGCAAGGCACAGGGAGGAGCACTGGGGCATTTGCAGTCTTGGGTGAGTCCTGGGGCACAGGATGAAGCCAGGCAGGGATGTCAGCCCGCATGTAGGGGGTCAGGAACAGGCTCTGTGAGAAGAATCAGGGTCAAACATGGCCCCAGACTGGCCAGGAAGGGTTTTTGCAGGAGGGTTAAGTTTGGTTATGCTTATTCAACATCTAGTTACAGGCACATGCTCTACTATTCTGTACAGATGTTTCTGAATGAAAGCTTTTCCATACACCTGAAAATAGCTTCTCTGATTGTTCCCAAGAAATCTCTCATCACCAAGAGATCGGAGATAACCTCTGAGCACTCAAGTACTGGTCCAATGCGGATCCATATATTCAACATCATTCTGCTTAAATCTCAAATCTAGCAGTTGTTTTCAGAGTCCAATTAATAAATGAGTCTCCAACTAACAAGCAGGACCTGGTTAGTATCCGTGCTGGAGATGGTGACCACTGCTTCTCTGTAACAGAGTCACACAGCAGCAGAAGGGCTTCCATTACGTAACAACATAAAGACAGAGATACAAGGATGGACAGACTGGTTAACTGGAGAGAACTCAGTCAAAGATATAGAGAATTTTTGCATTTTTATGAGAAAGCTTAGCTATAACATCTTCTGATAATGCATGTATATGTCAGATACAGTCTCTGATTTTCTCCAAGATCAGATTTTACCCTTTTATGGACAACATGAGTGCAATTTGTGAGGCTACCTTTTTTCATTAAGCTCAGAACAGCGTGATTTCAAATAGTTAAGAGCTTCAGCAAGATAGGTGTTCTAAATCACAAAAATTTCTTTTCATAGAATACTTATTAAGCAGTGGCAATATAAGATTGCACCATAAAGGCAGGCCAGGCATGGATGACGAAAATAAAAGGAACTGGGCCTTGTTCGCATCTGGCAATCAGCATCAGACCAAGTAGCGGGATTTAAAAGCAGTCTAACATGAAGATTAAGGAGAATAACACAAACATTCCCACCAGTCAAAAACTGACTGGCCTGGATTTCTGTTCAATAAACTCTGAAGCAAAAATAAGGCATATAAACATCATCCTACGACAGATTTGCCAAGAACGTGAATGAAATCAGTGAAAAAAGTGTAACAAATAAAGTACAATTGCATATTAATAAATATAGTAGGAGGAAAATGTTAAATTTTACAAGCAATCAAAGGAGATACAAGTTAAAAAAAAAAAAGAGGAAAAATTATGGCATTTAAGTACTAACATACAATATCTCCAAATACGAAGCACAGTCAGTAAGCTGAAAGATGCAGCAGACGGGGAGCTCAGAGTACAGGAAACAGAATGAATGCGGAAGCACCACACCTTCATCACAGCAGCGTACCTCAAGGATTTGAGGTATTTTACCTCACAAATCCCTGATAAGCCAGCTGCAAATAAACAACAAAGACTAGGTCAGGTCGAATATAAAGCATGGTTTGAGACACCTCATAATGCGCAGTATGCAGGAGTGCTAAATTCACACTTAAAAAGCAAAAGCGGCACAGGGGCAGAGCAAACAGAAAGCAAGAGGGAACAGAGGAAAACTGATCCCCACTTATCATGAACCTTAACTGATGATCAAACCTCAATGTAGCTTAAACCCCAGTTGCTCTAAGAGGATTTTTACTTGTTACATATCTCAAAAGAATCCTGTTTCCTAGTTCACTTTGTCATGAGTATCTGTGGTTTTGGCTCATACTCTTTTAAAAATGTGGCAAAGTAATGCTTTGTTGTTTCTTGCAACCTCTGTTCATTCCAACTCAGGAAAAAAAATTATTCAGACTAACATGGTTGCCTGTAATGTATTTATGGGGACTAAATAATATAGACTTCTGTGACACATCTTCATAAATTCTTGTGGCATCTCTTCATAGACAAGCACTGACAATGAATCCCAGCAGGTAAGGTTGGAGGAGACAAGAAGAAAAGAAGAAACATTTTTGGAATGATGTCAGCTGTACTGACTGGCATCACACAGGGAATGCTTAGCTGCCAATAAACTGAGCACTAAGTCTTTCCTCTATACTTTTCTATCCCAACTCCAACAGACTCTCTCACTTTTTGATCTTATCTTCATCCAAATTCTAAATACAGGTTTGTTTCAGTTGCATGTGTATACGTACAAGGTTATATGTGTATATGTACTAACTCACTGAGGAGTAACTGAGGGAGCTGTAGTTGTTTATTCTGGAGAAAAGGAGGCTGAGAGGTGACCTTATTGCTCTGTACAACTGCCTGAAAGGAGGTTGTAGACAGGTGGGGATCAGTCTTTTCTCCCAGGTGATCCCAAGCAATAGGAAAAGAGGAAATGGCTTCAAATTGCACTAGTGAAGGTTTACACTGGATATTAGGAAAAATGTCTTCACTGAACAGGTGGTCAAGCATTGGAACAGACTACACAAGGAAGTAGTGGAATCACCATTCCCGGAAATGTCCATAAACCATGCAGATGTGGTGCTTAGTGACACAGTTTAGCGGTGGATCTGTCTGTGTTAGGTTAATGGTTGGATTCGATGATCCTAGAGGCCTTTTCAAACCATAATGATTCTATGATTCTCTAATTAGGACACCTATTTGTAGCAGTCATCCTAACTGCTACACTTAGCCCTTGAAAGCTGCATTTACTTTCTTATTTCCCAATAAGGAAGAAAAGAAATTCCTTTCCCAGGTTTACTAAGTTATTGCAAAGTCATCAAGTTATTTATCAGTTGTTATGAAGTTCTTCAGGCATGCTGAAACAGTATCCATATACCTTCAAGGAAAATTTGACTTGAAGTACATCCTTAAATATGAAGATTGTACATCTTTCATGGGTGGGAGTGGAAGCCTTAGATAAAGTTTATTAGAGAAGCCATCTTGTTGAGCTACAAGATGCAAAAGGACTCCCTTGTGTTTTAAACTCCTCCACAGAAAGAAGCCTAGGTGAAGTTAGACCCGTTATTAGTCTCAGATTTTATCAACAGTTTAAATTTAAACAATTATAGAGGTGTGTGACGAACTTGAAGTTGGATAGGGAGAGGGAACCCCAGGCCAGAGGCTTTCCCTTTACCTCTTGCTCCGGGGG
>JAYRBT010000082.1:135509863-135566613 GCA_036023395.1 Myiotriccus ornatus | reverse complement strand
ATTTTGGGGAGAAGAAGGGTTACACAGAAAGTCACAAACACCATCTTGGAAGCATGGTTACTTTAACAAGTCCAACAGGTGTGATTGAACCACTTTGTCCTGTAGGTTTTAATGCTTGGAAATCACATATATTTATATAAAATGAATTATTTATTATGACAAATGAACAGGCAAAATATATTAAACAGAATTATTTACTATACAATATAAAAGCTAAAAAAAATAGTATAGTATAGCACAGAATAGTATAGTACACTATATTAAAGCAATTATATTAAAGCAATTATATCAAAGCTAGCAAAAAGAAACAATCACTAAGTAGAGATTGATGTAACTCACCACACTATGGTCGTGGGTACTCTTTCTCTCACTCAACCTCTGGGGAGTAACCATGAAGAGACATCTCTGATTCATGGGAGAAGCTCCACACACTCCAAGAAAGTATGTAGAAGAAGCTACTTTATGAAAACTGGACTGGGCTTTTATAGTTGTAAAGTGATTGACTGCCAGTCACCTATCTTTAGGTCAGCTAGCAGCTTATCTGTTACATCTTGCTTCAAAAAGTGGAATGTGTATTTGTATCTGGTTCACCAGGCTGGTTTTAGCATAATTCAACACTAAAAGCACCTCCATGGTGCCACCAGTAGCCCATCACAGACAGCTTGCATTGTTTGAATTCTCTGTCAGGATTCTGGGCCAAGGCGGACAGGCATCTATCAAGGCAGAGCATCCTGCTACAACATCAGAGCAAGGAATGGGTTTTCTAGTTGATGTAACAATTTTGGGTGGGAATATTAGCTCTCTGGTCATTTGCAACATCCAGATGTAAAAAAGTGAATAGATTGTTAAAAATTAATTCATTTTATCATGAACTCAATTTGAATATTATGACTGAGTATTCTCAGACGATACATAATTCAGATTTACTTTGTTCTGCAATAGAGAGTGGGATAATTCAGAGGTTATCTCAATTTCTAGTGTCTGCATATGTTCCTTGGGCCTATTATACTGTATGGTAGGGAATACTATAGGAAGAGTGACCTACCAATGACAAAATGAGAAGGATTAATTCAGTTTCTTCAAAATTCCAGGTAAAATTATGCCTTCATACTGCTATTGTTCAGAAAAAATCACTCAAATCATAAGGAATTTAAATCCTGAGACCAAGCCACAATACAAAATGGATTTGGGGTGTCAATAATCTTATTTTACTTTATGCCTGGAATTGTCACCTTTAGAAATTGCCCCAAACGTCCTTTCAGGAAGAAGTCTAAATGATCTTCTCAGTTCAGAGACAGTCACCTACTATTGTTACAAAGAAACAAACAAAAAAAAATAGGTGTGGGAACCTGGTATATAATGGCATGAAACATCCACATTTCACAAGAGTGGATACCTATACTCTTAAAAAATTTGAGTTTGCCTTTATCTGTATCTAAATTTGCCTTGTTGTCTGAAGTTTCCCTTCACATCCAAAACAGTACATCTAGCTTGTAGCAGAGCTAAACATAGATTGCACCAGCCTTAAATAAGTAGTGAGAAAAGCTGGCCAGTCTGGCACTGAGGTTAACCTCAAGTCCATTCCTGCACTGTGTTCTTAATTAGGTTCACCCAAAACTTCACATTAGTAAATGTTTCAACCTTTGAATATTTCATTCTAGGTGACACTATTTAACAAGAACTTTTTTGTTTCTTATTCAGAATTTGGCTAATCCAAAAGCAAGCAGGACATATGAAAGGCCAAAGGTTAGGATAAAATGCTGAAACAGTTTCTTTCTTTCTGAATATTCATGTAATGACTTTGGAAAAACACAGCTATTTCTTTGGTATAATTTACCTTAGCACTAAACACAGTATAAAAGATATATCTTGAAGTAGATAGGATAGAAAAAGTAATTTCCCAAAAATATTCCCAATTATCCAGGACAAGGCTCTCTGAGAATTTTAAACAGGAAAATAAAACATAAGAGCTGAGAAAAACTAAAAGATTTGGCAGCTCTTTAAAATTAGATGTCTTCTCTCTATTTCACCCCAAGAGAGTTTAAGCATTGAAAATCAGTAATTTTGAGTGCAGTTAGCAACTTTTAATACAGAAGCACATTGAGGTGGCAGAAAAACATAAGCTAGAATTAAACTCTTTCATTTCAGTACTCGTAGCACCGCAGCCAAATTCAGCAGAAGCTGCTAAATCAGTTTGAGCAGCTAGTACATACGGTGCTTATTTTTCTATAGATACAGTAATGACAGCACTACCCATACACAAGTCCTTTTGACTGCAGGGTAGGCACATTATTAGTTGCAACCCACATAGTAACATTCATCCGCTTACCAGTGACAACTGAGTTCTGATTATGTTATATATCTGAACGAAAGACAAAAAACTGCAGACACTGAATAGCTAACAGAATAATTCATTTTTCAGAAGAACATTGAATGTGACAAATAATAGGTTTCAAATCTACCTAAGACATATTTTTGCATATTCCCAAAGCCAGAAAATTCCAGATGACAAAATTTGTGGTTAATAACTTCTTGAGTCTGCCTGCAAGCACTTACATTGTCATCTTTGAGCACAGTAAGAACAACTGAAAAATCAAGAGTGTTGCCCAAGGTTTTCTTAGAAAATTACACTGGAGAAAATAGACCACGACTGTGCTTTAATATCCCAGCAACTCTCAACCAAAGGCCCTAGAACAGAAACAAAAAACCCCAACACAACCCCAAACATTCAATGACCATATCCAAACATCGAAAAATAATCTATTTTAAGAACCTTTTCTTTACTGTAACACTGATATTATTTCAAAATGTTTGTACAGTAATATACCCTTGGCAGAAACTCTGCATAATTGTCTTATTGTACTTTCATAGAATTCCAAATTTGGCACAAAATCAAATTTTGGGAGGCCATAGTTTCTTTTCCACTGAATCTGATGGCATAGTGATATTCTATTAGATAGCACTATAAAATCAAAGCAACAGTTAGAAAATTAGAGAGGCAGTCTTGTCAAAGACTGTTGGTATAGGAAAATTAATATAGCAAATAGCCTTAAAAGCTGCTCTTTACAATTACAACTTTCAATTCACACTTAACATTAAGGATCAATTACCTTACTGAACAGATACGTGACTTGCTGAGCACAGTGAGGACAGATGAGCACCTGAAAACTTGGGCTGGAGTCTATGGCAGTGGCATGTGGTGACTGGTTCTCATAATCCTGAGCAGACCTCCTATTGTGCACCTAAATATGGACATAAGTACCTAATTTTAAGCCTTGGGGTCAGAAGAACAGTTAATTATGCTTCTGCTTGAAAATGGCACTTTGTATATCAATAATAATCGACTAAATTGAGATTTGCAAGAGAAAAAAGAAATCTGATCATACCAAATACAAGAATATCTCCAGATTTGCTTTAGGACTACAGCCCTCACATTAACAAGATTCCACAGATGATGAAGTAATGCATTGCCAACAGTTACCAGATGGTTGTTAAAGGACTGATGAGGGTGTACATTTGATAGAGTCAACAAACCAGGCTGTAACATATTTAAAACTAGTAATCTGTATGCATGGTTCAGAGACTAAGAACACACTGATGATTATAAAAAGTTAGTTCAAAACGATTCAGTTTTCAAGATTTACTGTGCTTCAATATCTTCCTGAAATGTTCAAACAGTGTCTTCATCACTTACCTTCAAGTCGTAAATGCTAATGTCCTTACTTGTGATGAGAGAGAACTGAGTGGTCTGATTAGGAAAGGCTCTTTCTTTATAATGAATACTATTCTGTTTGATATTACAAGAGATGATGGTTGATCAGCACTTTCATAATTGGTGATTAGAATAAGGCCTAGCATAGAACTACAATCCTAGAGTCCATAGACCTACAGCATAGTGTTATCTTGATCTGATTCTTCATGAGTTGTTGGTAAATGAGAAATCAGAAAAAAATTTTCATTTTTAAAGTATATATTTCTTGCAGTATTTGTGGGAAGAAAAGTAAATCAGTCTTCATTTTTATTGCCAAGCAACATTTTTTCTAATGATATTGCTTTAATAGCAGAAGATACTATCTAGGAAGATGTATTTTTTATTTCTGCAAGGTATAAATTTTGGTATTTGTTAAAAGTTCTTTTAAAGAAATTATACCCAATAACGAGTTGACAGAAGTCAAAGAAGGGTTTTCCTACTGTAGGAAAGTATGTGGGTTATTTTTTCCCCTTACTCATCAATGGAAGGTTATAAAACCCCTTTCTTTTCCCAGGATTCTGAGTAGAATTTTGTGTTTTAACTACTGCTGAAATCTTTATCTGAAAATGAGATTATTCAGTGTTTTATTTTCTGATTACATCCTTCACCTTTGCACTGGGTCTTAAAATACCAACTAACACTACTAAGGACAAGTCAAAAATCTGTGCATACAGACCAGTTTCTGATATTCCACAGACTAATATGTCTCCGACTTCAATAGAAGATCAAAAAGACTCTTAAAGATTACCTTCACCAGAGAAAGCATATGAGTAATTAATTGTTTCTGCCACAATCCTGGTAAATGAAGAGAACATTGCAGTCACTGACAAGTTTGCAGAGAATATAAAAATCAGACACTGATTTTGATAGTGGAGCCCCCCAGACATTTTCTGTTTTATCTCCAGATAGATTTAAAGTCCATTTTGCTTTAATTGACTGCTTTTATTGTGTAGTTTAGAAACTGGAGTGTGCAGGATGGTTTCATGTGGATATAACTATTAATATTGACTAGGGTTTATACATGAATATGAGTATATTAATTTGATGTGGAATATAGCTTTAGAGCGCTGTTCTTTTCATCTTTGTACTGAAGTTCTTCTACAGCCTGTTTTAATAAATGCTCACTCATGAATGTATAACTTCTTGTAGTTCTTTCATTTGTCCCTGATAGTGCTTCCTACCTGTCCTAGGTAGCCCAAGAAGCTTGGTATGCTCCCCTAGGGAGGATAGAATAAAGACCCCAATTAATAACAGAAAAGAAAGAGATAATAAAGAACAGGGTCAGGACATGACATTGCCTTTAGTTCTTGGACTGCAGGATGAGCTCTCTGTACTTCAAGTGAAAGCACTCAAGGAACTCAAGCCTGCAAACTTTGTGTGACTTTTTCTGCACTGTGACAGTAAACTGGAACAGAACAAATTAAGACTCAAGAAGAACTAGAAGAGGCTGCGACCTTAGACATGTACTGGATAGCTTTATTCATCACTGTCAGTGTCCTTTGTTGTCATAGATGTCATCCCACACTGAGGAGCAGGTAGTGTCCCTGGTACATGCCAGCCATTTAGGAAGAACAGGTATGTAAGGGAATGTCTGAAATTCTCATGCACTGTTGTAAATGTAAAGATGAGTCATGTGTGGCAAGGCCCATGAGGAGACCCTGGTTAATATGAATATCACAACTGAGGACAAGGATTAGAATGCTTCTTGCAGATATTATAAACACATCAGCTGAGACTGATACTACTGCTTTTCCTTTTGGGTCTAAGATATAAAGCTTTAGTCATAGGTATAAATGTACAGGGAGCATTTATATTTCATGTGTCTGTAAAAACTCATGTACCAAATCTAACTTTCAGTATGAGACAAAATGTGTAATCAGAAAGAAAATGAAACAGAAAATCTGAGTATAGCGAAATAGGACAGTTCTGGGAGGCATGAAGAAAAGGATTTTGGGAAGAAATCTCTACTCTACTTTGGTAACAATTAGGAAACATTTGATCTTTCTCATAGTATTCAGAGTGAATACCAGAAATGTGTAGACAGCCTTCAGGAGTATCTTACCACAGCAGTGTTGAAAATACACCAGCACAGGTTGAAATGCACATTCAGTATTACCCTGGTCAAGGAAGCTACACATCTCTTTGCTTCTGAAGCTCTGCTTTACAACCTGTAATTTGCAACCTCTTAGTAAATAATCCGACTCCTGCTTTCTCTCAGCAAGGCAGCAAAAATGTTTGCTTGTTTAAAATGTGCAGCGTTTCTGAAATCAGTGGAGTTGGGTATCCGTAAAGACCTATAAAGGTGCCCAACTCTGATAAGCTAGGCAGAAGTATCTAAATATACATTTCCTTTAACATTTTAAAAAAATTATATGCTTGTGTTGTTAACATAAGATTCTTGTTTTCTTGATTTAATGCAAAGTTTGGAAGAAAGGCAGAATTATGTTTTCATTAACTTTTAACTTGACATCTAAAAAGCTTTGCTGTGACTTTGAAGATCTGCATATTTAGAAACCCGCCACTCATTGATATTGGCAGAGATCGTGAAAAGTGACAAAACCACATTTAAAGAACATGAAGGTTGCATGGTCCTGCACTCAGAAATGTGAAAAGGTCTTCACCTCAGCTCAAAACTGAGTATACATAATCACAGCCTTTACCGCCCTGTGCTCCAGTTGAACCCTCCCTCTGCTTCCAGATGCATGGCCTGAGCAAGGCAGTGTGCTGGGAACACAGATGCTCTCCAAGGTCCCAGTTTATGCATAATGTTGCACACCAGGCAGAAGAAGAAGTTCAGAAGAAAGCTGATATGCTGATGTGCTGCACCAAGAATAAAGCACACCAAGGATAAATGAGCTACCTGCAAATATTCAGATAAATTACATATGTAACTGCATCTTTAGATGGCCATAATCTGGTCAAATATAATTGGATTTTGCATCAGCAAATATACTTTTCCTCTACTAAGCACCATTCCTCTGAAATATACCCAGACATGCATGCACCTGTTTCAAGCGTGTACGGAAAGAATCCTTCAAAAATCTTTTAATATTTCTTTTATATGCCCCAGATTCAATCTAGTTCAACAGCTTTTGCTGAAATTACGGAAATTAATGTTCAGAAACATATATATCCCATAGAAATTCTACCCTGAAATGTAGCAGAATTCCAATCAGCTGAAGAAATGTCTTAGGATGGAAGATGTCAGCAATATCTGCTGTCCTTAACATAAACATAATTAAATAATGTTGCAGCTCTTGAAGTGTTAGTGTTTGCAAAGTATAGGGGAGCATGTTGCAAATATATACCCTGATAGTTATCTGCCAACTACCACTGCTATCAGGTAGTTAGCAGCATGAAATTGTAAACGGACTATTACACTTTCAAGATAGTAACGAAAAATCATCATAAGTAACAAAAAAAACATTTCCTAGTTTGACAGCAATTCTTTCAAGATACACCCTGTAATTTTCATGTGTCTTTCAGTTTAAGTAGAGGAGAACAGGGGAAGTTTTTGTTACAATAAAGATTTTATTTTTTCATGCTTGATATTAGTTCATTACTGATGATCTGAAGAAAAATTGCAGAGAGCGAACTCAGGCTGAATGCTACACCTTTCAAATCACGGTGTTCTGACTGGGAAATGTGATAAAGAGGTAGTTTCTGTAAACTGAGAAAGGTAGTCAACTGCTCATTTTTTTCATTTTAGACACACACAAAAGTTCCTTTTTTTAGCATTTTTCTTTCTGAACACAGGTCATGTTTTTTTAATCTGTTAAGGCTCTTTTTTTCTTTTTTTTTTTTTTTTCCTTCATACAGCTTATTCCTAATTAAAACTCCAGTCTCTAAACACTAAATGGTTGCATTTCCTTCCTAGAATCTTTTGCAATACTCACTTGATATCATAAACAATTATAAAGACTTCCTTCCCCCACCAAAAGAAAAACAACCAAACAGTCTGCACACAGTTTCTGAGGTGCATCCCATTAGAACAGAGTGAATAATATATGTAGGGTAGGGGTTTCATAAACTGTAAGCTCTTTTGGAGCTTTAGGTTTTTAGCCTACCTTTCCAATTTGATCCAACAGATTACTGTCTTGTTACTGCAACAATTACATGGTTTATTTTTAGTAAGGGTTATTTTTTTGATTGGTTCTTTTTATTGAGATGCCTCAGTTTCCTAATTACTTGCAGATATCTTCATCAGTTGCCCAATTATAATGGTTAATCCTATGGTGACGGATCAACCGCAGACACAGCTACAGCAGCATAAGTTCTATCATCAATTCATTAATAAACTTTGTTCTAAACAGTTATTTTTTTAAGCTTGAAATATATAGTAAAAAAAAAAAAAAGATAAATTCTAGTTTTCAGGAAAAGAGGCTAAATGACAGGACACAAAGAAAGGAGAGTACTAATCTATCCCCAAGAAAGAAGACATTTAGAAAAACTCAAGCCTTATAGAATAACATTAAAATATGCAATAGTATTCTCTCAGAGCTTTATTTATGTCACTTACCTTTTGTTAATTAGGGTAATGTCAAATAATTTCTCTTGACATAATCTAACTATCACAGAGAATTCTCCAAAATATTAGATAAAAATATTAAATGCCTTGAGTGTATTGTTTAATTCCATTAGCTTTAATTAGCTATTAAAAAAACCCCACAGACAGTAGCATACCTCTAATAAAAATAGCATACTAATAAATTATTAGAAAGGAAAAACATGCACATAGGAGTCATTACTCTTCTCAGTGTCTGAAACACTGGTGTACTATGAATATTTTCTGAATTAAGTCACAAAAGAAAGGTACTTAAAATTGCACCTGTTATATTATTAATTATGAACTCGATCAAAAGAATTTTTAATTAAATTTCTCTTTGATTCTACTAGATAATTCTTCCAGTAGCATTTGATTTGTTGAGTCACGAACAAAATCTTACAATTTCCTTGGAGCAAACAGGAGACACACAGATGACTTCAATGATTCCTTAAAATTTTTCAGAAAGAAATTCTGTACTAAGATTTAAAAAGCTCATTTTAAAAAAATTGTTCTGCAAATGTCTACTAACAATTATGAGAACTATATCTAACAATTAAAATTTTTAACCAATATAAATCTTTATATTTAAGTACTTACATTATTACCCTTCCAGAAAATAATAAAATTCTAGTAGAATTCTGTTTTAAAGATTTTGTCACAGAATGATTCCGTGAATGGCCAAGTCTTCTAATACTCTTTACTGGAGTATTTACCTCTGCTTGAATTTAATTTTTGGATTATATTTTTGTAAACAAAGTCAAAACATCGAGACAATGATTTATGACTTTTTAGCCTTTCCTAGGAAGACAATGGTTTAAATGTCCCCCTTATCACCTCTTGTCATATTTCTTGCTTTGATTACTTTCATTTTATCATTGCTTTCACTCTGCTTTTTCTTGAAGTGTCTTGCAAAGAATCCTTTCCTACTAATTCATGAAATTATTCCAAATACATTTCTAGTAAATTCCAAATCACCTGCTAAGTTTATATTCTCCTGCTGCTCCAATATCTGATAGATTTTATTGACCAGTTTAGGGAATTAACAGAAATAAGATTATTTTGATGTTCAGTAGAACTAGAGGGGAAAAAACAGAACTGCAGAAGTATGTTGTTTTGATGTAGGTTGCAGGTGTTCAGATAGCACTTCAGAATTAAGCATAAGAGACTAATTCAGTTTTCAGAAGACTGTGAGAAAGATGCCAGAGATCAGTTCCTGTAATTATCTTATTCTACTTCTGTGACAATGGGAAAAGCATAAGTATCAGTTGGGAACTTCCTCTAAAAATTAAAACTATTTATGTGGACAGTTTCTAAATAATTGATTGAGGGATCAAAAGTAAAATCTACATAATCTTCTAAAAGAGATATCAACTGTATTCAAAGTCCAAGTTTCAAACTAGCAAGTTTATAGTAATGAATCATAGAATCATAGAATATGCTGAGATGGAAGGGATTCACAAGATTCATCACAGTCCAATCCCTAGCTGTGTCCAGGACCATCCCCAAGAGTCACACTCATGTGGCCAAGAGTGTCAGCCAAGCACTTCTTGAACTCTGTCAAGCTTAGTGCTGTGACCACTCCCCTGGGGAGCCTGTTCCAGTGCCAAACCACCCTCTGGGTGAAGAATCTTTTCCTAATATCGAACCTAAACCTTCTCTGACACAACTTCAATGAGAATGTGTAGTCTCAAGATGCATCATCCTTTCTAGTCCAAAGTCCCGACTGGCAGATCTAGTCTAGTTTAAGCACTGAAAAACATGAGGTGATAACACTTTGTTGCAATTTTTAATACCTCAAGACCATTGATTGTCTTATTCATATATTGACCCAGGAATTCCACTGTTCATTTGGTGTTTTATTTTCAACTATTAATTTTTTTCACAGAAGAGGAGGAGGAGTTCTGCCCAAAAATTTATATTTCAGTAGAGCTTCATATTTGATTGTTTTCCATGTACTAGAAGGACTTTTAATATATTTCTCTCCTGCGCAGACAAATACAAGCAGGATATTGTCCTTGCAAGATATCACCTCTTCTGAGTACTGTATCAATTTTGTCACTTTCCTTTTCTATGATAAAAGCAGTTAATGTAATGTTGTCTGACAGCAAACTGCCCAAACTGCTTGTGAATAGAAAAGAAAATAGCTCTGTTATTTGTAAAACAATCTTGCAGATTAGCAGAATGTCCTTTTCTTCCTCTGTTGCCTTGCCAATATTTTTTTTCACATTTTTTTTTCCTTTTCCTAAACATTATCTTTTTCTGAATGACCTTCATTTTTTTTTTCCTGCTTTCTCCTTATAATGATAAAATTAATAATCTCTTCCATGTAAATTAGGCAATTCATTTCCATTCCAAGTTTTTTGGAAGTAACATACAGGCAAATTTCAAGAGAAATTCTTACATGAAGTTTGGGAGAATGGAAATATTCTTTCTTCTCTTTCCTCCCACCTTGTTTTCTACTACTGAAAAAAAAAAATTTTGGAAGAAAGTAAGAAAGAAAAGTTCTGGATGAACAAATAAGTTCAATAGCTCAATATAGTTAATTGAGCCAGCTCTCTCTCATGTTCTCTAGTTCATGTAGTTCAGTGATGTTTTCCTGCCACATTCAAAAGCAAAGGAATCTGATATTTTTCGTGCTATGATCCAAAATTGAAATATAACTTTACCAGCAGGGGTTTGTACCATACAAGAAACTCTAAAACATGCATTTGTTCTTTTCTCCTGTGCTGACAATACCTCTTGTTTTTCTAGTGTGAAGGATCTTGCCAAACCTTTCAACATCAGAATAATAAACTAGGCTACTTCCAATCTTTTTCTGTCATTCTCTCACTTTAGATTAGACTTAAGGAACTTAAGGTGGTTGTAGACTCCTCCTGACCTTGAATCAGAAGCATGCGTAAGCTTAGGCTGCTGATGGAACATGCAGTTGAGGATTTGCTGAAGAGCAGGAATTTGCGAACTTCTTGTGTATGTCAAGTTATATTCTAGACCTGAAAGTCAAAGAGCTGTAGCAGAGCAATATTGTCAGCACCCTTCATACAGAAGATTCACAAAACCAGCTCCACATGAATTAATGAGTATTTCTTTATATCACTAGTTCAGCAAAAATGCAGGTTTTGGATTAATTCATTTTAGGGTTGTTTTATTTATCCTTTGACTTCTCAGTTTAAGTCACTATAAGAGTGTTCAGCTGTACAAAATATATCTTTGATCTACTAATCTTCTCTCTACAGATTAGAAATATAATAAATTATCAGGACAGTGTTGCTTTAGTGTAACCTATCAACTCCTTCATGACTACTTAACAGTTGCTAATCTACACAACCAGCAAACACAAGTCTAGGGCCAATGCAAGCCCCTAATTGCAATTTATGTTCTCAAAATTGTTATGGAAAGTAAACAAAATAATTTTAAAAACCACCCAAGACACAGAAGATGAGGGCCTCATGTTTAAAAGAAATAAGGAGGAAAATTAAGTTTCTTAAATCAGAGGAAGTAAAAAGAATAAGTTGTACTGGAGTTAAATAAATATTAAATATTACTTATACTGTGTACTTTGTAAACATCTCTATCTTGTGATAACTTTTTATATAGTAACCTAGCCCAAATTTCTTTTTAAAAATAGTCTAAATCAAAGTAATATTTCATAGTTTATAATCTAAACTGTTACGAATATTGTAGGGTTAGAGTTTTTGTAAATGTTTGTAGATCTCAGTATACAACCATGAAATATTAACTCTTAAGACTGAGATATCAGCCTCAGTGCTTCTTAATACCACATAATCTCATAACGCAACTTCCTGTGAAAAAAGTAGTCATATGAAAGGCAGTCAGACAGCCCATTCACACCCAATCCTACATACTCACACATGGCAATAAACATTTTTGTTTAGCACTTCTAAACGGTATATTATCTCAGTTATCTTTGTCCATCTCCTTTAACATTACATAAGACTTCTGTGTGTATCCCTTTCATGTTCTCCTTCTGAAAAACACCTGATTGTTGGTTTTGGAAAGAAAACACCTGTCAGCGATTAAGGTAAGGATACAATCAGCTCTCAAAAACCAGCAATTTTTGTCTTCAGCCTGGAGGTCAGCACTTCAGACTAATAGTAAGCACTCATGAAGAGGCAACTCTGAAAGACTGGTACCTCTGGAATAGTGAAAAGCTGAGCATACTCCAAAAGTACAGCTTCACTAAAGCCAGCTCCCTTCGTGCATTCAGCCTCTTGAAAAGTAATCATTCTGAGCATGTGTTTAATTCCAGCACAACATGCCTTTTGAAAACAGTGTTTTGAGCTTCAGAGGGAAAGTTGATGTTTTAGAATTATGGCTACTGGGCAGCAATTTTTACTTGAGCTATATTGTATTTAGCAGATTAAAAGATCTAACAGTTTGCTACAAGATCTGCTAGTCCAGTCCTGCCTCATTACCTCACAATAGGAAGAGTTAAATAGCCTTACAGTGGAGTGGCCACACACTGAACAAACCTTTCAGTGAGTGATCTGTCTCCTTGAACTCTTCTAGAATGTTTCCAGGCTACTGTTAGGCTAAATTTGATCCCTCATGATCCAACTTCTCTAACTGTAAACATTCTATGTATAAATGAGATGTAGTAGAACTGTTTTCATATGAGTAAAGGTAACAGAAGTTCTTTTTATATGTAGCACTGATACATTTAGTTATACAAAGTACCGGCAGGGAAAGCTGTTACCTTCTATCTTGGTTTTTAGTTTGAAAGTTTTTGAATTAAATACACACAGTCAAGAGATTTCAAAAGGTCATTTTGTTGCCATGCTCTCTGTATTTTGGATTTTTTTTTTTGTTTTGGTTTTTGGTTTGGTTTGGGGTTTTTTGTATTCACTTCCTGAAGCAATCAGTTGGTTTTGTTTGTTTGTTTTTTTTCCTTAGATGTGACAATCTGGACTCATGGAGTCAATTTCCTTGCTGCTGCCTAGACCTGCTCTGACCCTACAACCCCACAGGCTACAGAGTGCTTCCAGGGGAAAGACTGAACTCTGCAAAGGTTCCTGTGAAATGACAGCCACCAGCAGTGAAGGCAAAGCACACAGACATCTTCTCTGTGCTGACCAGTCCCTGTCCTTTGCAGAAGTGTATAGTACTTATGCAGCAAACCATGAATAAAAAAAGGTATAATGATGCCATTTATCACAAATGCAAATATTTTCCAGCCCTGGCCCCTGGCAATCAGTTCAGCATTCGTAATACAAAATCTGTGAAATTTGGTCCTGAGGGAACCGGCTGATGTTGTTGCCTAGCCACTCTCCATCATACTGCAAAAATCATAATAATCAGTCCCCATTGACGGGAAAAAGGGAAACGTCACTCCATATTTAAAAAGGGGAGAAAGGAAGATCCAGAGAGCTACAGACCAGTGAGCCTCACCTCTGTGCCTGGGAAAATCATGCAGTAGATCCTTCTTGAAGATATGCTAAGGAACATAAAAGACAAGGAGGTAATTCAAGGTAACCAACATGGCTTTACAAGGGGTAAAATAGTGGTCTGTGATGGAGTTACAGCAATGGCAGACAAGGGAAGATTGACTGATGTCATCCATCCAGAATTCTGTAGTTCTTTTTACAGTCTCGTATGATATCCTTATCTCCAAATTGGAGAGTCATGGATTTGATGGATGGACTATTTGGTGAATAAGGAACTAGCTGGCTGGATACAGAGAGTTGTGGTCAATGGCTCTATGTCCAGGTGGAGACCAGTGACAAGGGGTGTCCCTCAGTGTGGGGTCTGGTTATAGCATGGGTGCTAGCAAAGCATCCTGGGAGTTGTAGTTTGTAAGTACTGTATCACACATGCGCAGTTAAATGCTTGTGTAGGATTGGCTGATAAGGTCACGTGCTGTGACATGTCAGCATTTGAAACTACTATATAATCCCTTGTTTCTTTCAATAAAGGATACTTTCCTTACCCACCATATTGGTATCTGTCTCTGGTCCCAAGGACTCATTACTTATTGTATTATTACAGCTGCTACACCTCAGGACTCTGTCCTGGGACTGGTGCTCTTCACTACCTTCATTAATGACATAGACAGTGAGGTGAGATTGAGTGCACCCTCAGCAAGTTTGCAGATGACAGGAAACTGAGTGGTGCAGTTAACACAACAGAAGGATGTGATGCCATCCAGAGAGACGTGGACACGCATGAGAAATAGGCACATGGGAATCTCATGAAGTTCAGCAAGTCTTAGCGACATCTGAAGCAGGGCAAACCCAGACCTGAGCACAGACTAGAATAAGAAATCACTGAGAGCAGTTCTGCAGAGAAGGACTTGGCGGTTCTGGTAGATGAGTGATGACATGAGCCAACAGTGTGTGCCAGAAGTCCAAAGAGCCAACCATATCCTGGGCTGCATCAAAAGAGGTGTGATCAACTGGTTAAGAGAGGTGATTCTGCCCCTCTGCTCTATCCTTGTGAGACTCCCAGCTGGAGTAGTGCCTCCAGACCTGGTACTCTCAGCGCAAGAAAGACATGGGCCTATTAGAGGAGGTTCAGAGGAGAGCCTTGAAGATGATCGGAAGCCTAGAGCACCTCTCCTATGAAAACAAACTGAGAGAGTTGGGGTCATTCAGCATGGAGAAGAGAAGTCTCAGGGCAGATCTTACTGCAGTCTTCCAATACATGAACGGGGCTAACAAAAAGGAGGTAGAGAGACCTTTTGTACAGGCAAAGAGTGACAGGACAATGCTTTTAAACTGAAAGTGGACATATTTAGATTAGATGTTATGAAGAAATTCTTCACTCAGAGAGTGGTGAAGTACTGGAACACATTTCCCAGAGAAGTTGTGGATGGCCCATTCTCAGAAGTGTTCAAGACCAGGTTGAATTGGGCTCTGAGCATCCTGGTCTACTGAATGACAACCCGGCCTGTCTATGGTAGGGTGGTTGTAAATAGAGGCTTTTTTATGTCCCTTCCATCCTTAACTATTCTATGATTCTCTGTGTACTACGGTACTTCATAAATTGGAAAATTATTTCCTTTAGAAATTGAAAAGAGTCAGAAATCAGATATTTTTATATGTTTATTTTAGCAAAGGTAAGGGTTCTGACTGAACAAAAACAGTACTAACCTTAAAGTTTATTCACTGCATTTTAAGCAATCCTTTTGTTTCAAGTATCACACGAAAAAAAAAAAAAGAAGTAAGACATGGAAAGAGAAGTTTGTACATTCCAGATGATGAGAAAAATAATAAAAATATCTTCCATTTCATTTGCAATATTAAATACAACGTTAGCTACTGAAATAATTATTTTCTCTCTGTCTGTGTAAATATAGATATAGTTAAAAAATATCCTTTTAAGAGAAAGTAAATACAGTGTCTATTCATCTGTGGAAATGATTTCTAACTGTAAGTATATATGTTCTTACAGTCACATATGTATATTATAAGGACAACATACATCTTTCCCATGCCAGCCTTCTTAAATGCCGATACAGCAGATAAATATTGCATATTCTGTTTAATAAAGCCATGGGACTTTATAGAATCATAGAATCATAGAATCAGATGGGTTGGAAAGGACCTCCGAGATCATCATGTCCAACCCTTGATCCACTACCACCCCAGTTACTAGATCACGGCGCTTAAGTGCCACATCCAGTCTCTTCCAGGGACAGAAAATTTACCACCTCCCTGGGCAGCCCATTCCAATGCCTGATTACCCTCTCTGTAAAGAATTTCTTCCTAATATTTAACCTAAACTTCCCCTGGCAGAGCTTAAGACCATGCCCTCTTGTCCTGCTGCTGGTTGCCTGGGAGAAGAGACCGACCCTCACCTGGCTACAACCTCCCTTCAGGTAGTTGTGGAGAGTGATGAGGTCACCCCTGAGTCTTCTCTTCTCCAGGCTAAACAACTCCAGCTCCCTCAGCCCCTCCTCATAGGGCTTGTGTTCAAGTCCCTTCACCAGCCTGGTTGCTCTTCTCTGGACCTGCTCCAGCACCTCAATATCCTTCCTAATAAATAACTAAGCATAGAAATTTATACACTCTATCCTTTCATAGGGCTCCATTGGTTTGAATGTTTATTTGAGTGGTTGCATGTCTTAACTAAGTTTTGTTTTGCTACAGTCTGAGAAGAAAATAGTCGTACTGACTGAAACTCTTTGAAATGTTAAGAAAGACTTATGTTCAACTGCTTCACAATGAATTATATTCCCACTCATTATGGAAATCAGATTCTTCACATAATTCTAGTAAAAATATTTTCAAAGAAAGCAATAATTAAGATAAATTATAATTGAAAAAGTTTGACAATCTTGGAGTGAGCAATAAAAGAATCAATGTAGCTATATTCCTATGTTTGTGGTAATTTAAGATGATGGTAACTTCTGGGACTTTTTATTCCCTGCCTGCCTCAAAACCTGTCTCAATCATTGAGACATATTGCTGTATAATTCAAGAGCCAGAGAAAATCCCAGTTAATTATCATATGGATTCATTAGAAACTTTAATGTGATTTGAATATATAAATAACAACTCATTTTAAATCCAAATAATGTGCTTTTCATTATGATTAATATCCATATATATACTATTCTTAGTAGCATCTATGAATATGCCAAAAGTATGAGAATATTGTTTTATTGTTATAGAGTCAGTCAGAATTAAATGTCACCTATACTAGCTACAACTAAAAATCATAAGTTCACCAAACAAGAAACTGATACCTTGAATTGCAACAGTTACCTTTCTAGTGGCAGCACAAATATTTGACATTTCCTGGAGAAATGTCACTATCACATTCACTGGTAACTGTGTTATGAATTAAAAAGACTGAGTGGATTTTAAGGCTCCACTACCCTTGCTCCTACAGCTGTGCAGTGAACTGATCCTGGATCTTCTTTCTTCCTTTCTTGTTTTGTGCTTTGTTTGTTTGCTTATGGTGTGCTATATCAACATGTCATTAAGTTACCTGTATCTCATGTAAGTCATTTGCCAAAACATAGGTATTTGGCATATGGACAAACATAGTTGTATTTAAGGCATTTCTATGTTTGTGTTTCTTTCTGAAGATATTTCTCTATTCCTTTTTCCTCTAGCTGTAAAAGAAAAAAGTATTATAAAAAAAAAGGAGTATCTAAATGGCTTCACAAATAAGAGAAGCAAAGAATAAGACATTTTTCACACAAATATCTAAATTAATTCAGGATGTGATTTCATGTGAGAGGGAGATTAAATTATATCTTGTTCTTTGTACTCTTTGCCTTTTATCACTACGGATTGTTTGACGTTTTGCTTTCATTGTGCTGTATCGATGACAAAGTGTTGGAGGCAGTAACTATATGCAGACCTTATTCCGAAATACTCCCTGACTCAAAATGCCCTTTGAGTTCAATGCTATTCCCAAACACCAATACAACTATTTAACAAGAACCCATATATTAACTAATAAATATAATATCCCTGTTTTCTCAGAGAAAATTAGGAATATAATATTATAGCATGAATACTCTCTGGAATCCATTTGCTTTTTAATTCAAGAAGACTATTTCTAGGTAGGCAAAGGAGATACAAAATAAAGGGAAGGTAAAAGTATAGTGCTGGCCTAAGCCTGGAACCTCAGTAGGTTTTTGAGATTATTTTTAAACTGCCTCTTGAAGTTTCATGTTGTATCAAGGGAAACTTAACCTTTTTTTCCCCAGTATAAGTTCCTTCTTTTTTTGTTCTCCTTTCTACTGTACTTTATAACAGAATTTTAGGTTTTCAGGGAAGATATCTGGTCTAAAAGAAGGTGAGAAAGAATGTAGAAAAACTGCATTATTGTGTTCTGGCCAGCTACATTAGAACTTTTAACCATGTTTATGGAGAACGAAGTATCTGTGTTCCATTTTATTCACCTAATATTTATTTATTGTGTTATTTTTCTTTTGGTTTTGTTTTGATTTGTTTGTTTGTTTTTAAGTGATGATACATTTCTTGACACTACAGTGGCACTGTCACTTCTTGTCCATTTCTCAAACAGAATTTCTTCAGAACATCTGTGCCCTCATCATTCCAGCAACTCTTTATTTTCTGGCACTAATACAAAATAAAGGGGTAATGCAAGGATTCAGGAATTACGAATACTCTTACATCATGAACCCTCTAGATGTTCAGAGATTTTTATCAAAGCCTAATCTTTAAATGTGAAGAATGTAATTGTTTACAACCTGTCATGTGAAAACAAAACAGAAGGAGGGCTGGGAGATGAGTATGACCTGTCACCAGATGTGACTTCGGTACACAAGCATTCATGGGGTCCAAACTTCTGTTTAGAAAATAAGGAATAAGAGATTCCAGAAAAACGAGCCCAGCTGAAATACCTCATATTTATAATCCAAATAGCGATGGTAATAACAGTGTAATAAAAGTGACACGACGTTAAGTCTTTACTTCCTGTAGGCAAAAAGGAATGTAGCCTCTATGTAGAAGCCCCATACTATCATCTGCTTTTCTCTGTAAGCTTCATGTTTCCCTCCCAGATATGAAATGTTGTAGGATACTTTGTGATGCAGGACCGTGATGGTGGTTGCCGTGGGGTGTGGTTTTGTTTGGCATCTTTGTTGTTGTTGTGGGGGCTTTTT
Source organism: Myiotriccus ornatus (assembly GCA_036023395.1). Classification (NCBI taxonomy): domain Eukaryota; kingdom Metazoa; phylum Chordata; class Aves; order Passeriformes; family Tyrannidae; genus Myiotriccus; species Myiotriccus ornatus. The sequence goes on along the minus strand of JAYRBT010000082.1, from coordinate 135,547,716 downwards.
GTCGGTTTAGGTTTGAGTTCTTGGTTTTTTACCTCTGGAAATAATAGAGCAATAGAGACACCTACTGGTATTTTCACAATATTGAAAATTAATAAGTGTCTTGGGAAAACGCTAAAATACTTTGCATATATTAAACTATTTTGCTTCTTTTTACAGGTTTTGAGAATTAAAAAAAAAACAAACACCACAACAACAGCAAAACCAAAAAAAAAAAACCCCACCATGAATCCAGGGAATAAAAAAGTCACTGTTCACATTAAATTCAGAATGTTCCAGACAAGCAACATATGCCTGAAATTCCATTTTTTGAACAGATTATAATCAATTTAAGAGTTTTTAACAAAGTTAGACTTTACATTAAGAGCATATAACCTTTTTAGTTCTTCATGTGCAATTTAAATGGCTGGTGACCAAATTTGTATTGACTATAGTGTGGAATAAACTCATTATAACGTTCCTAGACTCTTTTGAACACCTAATGCAATTCTCCATTGTACTGATTCAGCTTTTCACAATAATAGTAAAATTGTGTATTTTCATTCTTGGAAAAATAACATACTTAAATACTTACCATCTGCTTCTATTTCCTTTTATGAAATTATTGACAGTTCTTAAGAGAAAGAGCTCAGCTTTTAAAATTACAGCTTTCTGAAAGATGTGGATGGATACCATGTTGAATGAACCTGAAAAAAATGTTAGATGTTTCCTAAGCAACTGGTGACTTTCATTTAACAGACACAAGGCCAGCTTGATCACTGTTCTCCATTTTTTGTTTTTTAAAGGTCAAGAACAGAAATATTTTTCTTTGTGATACTTGGCTACCTGGCTTTTACTTAATTAAAACCACAAACTGATTATGTACTAATTATGATTCAGAACATTTCTCAGAGGGACTAGAGGCAAGAATCAGATCTAAAACAGTGTGACAGCTGGCTGCTATTCCTTTCTTATTATTAACGTCAGTTCTCAAGATGGTCTGTGCCATAGCTTGTTTTATCTGGGAAAAAAAACAGCACTGGGAAAATGTTGAGAAAAGATAATATCCTTGAGTTGACCAGAGTCCCAGTCCTACATCAGAGGTAGCTGGTTTTAACATTAGTTATTGCACTATGTTCTAAGACTAAAGTGACTAAAGGGAGCTTGTTAAAGACTCATATTGATCTCTGGTTCCAAATACATTCAATTTTATAGAACAGAATTTTATAAAGAATGTGTTATTTGTGATTTGTCCTCCTGTACTTGGCCCTTATGAAACTGCATCTCGAGTACTGTGTTCAGTTTTGGGCCCCTTACACTGAGGTGCTAGAGCATGTCCAGAGAAGGTGGTGAAGAGTCTGGAGCACAAGTCTTATGAGGAGCAGCCAAGGGGTTGTTTAGTCTGGAGAAAGTGAAGCTCAGAAAAGACCTTATTACTCTCTACAGCTGCCTGAAACGAGGTTATGGTGAGGTGGGAGTTACCCTAAGTAACAACTGATACGACAAAAAGAAATTGCTTCAATTTGCACCATGGGAGGTTTAGATTTGATATTATTATTATTATTTACTGTAAGGAATGTCAAGCATTGGAACAGGCTACCCAGGGAAGTGATGGTCACCATCCTTGAAGGTATTTAAAAGACATGTAAATGAGGCCCTTGGGGACGTGGCTCAGTGGTGAACTTGACAGTGCTGAGTTAATGGTTGGACTCTGTGGTCTAAGAGGTTTTTTCCAACCTACGTGATTATACAACTCTATGATGAAACATCTGTCTATTTAACAATTTGTGATTAGGGGTTATGGTAGTTTAAGTGGATCTTATAACTTCCTTTTTCTGCATATTTTCAGGCTTCTAAGAGGTAGTGATCCCAAATGGAAGTTTTCCCAGTAGTTCAGTTTTTATTACAACTCTGCTTGATTATATATTTTAAGAATATTTTCAGGAATTGAATTATCTTTAAGATCTCTATGAAAGTTGCACATGAAAATTTATTAATAGGTAATAAAAGATAGTATGTCACATGAGATATTTACATGTTTTCTACAGAAAGTGTTTCTAGTATTAAAAAGTAGTGCCATTCAAACTGATCAGAGAGAGTTTTTCTGTGGCAGATTGAGCACATGACACAGCATTTAATTAAAGGTTTCTTCTGCATTTTGTAGAGTGTTCTCGTGGGCCAAAAAAATAGTCTGTGTCCACATGTGAATGTATACAGTATTTGAAATAATAGAAGGCTTTGAAAGTCACCAGAGTGACTCATGGGACAAGGTAATGTTCTGCTTACTTATCACATGAAGTAAAAAGAGAGAGTGGTTTACTAGAAAAACCCTCTTGTCTGAACCATATCCAGAAGCATCCTGAAGACTTATTTTGAAGGAAGCTGGCTGATTTGTACCAGAGAAGGATGAGAGAGAGCATTATGTAATATATCCAAGTGAAGGACCAAGACTCAGGAGTGAACTAGGCAGCTAAATATTCGCAAAATGAAGTGTAGATAAACTGCAAATTCATACATTTCGCCCTTATTTGATACAAAACACTGAACATATGAGGCTAAAACATTAGAAACTCTTCCACTTTCCAAAGCACTCTTGTTTTTCATGCCTTAAGTGTTCAGCTGCTGTAACTGGGCATTCCTTCCTGTAGTTTCCATATTCTTTGCTTTCACTTTCTTGGTGCTTAGTAAAGACACTGAAGTAACATTCTTGAGTACTGATTCTGAATATACCCAAGTCAGAATCAAGAAGTATGTTGAACCTTCTGTACAAAAGATAAACTTTCAAATAGAAAAAAGAGTTTAGAAGGACAAGAAAGGGGATTTTTTATCTCTCATTCATAAACTGACTTTAACCTGGCCATCTAAGACCACTAACCAATTGTTGCCAGAGAATACCGCATTTCACCTTGTGACCTCTAAACAAGAAAGTTACCCCTTACAAAACCACATCCTGGCACCCCAGTTTTACCCCACAATATGCCAACTACAGTATTTCTAAAAACTTTGTGACCCAGCTTCAGTTCCTTCCTCCTTACAAATGAGAAGCAGCATGTGGGATATTCAGCCTGTGGAATAGCACCTTTGAGGATGCGTCTCACCACCACCATCATTGTCATCAAAGTCAGCTGACATCCAAGTGATTTAGTTCACCATTTCACCTCATTCTTGCTTTCATCCATTAGTAATGGGAAATCACTAGACAACAGAGCAAAATTTTTTGCAGTTTTTCCAGAGCTGAAACCTGAACTGACAAAGTGGAAGAAATGTGAAGACCTGTAGAATAGCAGCCATAGACTCTGTCAGACACTGTTCAAAAACGTGGAGCATCATTAAAGTTATTTATTATTATGTATTTTATAGCTATGAGGTATGCCATTGGTTGATTTTTTTTTTTTTAAAAAGGACCAAGGACAGGGTTTTACACAATACTATGCCTCATATGTAAATATATATTTTCATATTATCCACATGTGAAGATGTCTCAGAAGCGTTTTGGTGTTAAAATAAATGATTCAGCCCTCAGAGAACCATGAAATTTCCTTTTTCCATCAGACTTCTATATACTACAAACACATTTTTTTCCTGGAAAATGTCTGGGAAATTCTATGTTATTGACTTTGCAGCAGTCATATATGCATAAAATTTGAATGTTGGTGCCTAAATTGAAATTAAAAAATTAATATCAGATGTTCTATACAAAATCTCTATTCCTCTGTTTTTTAAAAATACTAATTTCCAAAGACATTTAGATTCATTTTTGCTCTATTCTGTGAAAAAAAATATTTTTCAGGAAATTGCATATAGAATTATACCTGAAATTTGCAGGAACTGGTAGGACTCTCAGTTAAAAAAGAAATGTGATATGATAATAAGATAGTCTGAAAGCCCCATTAATACAGTGCTACTGGTGTTTCACATCATCTCTTCAAAACAAGAGACAGTGATAATTTTTTTGGTCTCAATTGATAAGCTATTTGACCATGCATAATATATATGAGAGTAGTCATATATGTCATTTAGTTTTCTAAGCAAAGGTCTATGAACTGCATAAGACATTATCAGTAGGTAGCAAAAATAGTAATTTCATATCAACTCTTCTGTTCCTCAAAGTTATTTGCATGTGTTAAATGAAAGATTTTATGATATCAACAATAAATAAAATAGAAAAAAATGAAAATTTTAAAGATTTCTTCCTAATTTTGGAGGCATTATTTTTTATGTGTCAGCTATTTTGATTTGCTTTGGTCTGCATCATAAATAACACTAATGAGTTTATAAATCACTGAGAGATCAAACATTCACATACTTAAGAACATTTTTCTCTATTTAGTCTCTGTTTCCCTGTGTTTCGAATTTTTCTGTTTATTTTGGTTCCCACTGCTGTGTTCTGCATTACCAGCAGTAGACTGCTCTATTTTACGATTAGGGACTAGGAATTTGGGAAGAAAGGATTCCAAAGGAGTTTCCTGACTAATGAAATATGTTTGATTACAAGTTTCATTATTTCATTGCAGTAACCAACAAACACGAATTTTTTAAAGAATGTTCTCCAGAATACACAGGATGGATCCTGCCATCTTTCTTGGTGCACAAAAAAAGAAATTCCCTGTACCTTGGAGACAACTTAAAGACCCATAGTAAAACATCAGAAGCCACGCTACACTACAGGAAGAAAGCAGAAACTTTATGAGCCACACAAGTACCCTAAAGTCTTAGAAAGGAATCTATTAGCAAAAACTCCAAGGTAATTTTAGGATATGTACAAAATTTGATCTACAAAAGAGGGCAAAGCCCCAAGTGGCAATCTGACCTGGGGATTGACAAATTCCTTTTTAATCTCAGAATAGTAATCCAGTGAAGATGGAAAGAGCAATCAGATCAAATCCATACATACTGTTACAAAGCACAACTAATAATCAGTGCCTGGGGAAAATGGAAAATAATCTAAAAAAAAAAACCAAACCACAAGTAAAAGAAAAAAAAAACAAAACCAAAAAACAAACAAACAAACAAATATTTAGTCTTAAGGTGGGAGAACTCCTAATTTTCTTCTTCAGTCCTTCCAATAAGCTTATTATGAGTGTTCTGCCATAGTTTTGTGGCACATCTACCTGTTTGTTTCAGACTGCTTTCATGTCTAAAAATTGCCTTTTAAATTCTGCAACTTACTCTTTCAAAAATAGAGTAAAATGAAATACCTACAGTTTCTGAAGCTTTAGAAAACACTATAACTCTTATCAAGGTCAAAGTATAAGAGCTCTTGATTTCTTATCATATCTTTCTTGCTTTTATATGTCACAGAGACATAGGAACTCACTAGGAAATTGAAAAGAGATGCTGCCAGTGAAGGAATTGAATGCTGTGTTTTAAATGGTGTGTGTAGAATCTCTTCCAGAACTACTGGACACACTGGATGTGGTTGATTTAAAGGTCAGACTTTTTTTAATCACATTTTATTTTTTGTTTCAATAAAAGGGAGGTGATACAACGGCATATTTTCGCTGCTTCAAGGTGAGCATAATGTTCTTACAGCTTTCCTTTAAGCATAATGTCAGGTGTTGAGCAATAACCATCAACATACATTTTTAAATTAGCAATTTCTCACTGAGGAACACTACTGCCCTTCAGACACCAGTGTTTAATAGATACAAAAAATAAAAAAGCAGTGCTTAACAAAGTTCATTATTTCAAAGTCATTAATATTAAAAACAAGAAAATAGCAGGTATTTAACTTCTTTAATCTAAATTAAATACCTATTTGTCTCTCAGCTTCCTCTACACTTGGCTCTACGTGCACAAATAAAGTCAAAGTACAGCATAGAACCAAGCAGAAGCACCTGAAGGCTGGAACATTTGATGATGCAGGTAATGATGACTATTAAAAATAAAGACACATCTGTCACTTGAAGAATGGCTTGAATTTTTGAGACTTCCACTATGTAGTTCATGTAGCCTCACAAACTTACCATATGGTTACCTCTTGGGGCATGTCTACACAAATTGGTTTATCTAAAACTGAGATGCATTGAAGCAAAAGCTTCAGTGTAACTGCTCTGATGTAATTGCATCTGAGATAACTGCCAAAGCATGCTACTTCTCAAATTATTATTTCTGCATAAGGGAAATTTATCTCAAAGCATGTGCTCAACCATGGTGCATACATTTGTTAGGTTTTTTGAACTGCTGCCTTTGTCCTATGCACTGTGGGATTGTTCCTGCTGCAGAAAAGGATGAATTCTCCAATTACATTACTCTTTCAGACTGAAGTCATATTTCCATTCTTGTTCATGCCACAGGCCTCACAACTCAAAAATTATAAGAGTTCTTTATAGAGTTCCTATAAAAGTGTGTAGGACATCGGAGAAATACAACAAAATTTTCAGGAAATATGTTTTTAGAATAACAGAGAACAAAAAGGTGCAAGCATTACTTTTCTCTTTATTTGGAATTCTGCTACTGTGTGTGTCAGTATCTGATTAACAGATAGGTCTGTGTAACGGACAAACAAGTAGCTGTGGGGGCACAGTTCAATGTACCTTCAGGAGGCAGGAGATGATTATTTAGCAGACAGCTAGGAAGTGTCCAGAATTAGTGTTCAATACAGTAACTGTGAGAGGAAAACTGAGAACTTTTCTGAAATCTGGGAGAAAGAGACAGAATAATGTGACTCTCCAGGGAGTATCTTGCCTGTATGTGACATCTCCTGAGGGCATATTATCTTCTATGCTTTTTATTCCACTGAAGAGTGAATATTATGTCTATAGGAAGGTACATTAGTATGCTGTACCTGTCTTCATGACTTTTAGAATTTAGACAACACCATATCAGTAAATTTTTCAGGGAGATCAGTAGGTCTTCAGAATTTGTTTCTGAGCATCACGGAATGACTTTATGTAAGCTTAAATAGATCTCAAAGTCTATGTGAAGGGCCTGTTATGTGTTCTACATGAAACATCCTTGTATCATAGGAGAAATCAAGGCTTCCTGTCAGGAAAAGAAAAGAACCTCTTTGCCTTTCAATAGAAAAAAACCCAAAAAACAAAACAAACAAAAACCAACAACAACAACAAAAAAACACACCCCAAACAAACAAACAAAACCAAAACCCAACAAATGTAAATAAATCAAGCTCTAATTATTGTTATTTCTCCAAGTAAGACATTAACACAAAAAAAATAGTGCTTTTATACATTCTAGAAGAATGATTAACTCTTTTTTTAGATGGCAGGTATATTCCATATTTGTGCTAAGGAGAAAATACAGTGCCTTATCCAGTCAGATTTCTGTAAGAAAAAAGAGTGAAAGAAATAAGTCAAGAGCTGCAGTTAACGAATCATTTCCCAAAATACACTGAGGATTAAAGCAGTAGTGAAATATACAAGCAGTCTGTGTTGGCTGATGTGAGTTAGAGGGACTTAAAGGCATACAGTTCCCGTTATAAACTGTTTTCTTTGTCATGGGAGACTCTGGAGACCAATGCCTGATTCCATGCTGCTGGACTTGCATGAGTGATACAGTATGAATTGAAATAAAATAGACAGATGATGGATAAAAACTTTGAAATACACATTTCAGGTGTACTTATTTTTCATAATTCTGTTCACCAGCTTTCTGTTTTCATCCTCATCAATCCTGCATCTGCCATTTAGGATGTGGCCAATTAAAATGAGGTCCTGAACTGTCAGGTATAGAGTAAGATTGAATCCTAATCTTAATATTGGAATGTATGACTGTTCCATTAAATGAAAAAGTAAAGGTGTCTCCAGAGGGTTATTATGACATAGGGCACAGACATCATTTTGGAAGCTAGTGACAGACAGTTTCAGCCTATAATTTAAGAATGTTTGGTAACATTTTCTAAATTCAAAATTTCATTTTACATTCTCCTTATTCTGTATTATAGATTTTTCAATGTTATGACAGTAATTTTGTAATAAGATAGAGATATATATGAAGGGCAGCAATAAGTTCAATATGAAGTCTGTGCTTTTGGTTTTCCTGCCCATTTATTCTGTAGATAATGCTCATATTCAATTCACTGCAAGATTTTAAATAACATTGATAGGGGATTTATGAATAATGATCTTGAAGATTTATTGCTTTTTTAAATTTATGCCTTTGTTGATTTTGAAAGACACAATATTTTAGTGGGAAATCACTAATTTTTCACTGACTTCTTTATTAATACCTGCTCTTAACAAATTTTTTTATTTACTTTGTTGAACATCTGTGCTAAAGAGTCTGCTTCGTTACTGTTTCACACATGAAGAAATACTCCACACCTAAACTTGTGTGGTTTTCCCTATGTCAGTCTTGCTTATATCCTCAGGCTGAATATATCCTTGTATTTTATCCTTATAAGGATATATATCTATATATATGTATCCTTATATCATATTTTATCTTGCTTATGTCCTAAGACTGAAATAATAATACTGAATTTTGAGTTTGACAAGTTGTCATTGTTTAGGCATGGTGTTCCCCAATTTAGTGCTCCCAACAAAATCAGGCTAGCACTGTGAGACACTGAATTATTCGTATTTTAATTATTGTGTCAGAACCAACTCATGTGAGCACCTGTAGGGGGAAGGGCCAGGCCTGCAGCCCATGGCAGTCTCTTGGAACTCACGGTGTCCACATCCAGTGCCTGTCAGGCCAAAGGGCAGCCTAGGAGCCTGCCTACACCACGGCCCCTGAAACTCCTAACCCAGCCCTTGACTGGCTACACCACCTCTCACTCCAGCCTGGAGGCACTGAGTGGTCAGTGAGCACGTCCCACCTGGGAAGGGTGGCAACAGTGGCCAAAGCAGATAAATACAGGAGCACAGGAGCTCCATTTTGCCTTTTCTCTCAGGACCTGTCATCAGCATGTGGAGTCAGACTTCCATAGGATTCTTCAGTGGTAGCCATTTTTCTCTTAATATCTTTTCTTGTTCTCTTTTCTATCTCTATCTTTACTCCTTTTCCTGTCTTAACTCTTTCTTTCTTTACACTCTTAATTTCTTGCTTTACTCTTTTCTTTTGTAATCTCTTTTCTTACTTAATACTTTGAGTAACTTGAAACCAGTGGGTTGGATTCTGTTGTGTGTTGCTGAGTCAGTGCTTTGCAGAATGTTCTACCTTGGTTGTATGTTACCCCTTTATGATCTTTGCCAAAATCTTTATTTCCTCCCATATTAAAAGTGTCTCCTGGGAGAACATGTGGAACATTTCTCTCTTTAGGCTATCTCAAGGTATTAAGAACCAAAGGCTCTACAAAATTTTGGTAGATGAACTCTTGGGACCTTAAATATATTTTTAAAAATAAAATGCCTGGGCAAGCACATGGAGTGAAAAGGAACACCCTTTCTTCCCAGGGAAAGAGGGAGTGCCTTTCCCCCATCCCTGGCAATGATGTAAGATGGTATCAGATAACACAATGTCTTGGCCTCACCCTGTCCTGGTGATCTGGGTCAGAATCTGGATAAAAGTGAAATTAGGAATCTCACCACAAAGATTGGAAAAGGGCAGCAATATTTTCAAACATATTCTACATGTATCCTAATGGTTGGTGGGACCAATTACTTTACTCAGGTGTAAAACGTTACACAAGTATGATGGTAGAATCCAAGAGTGACAGAAGAATTCAGTTTTAGATTGAAAGACTGAAAAGCATATTTTGAGAGCAGTTGCATGTTATATGCAATTTATTCTAGTGTGATCTGCTACCAAAAGGTGCTGTCTTGCACCTAATGCTGCTTGCTAACTTTTGTTGTTGCCCTTGTGATTATCTAAAGGGCATACCATCTGGAGAGTTTGTCTGGGCTGTTCAGAAAGTAATGAATTAAAACTAGTTTTCTGTTTTGTTAAGAAACAGTATCAGAGAATATCCAGAATTGCAAGGGGCCTCTGAGTATCGTAGAATCCAACTCTCAACTTGTCTGGCTCACCCATGTCATTCTTAATTGATGAAGTGCAAGTGATAGGGGTTGATGTGTGACCTAATTGGGAATCAGGAGCAGTTTGCATCTTTTGACAAGCTTTATCAGCTCTCCTTAAAAGTTTCCTGTATCACACTTGGACTGTAGACAAAAATATAACATAGAATAGAATAGACCATTCCAGTTGAAAGGGACTTTGAGTTGGAAGATCTTATTCAACTGCCTGTCTTATTTAGGGTTGGCAAAAAGTTAAAGCATGTTGTTAAGGGCATTGTCTCAAACACTGATCATTTTGAGTTTTCAACCACCTCTGTAGAACTGACCACGTCTAGAAGAAGCCTGTTTACCTCACAGGAAGCAGCACCCATGCTGAATACAGCAGGATAATCACCTCTTTTCACAAACATGCTGTTTGATGCAGCTCAGAATGCAGTTTACCCTCTGGACTGCCAGGACACACTTCTGAGTCCCACTAGCCCACTACGCCAGATCTGCAGCCCTTTCTTCAGGGCTTCTCTCCCATTTTGTATTTGTGCCCAGTGTTACTCTCTTCTAGATTCAGAATCTACCATTTGCTCATGGAATTCATTTCTATTAATCACAGCCCAGTGCTCCAGGCTATCTAGATCCTTTTGCAAATTTTCTTGTCCCTTAAGAGGGTGTGATGGTTTTGATCTAGGCCTTTCTGGTAACCAGCTTGTAACCCAAGGAAGTGGCCTTGTACCCAGTATTCCATACGATTCTTATGTAAACCAGGGTAAAAATAAATTGGAGATTAGAGACCTTCCTCTCTTCCTGTTGAGGTTCAGGAGCAGTTGGTCCTTGTGTTGGTCTCACTTACCTAGAGGCTGAGATCTGCAGTGAATGCTGGTCTGCCACACAGGGGTTTGGAGAGTGGTGGCCGTGTCTGGCAATCTTGTTTCTCTGAGGGACATGGTGAGATTTGTTTTGCTAGTTATTTTGCTAGTTTTTGGGTTTGATTGTGTATAGCTGTTCTGTGTCCGTTTTTGTCCCTTTTTCACCTTTTCCTTCCCCTTTGGGGGGATGTTTGGATTCCCTTCACTGTGTACATAGCATTTTAATTGTATATAACAATTAAATAATACCTATGTTATACATATATTATACGTATATGTTACCTATATAATACATGAAATATATATTTTTATATAACTAGCTTGATTTTGGGTTCTTCAATTTTTATAGTTTTTTTTCCTTTGCCCTAAGGGAAGAAGGGAGGGGGAAAGGGTTGTTACTGTGAGTTCGGGCATTTGGCAGGGAGCCAGGTCTGAACCATCATAGAGGGTCATTGGCACCTCCCAGTTTGGTATCACCAGCAAATTGGTCACCAGCCACATGTAGCTCCCTGTATTACAACTCTAAACCCTGCAGTTCTATTAATTCTTCACCAAGTACACCATGAACCCACTCATCCTACAGCTGGACAACTTGTCTAGAAGGATGCTGTAAGGGACAGTATCAAAAGCCTTACTAAAATCCAAAAAAACTACATCCACTGTTTTCTCTTTATCCACTACATGGGTGGCCTCATCACAGAAGGATGAAGCAACACTGGCCAGTTTCCACCCTAACTGAGATTTGGCCTTTTGTGTCTTCTCCCTGCATGAATGAACCACAGCTCTTCCTGTGAAGCCTGGCCTTGCTTCCAGGGACCATACAGTTTCCTTTTCCTCTTGAGTTCCACAAGGACTTTCCTGATCAGCCAAGTTGGTCTTGAGGTCCACTCATTTAACTTATGACACAGTGGAATTGATTGCTTCTGTGCTTCTAAAAGGGGGTTCCTGAAGACTGTTTTGTGGACTCCTCAGCCCTCAAAAGCATATTCCCAGGGTACTCAGTTAAATAGCTCCCTGAATAGCAATAGCTTAGTTTGCTCTCCTGAAGTCCAGGGTAGCAACTCTGCTGTCGTGGAAGTGAAAGGAAATTTCCTACTTTGGCAGATAGAATGAATCTTTTGCCTAAAATTGACCACAAAAGAACTGAAGGGTACTAAGGAAAATCAGTGAGAATGAATGCAATTGTATGCCAGATGTTATAACAGCAAAAAATATTCAATTTTAAAAAGTGGACATAATAAGCACATAGTTTGGCAACAGCCTTAGTCTGCACTCTATCTTCTTAAGAGTTGGTAGTCTCTTGCTAAGAGAGAGGAAGCTCTGTGTATTTCATAAATGTGACATTTTTTTCTTACTTTTACTATTTTCTATTATTTATTGATATAGTCTGTGTAAAAGAGCGAGACATAGGCTCCGAAGTCATAGGAGCCAAATAAAAGTCCTGCAAAAACCAAGAAGTAAAGGTCTTTGTGGAGCAGATGGCCTGATGGGAACATACAAAACAAGCAGGTAAGAACTGTCACTGCAAACATTTCTTCTGACTTAGGATGGCTTTTTTTGTTTGTGTGTATATTACCTTCAAGTGAATTAAAAAATGTAAGGTTTAATATCTGAATGTTTCAGTTCACTGGACAATGTGACATTGATTAACTCCACCTCAGTAGTGGGTTCTCATTTATATATTACCACTATGGTAATATGTTTCAAAATTCCTGCTCACTAAGAAAATAAAAGGAAGATCATTAAGGTGGCAACATAAACACAAACCAGCTATTTACAGCTATGATGATCTACTGCATTTTTGCACAAAAAGGGTTAGAAAAATTATGTTTCTCTACTGAGAAAATTCTTACTGTGGCAGCTAAAATATTACTTTATACAAGAAAATTTTCCAAAGTTAATATCAAGTAGTAAATTAGTTACCAAGGGAACAAGAACAATCTTTGTCTAATTTTCATTAGATTATATCTCTCACCTTAAGATTTCTGTTGCTGTTTTCTTAAATGTAATGGCATTAAATTGAAAAATGGTGTACACATCAAAATAAGAGTTCATCTTTCTTTAAATTATGCTGTGAGATTTTGTTCTGCTACATGAAGCCTACCAAGAACTCAGTGAGCAGTAACATTTAACCTTTAAAATAGATTATCATTGAATTGCATTAATATTAAAAATGCCTTTTATGCACAACCACGGTACTTGGAATTCAGATTTTAAAAAGTAGTGGAAGCACAAAAGAAAATCAAAAACTAATCTATGACCATACTTGTATTGCAAATTAAATAAGAAGACAAAACCCCTGTGAATATTGAGCATATGATATTTTTCTCCTTTTAAAAAATGCTGATATACCATACCAAACAAAATTAGAATACAAAGGCTGTAAGTTTCAATGTAGATTGTTTAAAATATAGAATTGTTTAGCAACATTTTTGTTAGTCAAGCATATCCTTAGATAAAGTTTTAGAGGCTTCACTTTCTTGATCATTTTCCCCTGAATAGCCTATACTTTGAGAAAATTGTTCTGGCCCCACTGAAGACAATGTGAGCTTTTCGGAGAGCAATAGGAATTTCTACCCCAAAGCTCTGTAACGAGCTCAGTGCATCTCCCTGAGTCTCACTGAGGTTGGTGGCACTCCAGGTCAACGCAACAGGCCACTAGTACAAAGGATATTTCAAGGTAATTCATAAAGCAACATCCCTGCAGAGAAACTCAGATATGCTTAACTTTAATGCTGACTTCAACATGACAAAAAATATAAACTTGCATGACTTTGCATCAGGTTCAAGAGAGAAAAAAGTGTATCTGTAAGAACCTAAGAACCTCTGCTTTTGTGATATGGAATCTAAATATAAATTTTTTTTGTAGTAAGAAAATGTATATTCAATTACTCCAGTGTTTTACTACATATTTAGGCAGACTACATAGGCTATAAAAACACATCTTTAGTTAAAATTTGATTAAGATGAAAATTATTTACAGTAGTATAAGGTTTTTGAAATCCTCGTTCTGATGCCTCCCACCTCCACCACTGCCTCCACAAGAAAAAAAATAAGAAAATCTAAACAAAAATAAACAAACCACCAGTCGTCTGATACTTCAAAACACTTTGTCTTAGATTATGATGATAGGATAAATGGTATACTCACTGCTGTATTATGCTTCAAGTTAACTTAAAAGATGCAGTTGTTTCACATTTAACCTCAGACATTTCTGTAAAAACTAAGCATATAAAAGACAATTGTCTTACAGAACTGTACTACAAAATATGACTACATTTGTAATCCTGTGTTTCATGTATTATGTTAGTACATTTAGCACACTGGCCAAGTCATAACTGCTTTTGTATGGAATGTTATCATATATGCTCTAGTATGTTAAGGGCATCATGCCCAAACGATGAAGCAGTATGAAAGTTAGTGATTCTGAGCAGGGAATTCTTAACACTTAACTTTGGCTCCCAAGTGAGATGTATAATTTAAAAGTTTCCTCCCTTTCAACTCCCTCTATAGTCAGCAAAGAGAAATTGTCAACTCCAGATGGTGATACAGTATGTCTATTCTCATTCCCTGGCTGCACTTCTTGTCTTCTTAAGTTAGTTCCTATGAAGCACCTCCCTCATCTTTGAAAAGCAGTTTCTTCTGGAGAAGGGAGTGACTATAGATCTACTTTGTATTTAATATATCAAACAATAAGCAAAATAATTTTTAAAAATTGATCATTTTCTTACAAATATTTTTCATTTACTGTTTGTTTGTTTTTTTTTTGTACCTGCTGATTTGACCACTCAGGTACCTATGAACAGCAAACTGCTTTGGTTCACATCTACTAATAAAGTTTAACTGTTTTTTTTCTGTTTCAAAACTGTTGGGGTTTTTTTATTATTATTTCTATGGGTTTCTATGCTTAAAAAAATAAAATTTAAAAAGTATTATGTATAACTTTGGGTTTTAGGCTGGGTTTTACACAAGAACTTTCACTGTAAGTTAAAATGAGTAACTATAACTATAACTCAGTAAAATGAGTAACTATAACTATCTCTATAACTCAGTGAGTTATAGAGATGGCAGACCTATTGTTTAGAGGTGCAGCCAGTGCCTAACAGGAAAATCAGCAAGACTAATGTTTTGTGAAATTGTGAGTTTTCTTAAGACAGTCATTTCAATAGCAGCTAGCATCCCTGGATCTATCAATATAGTACTCTTTGCAATCCTGGAGGCATCTACTAAGAACAGTTTAGATCTGGAGCATTGGTTTTTTTCAGTGTTTGAGCATGGCACCTAGCATAACACATCTCGGATCTAAAGAAATCCATGTGTATCAATAAAGTATTATTTCTTGTCATGCTCTGGTGGCATGGCCGTTGCAACTTTATTTTCACTAGCCTGATCATTAAAAGGGAAAATAACTGTCACACAGAAGGGGCACTAGGAAAAGAACAAAGTTTTAAAAGGTAAAATCACTTTTCTTCAATGAGACTTTGCTTTGTATTCAACAACTGATTGTAAATTTGGTACATTGTTATAATCATTTTATGTAAAAAAAGTGTAGAAGTAGAGTATATCAAAACCCTGGAAAAAAAAAATCACCAGTATATTTTAGATATAGAAATTACTTGTAGAAACAAATTAAGTTTCAGACAAATTTAAGTATTTTTTAAAAAATTATGTAATCAGTGAAGTTCATGCTGATAGAAGTAGATTTATTTTAGGATATAGATAAACAAAAAGAGAATGTAGAATTTAAACCACTGCATAACTAAGCATGTACATGCACTTGTCTCTGTGAGAGTGTGATACTGTAGCTAAGAAAACAGAAACCAGTTGATAATTTTGTCCTCTAGGCTCATCATACACTGACGTTTATGCCAATAAAACTTCATTCATAAACTTGGAGTTACTTCCAATTTATATTTGTCCTAGTGAAGAGAGAATCAGACCCATTGATTTTGTGACAAACTACTAATGGTTCTTTAAAGGTGTCCTGCTTTTAAACTAATACAAGGGTTGATTGCTTTCATATCGCATACTCACTCTTCCTTCTGTCCTTGACCTTTATCTGAGAGACAAAATTTCAGAATGAGTTGGTAAGAGACTTTTCAGGAAAGCCTGCACTTGATATTCTGCACTTTTCTTTTGATTTATATTTCCCAGGGAATAAAAAAAAAACAACCCAAAACAAATGAAGAACCCACAAAAACAAAATACCCCAAACAAACAAACAAAAGCAAAGAGAGAGAGAGAGAGAACAAAATAAAAAATAACATAAAAAAGTAGATTAGTGACATTATCATTTAGATATATATATGTAAGTTCTGTGTGTTTCAGTATATGCACATACAATTATGACAAAAATGGATAAATGGGAAACGTTTAATTAGTTCAGTTAAAACCTTTTCTATTTGGTGCATCAGTTTTCCCTAAAGGTTATAAATCTCTGTCATTGCACTGGTTTCTGGGAAAAAAAGCAAGATAAAAAACCTAATCTCTTGTCTGATTTGCACAAGATATATGGATATACAAACAGGACAAGCAAGGGAAGATGATTTTCAAAGATGACTAGTGGTTTTATAGCTGATCATTCTGAAATTTTTAACCTTGTTCATAGTATTGGGACTTATATCATGCAGAGTGTTATGACCTGGAGTTTGTCAGGAGACTCATAAGAAGAATCAGCAAGTGAATAGTGCCCATGCAATGCAATGCAAACTCTCCTATTGGTAGGAAAAATTAAGGACTTCAGTTCAGGCTTATCTGCCTGCGACGATATGCAAGTAAGCCATCACTCCTCTGCGAGTCTGCCCGTCTCACTTAAGCATTTCTGATCACCTACCTTCCTTGTACTTAGGCTAAGCTATCTCTCCTCTGTTGAATCAGCTTCAGTCTCTGGGAATTAATTACCATTAGTTTTACCCGGTTGGTTTTTTTTAGTTTGTCCCTAAAAGTCAAGAGACAACGTTCCTAGGCATCTCTGCATATTTTCCCAACATATTTCTATTCCTTCCTTTAATTTTTTTTCAGAGTAATATTGTTTTACCTTTCTCCAAACCACTGTGACCCTTTGTACACCTAAATACACAGTATCTGTTGTTGCTACTTTTTAAAAAATTGCCAATGGGTTTGACTTTTTTTTGCAAGAACCTAATTTGCATTGTAAATATACTATGAATTGTCGTCACAAATGTATAAAACAATTAAAGGTTAACCCCATTATCCAAGAAATGTATCAAACCTTTTAAGTAAAATTACTCCATAGAAAATTACCAAGGAACATTTGAAATACTTCATTTACTGTGGCAAATGGTATAATTATATTTAAACCTAGAAACTTGAATGCATATTGATATATTGACTTGGTCAGCGTAATGAAGGAAATGCTTTACATGCTTATGTATGATAGTGTTAGTCAGCCTATCAATCAAAAATGTGACAAGAAAATGAAGACAATACAGATGTTAGGTTATGTGATAAAATGCTCATCCCCACACAGAAAGGAAGCAGATAACAACAAAGGCAGATAGGAGAACCTGAAAAATCTGTAAGTCATCACAAAAAAATGATCAGGCAGGGAAAGGCAGATCTCCATGCAGACAGGCACACTCACAGAGAAGGACAGAGGAGAGGACAGCGGGAGAGCTTCCATGCACCAGTAAGAGACACAAGCCCCTACCCTCGACCCTCACGGCTGTCCCAGAGAGCATCAGCCCCACAGGTCAAGCAAAACCCAGCAATGTGAGTCACTGTGAGATGCCAAGGAAGGGCATTTTGGCACTAAGCAAGACTTGTTACAAATTTAGATATAAATATTTAGAGGTAATATAAGGTAGGAAAAGGTGGCATTAAAGTGAATGGGGAGGAACAAGTGTGGGATCAGGCATAAGGGGATAAAAAGGTTTGGTCACCTGTAAACAGTGTGCTGGTCAGAATTCTTGTATGACCATGCTCTGCCCTGATCAGTGATGTCTGTTCTGTCTTCTAATTAAACATCATTTCTAACTCTCATTGTGAGATAAAAACTCAGGAGTCAGGGGTGTGTGTGTCTCATGGAGTGAGGCATCAGGACAACAGGGACCAGAACAGAATGTTCACTCCAACTGCCAGAGAAACAATAGAATCTGGGGGTAGACAGAGAGATGTGTTCACATGTGTCTGTAAATTGTAAACTCCCTAAAAACACTGCAACAGCCTGTCCTTTTTAAGACATGCTCCTTTAAATGCTTTAAGATTTTCTTGACAATCAAGGAGAGAGACAATCTTCTGTCAAACTAAATCACAAGAACGTTTCCACATTCTGTTGGCCAGATCCTCTGACTTAACTTTGGAGGTCCACACCTATTAAACTCCCTAAGGATGAGTTTACCACAACTCTTTGTACTGTGGTTAGGTTTGGAATACATGAAGCATTAAGGCAATCTAAATTTCAGAGGATTATAAACTGTAGGGAAAAAAACCCCAAAACAGTAGCTTTATCTGATACAAGCAGAATTTGCAGTGAGGAAAAAACATCCTAGAACTGTCAGTTAATGATGAGTCTTTCTAAGTCAAAGATTTATCAGACCCTAAGTGAATTTTTGGCATGAATTTGGTTCTCTGTATACCAGCTGAATATTTGAATCATCAAGATATTATCTCAAGTTCTTTATAGTAAAAGTATGCTTGCCTATTTTATAGATATTTTATAGACATTTGTGTAGACAGAAGAAACTGAAACAAAGGCTGACTAGTGGCTAGGACAGAGTAGGGAGATGAATCTTATTCAGAAAGAGAAAAATCCTTTTTCTGCAGGACAGCATCATTTTGGGTTCATTATGGCTTTTTTATTATTATTATTTTATGGGGAAAAAATAAATTCTAAAAAACCTATTTTTATAGAGACTTTTTCTTTATTATGATACTTTTCCAGAATATGAAAGAGCATTATGGGCATTAATAAAACTTAAAAGGAAACTATGTGCAGTTGAAGAAGTACAAAACTGATATAGGAGCTAGGCACTGCATACAATTACTTCCAGATCAATGTTAGTTATAAATTCCTTTGCAACACACATATCTGTTATATGGACTTTCACAGTTCTTATTTAAAAGAATGTTAAATGATTATTCTCTTGATGAATTTTCAAACTACGGAAGCCTTCCTAGTTCTTGTTAATATTTAGTGGAAACAGTACTGAATACTCTCATTATGACATATAAATTGCAAGGAAGAGAAGCCTAATTTTTCTCTAAATTTAATTTTACATATGGAAACAGCTTCTCAACATCGCTACATAGTAGTCTTCTACTATTAAAATATTAATTTTGTACACATTTAGGTGTCACGTTAATTTGTATTCATTATTATCTATTATTTATATAGAATGTGCTGAATCCTGAGAGTTGACATCACAAATGGATGTCAACCATAACAACATTAAGAACGTTGTTTTCTGAAGAAGGCTGAGTGGTTCATGATTTATTTCTTCAATTCTCCTGTATTTTTTCTATAACACAACCCTCTGATGTTATGATTTAACTCTATATAGAGTATGTAAAACACTGAGCCCTTGCAAAGAGCATTAATGGTATTAAAACAGAAAAAAGAAACAGTTGTTTTCTTCCCTGAAGATGGACTCAGCAAGGTAAAAGGAAGTGATGCACTGATATGCATGTTGTCTTTCTTCAGTACCAAAGAAAGATATTAGCTGAACTAGGTTTGATTCTACAGCTCCATTTTATTTACTTTCTGAATTCTGTTTATTCCTCCATGTTGTCTAAATAAATAGTTTCATTACCCAGAAGAATTTATAGTGCTCAGCTGAAAATGAGTATTCACTGAGAGTCTGAGGAGAGAGATTTCACTTCATTCCTAATTGACACAGTGCTTAACAAGTCTCTGTTAAAATGAGTTACTTTCTGCAATAAATATTTTATGTTTTCAAAAGTCTAGCAATAGAACCTAAGTATAACTAAAGAAATATTCTTAACATTTAATTATGCACTGTAACCAGTGGCATAATGTGTGCCTGTACATGTGTGCATTTCAAATTTTCAGTACTATCAAGGTGTAAAAACAATTAATTGCTTTATTGGATAAGAAGTAGCCATCTTGAAAGGAAATGCTTGTACTCAAGTTTGTTCAAGTTTATGTCTTTCCTGTCACACAATGCATAATTAGGAGCTCACAGTGATTCAGCTCAAGGTAAGAGAGAGATATTTACATTACTATCAAAGTAATGTGGAAATTGGGAATAGAACTGGGAATATACCATTTACTTCAAAATCGCTTGCTAGCATTATATGGAAACAAAAATTATATAATAATTATATATATATATAAAAATAGTGGATAATTTGGTTTTTAAATTGTAGAAGACATATTTTTTCCCCTGTTCCAGCTGTACAATGAATTGTCTTATGCAGAATGGTTTTGGACACATTGTTCTTATTTCATCTGTAAATATATATCTATATTTACTGGTAGAAATGTGTAGGATGAGAACATGACATTGGGTATCTTCTAACTGAATGTATCCTGCCATGCCATGGAAGTTTTTCTGTGATTTTCAAGCTACTTCATCTGCAGTAAAGAGTAATTCTAGGAACAGATTAGCATTGGCTGAGGTTACAATCTTCAAAGAGTCACTGCATCTGAACAAAGAGATAGACTTCTAATGAGTCTAGATTTTGCTAACATATGAGCTAATGAATAAGAGTTATGTTTTTGTAGCTAAAGCATCTTGTCATCCCTGTACTGGTACAGAATTTAGGATAAAAACATTCAGGAAACATCTGCAGGGTAATATGGATTTTATTTAAAAAAAAACACCCAAAATGTCAATAGCAAAAGGGAAGATGTAAAAAATGGCAAGAGAAATGCCAACAGAAGCACTGCCAATGAGGAAAGGCTCATTGATAAAAGCACAAATTTCATGATTGGTTCCTTCGAAATCAAAAATCAGAACTGTAAAGTAAGCCAACTCTTATAATCACAACACTAATCTAGGATAGTATATGAGGTTCAGTTATAACTCTTTTTTGTCATTAATTGACCTCCACAAATTCTTGATTATAAAGCCTGCATACTAGATGTCATTTTCTATTATTTATTTCAATTTAAATTCCATTTACTTTAAATTTACTCCACTTTATTCCATAAATTTACTCTACTTTGAATGAAAAGCTAGATTTAATTCTCTTTCATTCTTACTTTTCTATTCTTTTCCTGTTTTGTGTCCTGAAGTAATACTTATCTTTTCTAAGCAAACATACCAAAAGAACCACTGTTGAGATATTTTAGCCTTCTCTTGCAGCAAATACATGGGAAGCAGGAAAGTCTGATATAACGCAAGTAATTTTTCTATCTGTTGCTGAGCAGGAAGATGGGAAATAATGTTTATCTTTTTCCTGCTTAATTAGATATTAACCATAGTAAAAATATGTATAGAAAAAGAAGTATCTCAATTTCAGAGGTAGAGACAGTTAAATGGACTCAACGATCTCGGAGGTCTTTTCCAACCTTGTTGATTCTGTGATTTTGTGTGACTCTATAAAAGAACTACAGTCGGTCAGAAGGACCCGTTTGGAGAAGTTCACAGAAGATTGTCTCCTGTGGGTAGGAGGGAAAAAGAGTGAGGAGGAAGGAGCAGCAAAGACATTCCCCACCCCCCTGAACTGATAGGGGGAAGAGATAGAGACAATCGGTAGAGGGATAAGGGAAAGTTTGTTTTAAGATTTGTTTTTATTCCCTGTTATCCTACTCTGATTTGATTGGTAATACATTAAATTAATTCCCCTGAGTCAATTCTGTTCGGTTCTTAATTGTAGAGCTGTAGTATACAAAAAAAAAATCTTTTAAAAATCTTGTTTTAAAATTATATTTTATTTCTATCATGGAGAATTTTTCTTCCAAAATCAGTGACCCAGTTCAAACTTCAAACTATTAGAACATGAATGATGTGCCAGAGTGATATTTGTGAGAAAAAAGAGGATTTACATGTCATAACAAATTTATTTTGTTTTATCTTTAAACAAAAAGGACATTTTCTTGAGTTTGGATATTATATAAACCCCTAGAAGAAATGGAATTAATAATGTTAACTAATTATTGGGTGTCTTCTCAGATCATACTCTGGCCTGCGGGGCAGGATGCACCATCACAGTCCACCCTGCGATTAAAGCCAACTTCTCTAGGCCTTATATTTGCTGTCCTTTGAATTAATCTAAATTACAATATTAAAACAGCATAGATTTTATCCTGGAGTTGTAACATACGTGTGATCCACAGTGCCTGTTAATGTTTGTTAATATACTCCATATATGCAACACATCAGCTGGAAGATACTTTGAGAAATCTCAATATGGAGGGGCTGTTGATCTTCTCTAAATGATGTGAATACATTCTGTATGGATTACACTACTATATTCAAGAGAGAACTAAAATCTCTGCCACAGAATCTCATAAACAAAACTGGTTTTGAGCGGTTATCTGCCTCTCAAGCTCTGCTCTCTGCCCTGAGAAAATTGGAAGAACCAAGCCTCATTAAAGATACCCAACTGTATTTTAAAAATATAAACCTGAAAAATAATTTCCCAAATTGCTTTTTGGAAATATTCCAGGGTCACATCAACTTAAATACTGATAAAATAGTAATTCTAAAAATCTCTGGCAATTCTGGGAAATTCAGCACCTAAAGAAATACTGCAGTGTAAAATCATATCATTTCCAATATCTTTGAATATGAAATCAAGTACTGGTCCCCTATAGTCTTAGCATTTATTTTACTGCTATGCTTGGATCAGACTCATGTCCTGGCCTCTGCAGCAGATATGTGGCAGCAGTGGTCAAGGGCTGTCCAACTTCTCCCACATCTTTGAATATGCTTTTCAGCTTTGTCATCTCTACAATATACTAAGTTCTGCACTGCACTGAGATCCTTTACATCACTGAGCTCTGGATGACTGCAGTTCTTCATTATATTCCTCTGTGTATTGCAGAGGTACCATTCAAATCTGGTACACTGAAGGAGGACTACAATCAGTTACAGAACTAATGGCAGAAAAAGGAAACACAAAAACAAGATGGAGTCTCATTTGTTAGCTTCCTGACAACATAGCCTGGTTGTACCTCTGTGTGCTTCCCCTAATTATAAAAACAAAAACAAACAAAGAAAAAAAACAAACAAACAAAAAACCCACCAAAAACAAAACAAAAAACAAACAAACAAACAAACAAACAAACCTCCTTTCCCTCCCTGATTCCTTCAAACAAATGAATAATTAGGTAAATAAAAATTATTCCTTAGGGTACCATAAGGCAACTCAGAGCTCTGGCTGTGATGGAGTTGTTTGTCTAAAAACAGTATAACGTTAATTATGAATGTTTAGACAAGTTGTAAGAGATATCTTGTTCTTTTTCTTTTAATACCAAGAAAGAAATGTCCATGTATATACATGTAAAGCTACACATATTTCAATGAAAAACCTAAAACTGTAGATAGGTGACACTTTATTTCTCACAGGATAAAAACATTTAGTAGAATTCTTTCAGGTTTTCAAAAGTAGGATTAATTGTAAAATACAACTTGTATTACAGTTTTTCTACATAATGGTTATATAGCCCTGGAAGACCCTTAGCTCCAAGTGTCATGTAAGTGATGCTGTAACTACTATTATGGTTTGGAAGGTTAAAAATTGTCAAATTTCTGCTCTAGAGTTTGAGTTGATTTAATGTATTTCTTTTTCAGTTCTGTTTAACTGATTGAAGAAAATGCAGTTGTCTTCTCCCTTTTGAAAAACGGTCAATAGCTTGCTACATCACAGGAATAAAAATTAATATAAATAAGATGATAAAAATGAACATGCACTTTTTCACCTAGCATGATGACCTAGTACTACAAGAGAAATAATGCATGACTTGGATTGCACCTATTAAAATATATTAGTGCCTCAGATGCTTTCAGATATTATAAGACATGGAGAATGTATCTTTGTATAAATACATGTGCACATATTACCGAGACATCCAGAATCTGCAATTGAAAGATAGAAGAAATTTACCCTCTTACTAAAAAAATTTGAAATCCTTGGCTGAGTTATAAGCTTTACATACAATGACTGGAGGTCAAAATGTGTCAAGCCAGCTGTGTGTTAAAACAGGACACTGACTTTCATAACAAATGAAATTTGTTTAGCTAAATAATTTTTTTTGCAATTTTGAGACATTGTTTCAGATTTCAGTATGAAACTGTATGAGGGAAACAAAAAAAAGATGGCTAGAATAAAACCTACAGAATATGTAAATATTCTCAGTATTTGTTTATCCTATGTTTCATTAGCAAAAAAAGAGATGTCTTATTGCACATGAATAATTGCTGAATATATTGAGCAGATAATGGTTTTTAGACACCTAAGAGTCCATTCTTACCTAGATTTAGTACAGTTGTTGATACAGTCAGTGAAAAGGGCTTTTCCAGTGTCTCCAGAGCTACCTCAGTGAACACAACTTAAAATCTTGCTATGAGTTACCCAACAGAAAACACTACCCAGAGAACAGAAAGATTTAGGAGAATAACCTTCTAGCTTGGGCTTTAAACACTATATGTTTATTATGGTATGATTATTATGAGATGCCTCTGACCGAACTAAGGTGCAAACAAGACCATATGCTGAAGTTAATAGTATGGATTTTATTTAACAGTAAATAGAGTGAGGTAGAGAGATAGAAATAAATAGGAAAGAGAGGGGTGCAAAGACAGAGAGAGAATCAGGAAGATTTTCACCACCTCGTGGATCCTGTGCCATTCCACTGGTCCTTCTTTGCCCCAGTCTCCTCAGCAGTGTGTGTCATGGAGTCATTCTTCTGGGGTACCCCCTCTATACAGTCCAAGTTCTGGCTACCCATGGGGTGTAGATCCCATGGTATGTGTGTAAGCAGTTGTTTCTTTTCCCACAGTTCACCACAGTGGGATTTTTTGTCCAGATGCATTAACTAGGAAATTACCCAGATCTGCCTTGTCAGGCCTGGAACTGGGCACTTTCCTGCTGCAAATGCCACCGTTCTGTGCTTATCTCAAGTTCCTGCTGTGATGATTTATCTTATAGCAGGTCCCTTCTGAGGCTTTAACACTGTTTTGAGACAGTCAGTTGTGCTCTTTAAGTCCTTACAATATTGTACTGGGTTTACATATCAAAGTTTTAGCACTGGGGGTGGACTGCAGGTCTGGCCGCTATGAAAAGATACCAGGAACTGGATGCATGTTGGACAAGCCAAGTTCTATCTAGCTCCAATGGAAGATGCAGCTGAGTCAGTCAGCAGTAGTGATACTTAACTCCTGTGAAGAAGCATTTAGGAAAGGGTAAAAACTGATATATAGCATCTGTGCAAGAGAGGACTGAGAGAAGCAACCATGCAGGCACCAAAGGCAGTGAAGAAGGAAGGGAAGGAGTTGGTCAGACACCTCAGTGGCCTGTGGAGAAGACCATGAAAAGCAGGTTGTCCTTCTGCAGCCCAGGGAGAAACACATCACAGTAGGCTCCCAGCTGGACTTGTGGCTCATGGAAAAGAACACATTAGGGAACAGTTTTTCTGGTAGGACTTGTGACTTAGAGAGGGGCCTTGCTGGAATAATCTGTTCCTGAAAGAGCATACTCCCTGAAAAATGACCCATGCCAGAGCAATTCTTGAATTGCAGCCCATCTGAAAGACACACACTGGAGAAGTACATGAAGGACTGTATCCAGTGGGAGGGACATCATCATAGAGCAGGGGAACAGCGTGTGGAAGGAGGAGTAGAGATGAAATGCTGTGATCCATGATTCCCCATATCCCCTGCATTGTTCAGGGTGGGAGGAGTCAAACTTGGAAATGAAAGAGTAAAGTTGAGCCTGAGAGAATCAGAGGGTGAGACAAAGGTGTGGATTTTTAGTTTTGTCTTCATTATCACCAATTAAAAATAGAATAGGATGGTGAGAAAATTAAATTTATGTTCTCCAAGTCAAGTCTGTTTTGCCTGCAATAACAACTGGTGACCAATCCCCCTGTCCTAGACTCACAAGCTTCTTCATTTTATTTTCTCCCTCTGTCCTGCTGAGGTGTCAGAGTACAAGAGTGGCTTGGAGGGCACCTGGTAACCAACAGAGGTCAACCATTCTACATGTAAAATAAGTGATAGGAGTAATTAATTTCTTTGATACTATTAGCAAAGTTATATAAAATCATTTGGCATTAAACTTGGTCTGTAGTTTTATTGGCAGAACCTTTTAAAAGTGGTAAAAAAATTAAACAAAATATCTAAAGTTATCTACGTAATCCTTTTGACAATATAAACCAAGCAGACCACTTTTGTGTTTTATCAGACCTCAAGCTCGAAAATTGAGGTTGATTGAAACACTAGTCAGAATTGCTTGCAATTATTTTGCGTAAATGATATGGTGTTCAAAAACAGTTGTTTTTTGTGTTTGAGACTTTTTTATAATAAAGAGGCTCTGTTCTTCTGATAATAAATAATGATAATTAGTTACTCAACTGACCACCTTCAGTTGGTTGTGTTCTACGTAGAAAAACTCTTCATCCCCACCTGTTTAGATTACTTTCCTAAAACTTTGAAGGTAACTAAATTTAGGGTGTGCTTTATGACTGTGGAAACAAGACCAGCTGAACAGAAACTACTTTGTCAAAGACTGTTGCATAATAATGTAAAACAGCTCTAGCAAATGGTTTATGAGAGGATGACAAAGACAGTGGAGTGTACTGCAGTAAGACAGTGAGATAATATTAGCATGATAGGAAGCAGGCTGAGCATATACATCATCTCACCTTTGTCAAGACCTCCTTTAAAGGGCACCACAGGAAAATTTTGAGGAAAAATTTAATGAATACAGTGGTGCATCTTGGTCATGTTAGTAGAAATAAAGAACAAAGGTATTTCATGTAAAAGTGATGACATCTGTGCTACAGATTTTGTGTGTCTGACTCTTTGCTTGTAAAATTAACAGAGATGGTAAGTGGCACAGGTTGTTACAGAGAAAGCAAGCTATTTGTGCTGTATATTAGAAGCCGATAGTAATTTTCCACTTTTTAAACTTTCAAAGCCACTTTTTACAACAACATCCTTGTTTTTATAAAAGCAGGACCCATGATGACAAACAGCAAAAAGGAACTTAGGTTACTGACTCTTCCAAAACTCTCCATCCCAGTAGGACAGTGATTTATGAATAACTAAGTCAGTTATCATTACTAAAAAAAAAAAAAATAAAATTGCCAAACCAGTTGGCTTGTTGACTGTGAAATCTGGCAGTGCTATAGTATTTGAGGTTACCTGATGAAATACTAGTGAAACTCCATAAGGTGATCAGTGATCAGCTGTTACTGCTATATAAATTTTTTTTTTAATTTTTATATTGAGCTCATTAGCCTTATGTGATGTTTTAACATTTTTCTTTATTTCTACAAATTTTGAAACTTCCATAGCTCAGAGAAATGACTAATTTATTATGATACACAAGGCTAAGTATCAATTACTATAATTCTTAATTAGTATATTTACTGACTGTATGAAATCCCTGTGCCATCAAAAACCAGTAAAATGAACTAGTTTCTTGCATGACTGAGGGCAATCTACATTTTGTGTGATATTAGGGACCCTTAGAAGTAGCCCAGGAAATAAGTGGCTACTGAGAAATAGCTACCCTAACTATGGCTGAATATTTATAATGGGACCAGCTGCAGTTTGAGTGTATGCTGTTTTGAGGAGATCCGTGGTGTCAAACTTAATACATTCAAGTGCACTCCTACCATCCATGCTTAGCCCAGAGGAAAGTATTTCTAAATTTTTTTTCTGTGACTGCATCTGGCAAAGTTCTAGGGAGGGAGAATCCTACTCCTCCTAGTGTAGAATCCATCTTTGAAAAACAGTTCCACTGAGCTGAAAAAAATATATGTTTTAAAAATAATTTTCACAGAGCCAAGACTGCCTGCAACTTAGTCAGCACTCTATGTTACTTGAAAGGTCTAGGAACCAAGGAAAACAACAAGAATATATGTGTTACCAGGCGACTAGGAGAGCAACATAGAAAACAACTCGAATATAGTTAGGCAGCTCACTAGTGCAGACTCCATAATAGTTTCACAATCTTCTTCAACAGGAAACTGCATGCACCCCGGCATGATGAATAGCCTCTAATATACCAGTTTTCTGTGGATTGGTCTAATCAGTGACCTACTCAAAATTTCAGGTTTCAACAAGAGATTCTGGCCATGAATCTCATTCTTTAATTATGTGCTTTGTGAATAATCTTTTTTTGTTTGATTATTCCACAGGGTACCCAACATTTTTGTGGTTAAAGAGTAATCATTTCTCTATTCAGTCTCTCCGTACAAATCATGATTTCCTAAATGTTACCTTTCCCTCAAAAGCTTATTTTTAATTCTTTGCTGTTTAGTTTATTTTCACATTGTGGTTATTTCATATTTCTAACCACCTATTTCTTCTTTCTTTGAATATTTCTACAGAGCATCACTACTAACTGCTTTCAAGAACTCATCACCAGAAAAAAATTGTAAAATTAAAGATGTGGGTGATTTACATAGATTTATATAGTTTGCTTTATTCACAGTTCATTTCTTAGTAATTTATAATAATATATTTCCCTTTTTGATCTTCATCAATTTTTGACTATATATCTGTATATATTAAGAAACCTGTGATTCTAAAGTGTTAATAAGTAGTAATAGTTTAGGAACCATTTTTGTGCATACATATAATTACTTTGATGAAAAACAGTGGGTTTGTGTTTTGGGTTTTGTTCCAATATACTTTTTTTTTTTTTTAAATTAACTCACCAGTTTCTCAACATCATTAAATTCTTCCAGAGCTTGTGTTTTAGTTCTCCTGAAAAACACTGTTCGAGCAAATTTCAGTAGTCACCAATCACTTTATTTTCTGAATGATTTAGGTAAACAGAATAACAAGAATTCCAGAAGAAACAGATGGAGTGGTTTGAATCACAGAGTTTCTTTTTTTCCCCTCTAAACACAAAAATTTTTCCTCTTACTTGTAAGGCAATTTATAATTACTTCTGAGATGTCAAAATTTCCTACCATCCCTGGTTGATTTGTTCTTGCATGTGTGTGTAAGGAAGCAGTTTAATCTATAATTTAAATTTTATCACCACAGGAAGAATTTTAATAAAAATCTTCATGGAAACAATAAACTAAAAGGCTTATGACTAACAGGTTTGTGCTTCCAGATATGGAGACAGTTTTAAAATTATTAACAATTGAGGAATTTAATCTTCAAATAAATCTGGTGATGTGGTCATGTGTAGTCCTCAGAGGAATAGAGTAACAGACTGCACTAAAATGACAGGAGTAGTCATGTAGCCATAAAAAGAATTGTTTTCTAAGCATATATCATGCTTACATAGATAATGTCACTGAGTCCCTTCTATTTGAGAATCCTGAAATTCCATATCACAGCAATACTATAGTTTATATAGAGCAAAGTGTATTGCAAAAACATGAAGTAATCTTAACAACAACAAAATGACAAAACAACAACAAAAATAATTTCCTTCCAAAAAATAGGCACATATATTAAGATTTTTCCTGAATTTTATAGGACACAGAATGATATCTTTTATTCCTACTCTTTAGTTGATACAAAGAAGAGGACACCAAAGTAAACGATAAAATAAATTATTTTTAGAGTTCTCTAACTCAGAGGAAATTGGACAAAGAAGAGATGATATCTATGTCACTAATTATAATGACAATAATTAAGTTTAACGTCCTTAGAAAAGTTGGCTTAGTCCTACTTAAGAGTAAACAAACAGATTATGCTTGGCTCAGAAAACAGACATCATGTTTTTAATAAAGTAATGAAGAAACTAAAGCAGCAATCTGTTCATGTGAAAATGTTTCAGCATTCATGGATTGTCAGCCTTAACACAAGCAGCCCAAGAGTACCTGTAGTAGTTGTTACTTTTGCTTGTTTCCTGATAGCTGTTTTTCTGGCCAAACAAAAAACTGACAGAGCAAAGAGACTTAAATGACTTCCAGTTTAGAACTGGATAAAGATTACTTGAGCTTTTCATCAATCAAAACTGAAAATTTAAGTCAGCTCTGTTTGCCCTGAGGTAATTTTTCACCTGTCTCTAAACAGATTGTGTTTCATGTTCATCCAAAATATATCTTGTTCAATCATAAACAGGCATTTCCATTTATGAATGTTCTCCCTCCATTCCATTAAAAAATATCTCAAACATAACAAAAGTATTTTCTTGGAGAGTATTGATACTCATTCAAGGTTAGATTTCGACTAGCAAAAAAAAACCCAACACCCTCTCCCCCCCCAATTTCCCAAAGCAAGAAACAACTAAAGAAAACTCAAACAATTTATTCAAAAAGTTGATGAGTACTTTTACCTCCTATGTCTTTAGCCTCCTATGTCTTTACAATACAGGACACAAAAGCTGACTGTGTTCTATTGGATCTATTGGATACTTTTTTTTTTTTTGTGTTGGGTCTAATTGGCTACTGTATGTTGATCAAGGTTGATCAGTGGCACAGAATTAGGTCTGAAGTTGACTGTTCTTTGAACAGAAAGAAGAATTGTGAACTCATATTAGTAATGCTAAGTCTGTTTCTAATAATTTATGAAATCTCAAGGAGTCCATGTAAAATCTCAATGGAATAACCTGGGGGATGTAAGGTGTTATTTTTCTGCTTCTTAGTATAGTGAAAAAACACAGATCTGAGAAACAAATTTTATGATAATAAAAACATTGATAAAGTGAACTGATTAGCTGAAAATGAAGAGTTAGAACAGATGGCTGTCCTGACAAACATGCAGAATAGGCATAAGATATGCAGTAAAGATACAGATGGTTTTACAGACTAGTCTGGATCTTAAACTGATATATCTTTAAGTGAGACATTCCCATATCCATTAATTTCTTGGCCCTGAAAGACTCTGTGTCTGACTCAAATGAAAATACAGCATTTTTTTTTACAGACAACAATTCGAAATATTCATTTCCTTTGATATGAACTTGAAAAAATTGTACTAAGGATGAAAAAATTTTATTGAAATGTATTAAAATCATTTTGGTCAAATGTGTCTTTCTTTAGAAACAAATCACAGATTCACAGAATGGTTAAGGTTGGAAGAGACCAAATGGGTCATCTGGTCCAACATATTCTATAGTACGTTGCACAGGATTTTGTCCAGACAGTTATTGAATATCTGTAGTGGGAGAGATATATACCCACAACATTTCTGGGCAATCACTTCCAAAGCGGTCACCTTAAGCACAGTAAAGAAGTTCTTCCTCATATTCGGGTGAAAATTCCTGAAACGCAGCGGCGTTTTTCTATCAGCTTAGCTAACAACATACCTCACTTCTGATCTCTGACTATTGACATATACATTGTTAATGAGGCACTAGTGTTTTACTTAAAAAAAACACCAACCATCTCTCTATCCCCAACAACTAAACTATACATCATGTTGGAAGATTACTATATTTATTTAATTTCAGTGGCTGCTTGAAAGACTGGTTGTATCTCAGAGTTTTTTTCAATTCAAGTGTATAACAACAAAATAAGGAAATATTTATTACAAGTCTGGTTGATAAATTGCATTGATAAAATATTCCTAGTAATAAAGGCATGAGTCTGAAGATTAAAAATTAGCTACTACCATATATAATAAATAGATAAAAACTTGTGTTTAATAACAGAGTCTAAGAAGTTGGCAAGGTGGGTATCACTTTGTCATCCTGGGATGGGTTCCCCCAGCCTTAATTTCAGGTCAGAAAAGCAGTTTTTCTCCTTGTGGCTACATGTGCAACTTACATATGTAGCCACTCGTGAATCTGTAGAAAAGTATGCCTCCTGTCTCTTCCCATGCTGCAGTATTGCTGCTTGCTGACCCCTCCTCACCCCAAGGATCATGGTAATTGCTACAAGAGAGAAGGTAATTCCCTCTTACCCTGATATGTTTCACCCTGACCTGAGTGCTGTAGCCAAGACCAGTCCAAGAGGCAATCTCTGCCACCACAGCTCAACCCTTCCTTTTCAACCAGAATATGTGAAATGTGTATCCTTGAAAAACCCACAGTGTATGTGAAAACAAACAAAAGATATCCCATGAGATCTCAAAGTTCTAGTGAGCTAGACGATGATCTTTAAATACCAGCTTTCAGTGACTACAATGACTCTGATAAGCCAATGAAGATGCACAGACTTAAAAGATAAGTTTATCAGGAGGAGGATTTCAGGTGGTCTTATTATATACTTTGCTGGTAGATTAGTTGGAGTTGTTAGTTTTTGTTTCGTTTTGAGTTATTTAGTTTTCCTTAAAACGTCTGAAGACCATGGGTATCCTAGTACCTTTAAACTGGAATCTCAGAAAGAAAATAATAAGCTGCTTCAAAGGCTTAGATTGTTATACATTATTCCATATCTGCAATGATTTGAAGAACTACAACTAGAAATTTGTAAAATTAATTTCCTACTTTATGCATACTTATTCCTTTCACTACTTGCACATATAAAGTTTTAGGTTTTCTGTCTTCATCCTTCATAATAAGAGAGACATGGAAGGAATTCAAAATTAGAATATATAAGTAGCAATATCTAATTTTATTTATTACTTTTGGGTATTTTCTATACTGCTTGGACATCCTAGTGGGTCATTCTCTCCATGAGACATTATTACTTGTGGTACTTCCTTAATTTGGGTAATAGTAAACTACATTATTTTAGTCTGTCTATTTTAGAGATCAAGTACAGTGCAGAATTTTGAACAAGTTATTTTTCATCTCTGTATTTGGTTGTGTTCCAAATTGGGATTGAATGTACCTTGTCCTTTTGATTTATATACTTTTACATACAAAAAGTTGCAGCGGTATACATAGGGACAGAATTAGGTCCATTGGGTTATTACTATTCATGGAAGAAAATGCAGAAAATCTGCTGGTATTGCAGTCTTCCTAATTTAAAACCAGTGACAAGGGGAAGGTAAGATCTATCTATGGACTTTATATTCTTCTGAACAAGAATCTTACTTTTACTTCTCTGATGTCACTTAAAGGTGAGCACATATTGAAGGAAAATAACGTATCTTCATTCTTTCAAAACAAAATGACCTTTTCTTGAAATTTCATGTAATATGTTTTTCATTAAGTATTCCATATTGTAAGGTTTTCATCATATGACTTAGCACTGGTAACAGAATTGTTACTACTGGGTAGATATATATGATACCTCTACTAAAATGTAAATTCAAAAAGCTTAAATAACCTTCAGATATGTTAATTTTACTTGAAACATATAGAAGATCATGTGCTAGGATCATACAAGCTTAGTTCTGCAAAATGAATTCTATAAGCCTGCATAGTCATGGAATTGGGGAAATGCTATTAATTTTCCTTTATTTTTTCTATGTTGATGGCTAAATCTTCACTCTGACAGTGTAAAATGCTTTAAAGAACAAATAATGATATTAGAGTTTTCATGTGTGAGGGAAAAAGTAAGTGCAAGAAGAAGAAATAACCAAAGCACAGTTGGAAACTACGTGGGAGAACATGTTTTAGCCACAGGTCAAAGCAAATTGCCAAAAAGAAAAACAAATTTGAATAAGGAAAAGAAAATCTTGGCCTATATACACAACCAAGATATATAATAATTAATATTTCTTATGTCCCATGAAAGAATGAAAAATAAAAGTGAATTCTCATAATAAAGTATCACAGCTGCCCACTGTTGAACACATTCCAAAGTGACAGCAAATGCACTCCAGGGAATCCTAGCACTTCAAGCAAACTTTAAATAAATAAATAAATAAATAAATAAACAGAAAGATAAATGAGAGGAAAAGGAAACATTTATGAGAACAAAAGACAAGGTAATTCTAAAAATAGCACAATACAATTTACAGAAATCACTTTCAGTGATTAAAATATAGATGAAAAAGATAGAGTTACTTCTCTCTTTTTCGATCCCACAAGCAAAAAAAAAATGCATAGGAAACCCATAAGTGATATAAGCATATTTTCCAACATTTCCTGTATTTGCTTCAGAAAAGGCATTTGTCCCCAGTAAAGTCTGTGAAAGAAATAATCCAACACTCATCTGCAAATTTCTGACATGACAGTAGGAAACAAATTACTGACTAACCAAAACCATAATACCCTACTTTATGTAGGGTCGAATTAAAGTCGAATTACTTTATGTGTTGCTTTTTTTAACCATGTTTCAAAAGCAGCCACATGATATTATCACCACACAGAGACAGTAAGATCATTAATTTGTGTCCTACTACTAAATAAACAGGACTTTGCAATCAAAGACAGTAAGAGAAAAAAACCAAAATATATTCCAATAAAGAACATTTTGTTCTCTCAAGAAAAGACAATGTAATTATTATTACATTAATTGAATGCATATTTAAACTGGTAATTATCCTGATGTGGGTACATCATTTATTTCTGTGTTTCTGTTATATCTGACATTTTTCTAATGCATGTTGTATGAAAGATGAGAAGTTCAAAATAAAATTTTGTAACTATGAAGCATTAGGTTGTTAAACTTAATATCGAAAAGAAACCTGAAAAAAAATTAGCAAATATTAAAACTCTAACAAAAAGATGGTGATGATTTATCTTCATTTTTATTTGGTTTAATTGTGTATATTCTTCAACAGTTCCTTCAGAAACAAAATTTATTGTTGTTCTGCTCTGAGAGCAGGGTATAAACATAATTAAAAGTATAGAAACCCTTCTCAATTCAAGAAAAAGCTCTTTAGATATCTGAGGGCTAGTATTTAATTGTACTTGTAATCACTTCTACTGAAACTAATAAGACAATTATGGGTCTAAGCCCCTTAGTAAATAAATAAAAAAACAAGGGAGCTTGGCTGAGTAGATTTGATTTTAAGAACCATCCTCAACATAGGAACAAAGCTTCATACTTCTATATTTAGTCTTCCCATTTCTACTGAGCAGCAGAAGCTTTGGAGAATCAGAGAATATATCTTTTTAGGGAAGGATTAGGCTAAGAGGCTTAGTTACCATGGCTCCAGTATTTACTATACATATTTGATAAGATTTTCTATGTACTCCCTCCCATCATACCACTTTAATTTTATCATTCCATTTCTGCAGTAGAAAAGACAATTATTAATTTCCAGAAATTATAATATTCCTAAAGAAGAACATAACCTCCCATTCAAAAAAATAACAATTCATAACTTCTTTGAAAACTTCTTTGTGTTTATGTCTCTAGAACTTTAGTTTAACAAGCAATGCAAGGAAGAATAGACTAGAAGGAAAAGCCATTTCTCACACAGACAGCTTGAATCTGAGGGTAAAAATGTGGAACATAGCTAAAGATGGAATATCTTCCTTAGTCAAAAAGAAGGAATATCTTCCTCTTCCTTTGTCAAAAAGAAGGTCTTCTATCTTTTGTTCTACTCCGTGTCTAACACCAGTAATTTCCAGGTACTGAATCGAAAAAAAAAATTAAATATTTGGTTGAATAAGTAGTCTTATTCGTACACCACGTAATGTACTATTGCGAAGCGCATCAGACAGGGATACTCCTTTGTAAGACACTGTGGACATAAATTTTTAAAACAAATAAAACTCCCCAACCAAAACAGAAAAACAAACAAACAACAAAACTCACTTAAAGCTGTCCTAGCTCAAATATGGTATTAAATCACAATTTTGTTTTATAATTTTGTCGTAGGACTGTAATTTTCCATTTCAGTGTGATATTGAACTGGACAGTTCAATAACCCTAGACAAGCTTGAAATATTTCCAGTAAAAAGTTTATTTGTTTGTTTCTCAGTGTGGTGAATAGAATAATAGAAAATAAATATAAATAAAAATAAATGCATTTTTGAGTACTGGTCTCTGTTGCATTAAAAACCAAGAAACTTATAGTTTTACCATCAGAGAAGTTCTATTCACCTTTCTTCTGAAAGAACATAGCTGTATCTGGTTGATATAGAGAAGAAGTGATAACATTATATTGAACATTCAATAAATAACTTGTTGTACTGGTTTCAAAAGTAACCTTTTTCAAGGCAGAAAGAAATGAGACCCTGTGGGAGATGCATGAAAGTCTCCAATTTCAATTCTCAGAAGTAGGTTTATCACTGTATTTGTACCAGTGGAAAAAGAGAAACATCTACAGCTTTATGAACCCCTAATATTTAAAAAATATTAGTAGAACAAACAAAAAATCATGTCTGTGAGAGGTTTCTTTTATTTACATACTGTGTTTTAAACTGCTAGGTGCACTAATGCTTATTTTTCAAGTTTGCCTGAAGGAACTAGAAATGTACTGGCTTTAAAATAGAAAGCTTAAATTCTCAAAAGAATATATTAAATTCTGACAGAGTTTTCAGGAATAAAAAAAAAAAAGAAAAAAGCTGTAAAGATTTGAAATAAACTAAACCAAAATGCTAAATACAGCAACACTGGGGAAGCAAATGAAATTAGATCAACCAACTCTGAAAAAATGCCTTGAACCATCATGACTTTCAATATCTTATGAACATCTGAAACATTTATCAACTACTTTTCTACATACATTTTCTAATATAATATTTAAATATTATTTTAAATATTGAATTTCCTGAGTCCTTCCCTGGACTCATATATGACTCATACACATGAAAGACAACAGTTAATAAGTAGGTAGAGAAATGTTCAGGTATGGTAAACTTGGCCATTTTGCCAAAAGGCTTCAAGAGAAAAAAAAAAATCTTTTTATTTGATTAAATACCAAACCTGAGGAACCCTACAATAGTGTGAGACACTGGATTATTATATTAATTATTGGCTCAGACCAACTCAATTGTGTGTGGGGTGGGGCGGTGGGGAAAGGACAGGTTGAATTTCAGGAAGGTGAGGTAATGCCTTTATCCTACACCCCAATCCTCACTGGGCACCCTGGAGCAGCTGTCAGTCAAAAACAGCCAAGGAGCACCACATCCTGGAGCCCCTGACACTGCCTAGGACTGACTGGAACATGGGAATTCCCACCTGGGGGTGGGAGGTGTGGCCACAGGGGGGCCAAAGCAAATAAAAGCACCAACATATGATCTTCATGCTTGTTCAAGCCCTGCTACCTGGACATATGAAGGCTGGACTTGCACAGGACTCTGGATGGTAGCTATAATTCTCTCATTTTCTCTCTCTTTCTTTACTTTTCCCTCTCCTCCTAATCTCCTTTCTTAATATTTTGAGTAACAGGACCAGATGGGTTGGATTTTGCTAAGTTGTATGGTAAGTACGCATGTCGTGGTTTTGCCCACCAGCCCCTGGGGCTGTGGATGGTTTTGTCCAGGTGGATTTCTGGACAAAAACCTAATCAAAATTCTTAGTGACGTCTTTGCTAATTACATATTTAAGAAAAACAGAAGAGAAGGTGGATTGCGCAGTTGAAATTAAGAGCAGCAGCCATGTAGAAGAAGCGGTGGACCCGAGGAGGGCCAAGCCCCCTCCTCACCTGGCCTGGGCCGGGGGCAAGTGTGGCACTGAAGCCCCCCTTCTCTCATGTAAGAGAGTGGACAAAAAAAAACTTTAAAGAAGGACTCACTGCTTGGACGAGAACCGCTGTGGAAGAAATTCTTGCAAAGAGATAAGAGTGTCCAAGGTCGAAGCTGGCAGCTGAAGTTCGAAGGAAGAGAGGCTGTTTCTCTCTCTCTCTCCCTTCAGCAGGTAAAAGAATAAAAAATAAATCCCTGCTACCTGTACAAGTTTGTTGGGGTGAGGAGACCCCATGTAGCTTGTGGAGGAGCCTACAACGGAGTAAGCTAATGCATGAGAAAGCCGAGACTTTATGAGAAACTTGAAGTGAGGCAGAGTCCTGCTGAAGACTTGTAACCCTGAGGAGAACCCACGCTGGAGCGAGACAGCCCGGGTGGGATGTTAAGATCTGCGTGTGAGATCCATGTTGCTACTGGAAATTTATGACCCTGAGAGAGACGTGGCTTACGCTGGAGTGAAAATGGCTTGGGTAAGCTTGGGGTCTCAGTGAGAGATCCATGCTGCTGGTGCAGCTAAATTTGTGACCCTGAAAGACAGCAGAGAATGGAAGACCTGTTG
>JAYRBT010000082.1:135496735-135507137 GCA_036023395.1 Myiotriccus ornatus | reverse complement strand
GTTCATGTTATTTTCCTAAATCCAGTCTCTTTTGTCTGCATAAACCTTCTCTCAACTTAAAGTAA
Organism: Myiotriccus ornatus; assembly: GCA_036023395.1. Lineage (NCBI taxonomy): Eukaryota > Metazoa > Chordata > Aves > Passeriformes > Tyrannidae > Myiotriccus > Myiotriccus ornatus. The sequence continues at coordinate 135,507,072 of JAYRBT010000082.1, read as the reverse complement.
TTGTGTGGGGGGGTGTAAAAGCAAATTGACCCAGGGCAAAACCACGACATCTGTTTATATAATTTCTCAGTATGCTGCTCAAAGTAAAATACATTGAGTTTAATAACTCCAATTTATTTTTTTTAAAAGCTTTTCCTTTTCAGTCAATCTGAATATAAAAGTTTAAAAACTTTCCCTTATAGTCTACATTAAATTTGGCCAAGTGTGGCTGAAAGACTAGGACAGCAGTGAAATAGAGGTAAAGGACACACTTAGGAGAGAAAAAGCCCCTCAGTATTCCCTGCACATACACTCAAACGCTTAAACAAACAAGGAGATATTTCTATCAAGTGCTTAATAGACAGCATCGGAGAAATAGTATTTACTATATTACTTTATTTTTTTCCTGTCAGAAGCTTTTCCCCTTCTGAAGAGAACCATCTATAGCAACTGCATGGTTCCTTTTAATCTTGAGAAAGATTCGTTAACTGTCTTCAAGCAAAGTGTATGCGTACTCTTCCTCTGTTCCCTTGTTCCGCCTGGGGTCCCACCCATGGCAGACAGTCTTCTATGAACTTTTCCAACCTGACTCCTTCCAAATACATTTCTCTATGAACTGCCTCGGTGTGAGTCCCCCACAGGGTCACAAGTCCTGCCAACAAATTTGCTTCAGGGTGGGCTCATCTCTCCACAGGGTCACAGGTCCTGCCAGAAGCCTGCTCCAGAGGGGGTTTTCTGCACGTTCAAAACCTCCTTTGCTCTGGTGTGGGGTACTCCATGGGCTACAGGGACACAGACTGGATCACCACTGTCTGCATGACAGGCTCCAGTGGAATCTCTGCTCCGGCTCCTGGAACACTTCCTCCCCCTCCTTCCTCACTGACCTTGGTGTCTGCTGAGCTGTTTCACATAATCTCACTCCTTTCTCTGGTTTCAGATACATTATCCCGGAGGTGCTACCACCATCGCTGATGGGTTCATCCTTGGCCAACAGTAGGTTTGTCTTAGAGTCAACTGGCATTGGTTTTGTGGTACATAAGGGAGGCTTCCAACAGCCTCTCACAGAAGCCATCCCTTCAGCTCACCCACTAACAAAATCATGCCATATATACCCAATAGTCTTTCAAAAAGTTCTCCATTTTTAAACTTTTATCTATAAAAATAATTTTTAATTGCTTCATTAGAACTGCATTAGAATGATTTTTAAGTATTACTAATATACTCATCTGATCATAAATAAATCCTATAAAAAGAGTCACATATCTTCTGTAGTTCACTGGAATATTATTTTCCTCTTTTTTCATTTAACAAAATTCTGAAGAGAATGTGTAAATAGGTAAAAGGTGATTTCCATAGATGCCAAGAATCTCTTGCTCTCTCACTGGTGATGAGCCACACTGTGAAGAAGACCTGAAGAGCTGAAATTTATAGAGAATGAGAAAAGGGGGGAAAGGTTAGAAGCAATACGAATTTAAATGCAAGAAATGTTAAAGTCTATAAAAAGAAACACTCATGTCTTAGAAGTGCATGAATAGCCAAAGGGAAAAATTCAAGCTTTATCAGTATATGCCCTATATTCTGTATATTCTTTGAGGGGTCAGACAGGAATAAATCAAGAAGAAAGGAAAAAAAAATTCTTTTTTTTTTACTTGTTTGCTTGCAGCTGTAATACCAGGCATAATAAAGACTTAGTACAAGACATCCTTAACTGGAGTTCACTAACACTGACAAATTTAATTTATTATTGTAAGTGTCATTTTACTCTGTTTCTTTAATATGTGACAAATTAGTTCAAATATCAGATCATGAAAATTATGAAACTCAAAAGTGGTTTTATAACTGCATTCTGACAGGTTTTTTTTATGTTTCCCATTTGACCAGTGTTTTTTTTCTTGTAATGCATCAATAAATCAAAGCAACTGTTTGGCTGAAAGGCAGAATTTTTAGGTAAACAGGAAGAAAAAAACAAACAACAATCTGGAGCCAATGTCGGTGCTGTGCTAGTAATAAGAACAACCTCTTCTTGGCAAAGCTAGATTCATGTTTTTTTCATTGCTTAGAATGATTCATCTAGGTTTCCTAATACTTAGGATATCACTTGGATTTACCTGGGCTGACCTCTTCTATAGGGGTGGATGCTTGCCTATACAAAACAAATTTCATTTTGACTAACTGTGGATAACTCGATAACTGTGCCTTACAAAACTGAAGAGGCTTTTGACTGAATTTATCTAACCAGGTCATGTTTTTGGGAGTGTTGCTACCATCATAAAGCTCTCCAAATCTACACAGGGAACAAGCAATAAACAAAGAGACAAGTGGAGCAAAACTGCTTTATGGAATAGAAGTGCTGCACAATAGACCTTGAAGTGTTTTTCTTTCTACCTGTTAGACACCAGATCAGGGATTATTGGGTTGGAACCATCTTGTGGGTGTGTGGAGAAGGGCTAGGCCTAGGCCTGCAGCCAAGACGGCCGAGAGCACATGGCAGGGAAAGCCATGAGGCTGGGCTGGCCCACACCGCTCCCCTAGAGCCTCTGGTTGGCTGTGACACCCCTCACCTGAGCTAGGTGGACAGTAGATGGTCAGTGAACCCTAGGTCTCACCTAGAGGGAATGGCCACAGTAGCCAAAATCTATAAACAGACACACGAGGTCTCTATTTTGCTTTGGCCTCTGCCCTCCTGACCTGTCAACATGTGACCTTCTGAGTGGTAGCTCATTTTGTCTCCTTTCTCTCTTTATTCTTTCTTCTCTTAATCTCTCTTCCTTTACTCTTGTGGGCAACGTAAAATCCTATTTTCAGTATTTCACTTAATTTTCAGTATTTCACTTAAGTTGTATGGAGTCTGTGTTTGCTGGGTGTACCAAAGGCTCCCTACTCCATAGCAATGCTTACTAGTCCTAATAATTCGATGCAATGCTTTTGTGAACTGGGTTCTTTATAATAGGTGTTATAGTGAAATGCATTTCCTTGTTTTGCACGTTATCTCTGTAAAACCCTTTTTGCCAAAATGCCTATTTTCTCACCAAATTAAAAGAAATCTCTTAGAGACAAGTGTGAAGTCTTCTTTCTACAGACATGAACTCAGGGTATTAAAGAATCAAAGACTTTGCAAGAGTTTGTGTAGGCAAAATCTCTTGAAGTCTGAAATTAAAGCGTACACCCAGTAAGAGCTTGGAGCTTCTGGACCTGGGTATAACACTACAACACAAACTGGGAAAATGGAGCACTACTTTTCATTTTGGTTTTTTGTTTGTCTGCTTGGGTTTCTTTCTGCATGCCTGGGGTTTCTACCAAAAGAAGACAGAATTGTAAGGGAACAGTGCACCCAATTTCTCGAGAAAACCAAGATTTTTCTGGGGGTCTGAAGCTGATATAAGCATCTGCAGAGACAGTCTTTTCGACCTTGACGTCATTCCCCTCAAATTTTTCATTATAGTATCTCCCTTATTGTAAGTGAAATTCGCTCAAGTCACTCTGCAAGGCCTGCTGTAGCATGGAACTTCAGAAGACGATCTAACACAAATAGAAGAGCAAACGCGTGTGTAGCAGTATTTCTGCAGTTAGTACATATTGTAGGAAATGCCCCTGTAATGGCATTATCGAGGTTACAACCTGGAGAAGCATGACTGGATTTATTTGAGCACTAATCCAAGGGTTTTATGGGCTTGTGTGATCTGCATATCCTATTACAGCATACACAGCCATTCAGGTGGGATATGCTTTGTAGTAATGAATTTTTGTAATTAATATTGTACTGAAAGCTAATGAATTTCACATTCCATAGATAAGTTTGCTTTGCTAGAAGGAAACATCTCTGGATATGTGTGGCTTAGGTGGGATTTGGTCTGTATGACCACTTCAGATGGAAATATCTTATTTTTGCACTTCAAAACAGATCCTATGCTTATCAGTGTCAATTTACAACACAAGATTCCTATTGCTTGATTGCCTTTTGCCATAGTGGAGTAAAATTGGAATCTTTAGTGGCAGGCTTTGAAAAATGAAGTGATTACAGTCTTAACAGAGCAGTATGGAAAACTGAGCTTCTTGTTGATGTGGGAGATTTTGTTTCCTGAGACTATCAAATGAGCATGTTTTAAAAGCAGTCACTTCATTCAGAAATGTACTGTCAAACTGCAGTATAAAAATAACTCTATTAAATATAAAATTTTAATCTCAGAATTATAAGGTTTTAGACAGAAACAATTTTCAATACCTGAAGTATTTTACTGCAATCATTTACTTCTAATCAACTTCTTGAAAAGATTTTTGGATACTTGTGTAAAAAGAATAAATTGTAAAACTCAAAAACAAGAATTCCATCAGTCTTTATGAACCATGTAGTGCAGCTAGAGATGATAGCATACACTTAAGTGAGTGCAGGAAAATTTTTTAGTGTTTCTTATGAAGAGAGAAGTAAATGACTGAGGGAAGGAAGATTAGAGATAATGTATATAAAGTCATTTTAGATTGTGCTACAGGAAGGACTATCAAAATGGACTGGAAATTATTTGGGTTTAAACAGTAAGATTGGATATGATACTAATACAGGTTTTGAAATCAACAACTGATGTGCTATAACACAAAACTAAGAAATATGATTAACAGATGTATGATAATTGAAAAACAGATACCATTTACTGAATATGAAAGGTTGTGTTTTTTTTTTTTTTCTGTGTGACAGATCTACCAGGAAGATGTTGAACTATTTATTTGTAGTCTTTCCAGAATACAGGAAAAGTAGACCAGCCTGTTAGCCTGCCAGGTTACACTTATTTGCTAAAAAAGAAGAAATGCAGAGTGGCACTAGCTATTATGTCATATTGAACAGTTAGATGTGCCTTTGAGGACCTCTTATCAGGAAGTGTAAATGCTCTTCAGGTTACACCGCATCACTATGAAGAACCCATTTTCTGCTCTTTGCAAACTGGTAGGAAAGTGTGCCTGGTAAATTCTTCTAGGACCTCTGAGAGGAAGTGGCCTCAAGGTTTAGATTGGATATTAGGAAAAATTTCTCCACTTGGAGGGGTTGCTAAGGCCTGGAACAGATTGCCCAGGGAAGTGGTTGAGTCATCATCCCTGGAGGTATTTAAAAACATTCAGGGTGGACTTGGCAGTGCTGGGTTAATGGTTGTACTTGATTATCTTAAAGGTCTTTTCCATCTTAAAAGATTCTGTGATTCTGTGATCTCATCTGGAAGTATAAGGTTTTTGCATAATAGCACTGATAGGATTATTTTTCTGGAGCTCTCTTAGGAAGGCTGACAGTGGCTACTGTGCTGTAAGTCTGTCAGGGACAAATGTCAACTGTAAAATGGTGCTACAATAGAAGACCAAGGTAACGCTGGTTCCTGAAGCCCAAGAAGTCAAAAAAGCCAAATTATTTTTGAGATGTCTTCAGTGAGAGGTACAGTGTTGTTAGATTGTCTTCAGTAAATATCATGAAAAGAAAGCAACAAAACTATTCCATGGGTCACATTGGGTTGCTGTTGTCAATGATCATAAATACATTTGAATTACATTGGCCATTATTTTTAAACAAATCTCCTGCTTTATGGAAAAGTCATATCCTGGATTGAGCAATACAGAAGAGATAGGGAAAAAAACACAACTTTTTATATTATCATTGATCAAATGATTATTTTCTGATCTTTAATGGCATACAATTTATTAAGGATAATTTAAACTGTTTTATCAGTTTTTTACTTTATTAGTTTTGCATAAAAAATTAAGTTCAAAAATGTGAAATTTTAAAGTAAGAAAAGATTTATAATTTCTTAATAAAATATAATTTTATTTTAATATTAAAGTTGTAGCAAAGTGAAACATATTTACTCTCAATTACCCTTTGAAAGAACATTTTCTGGGAATTTTTTTTCCTGGTTGACTTCCTTACTGATTGACCTGAAAAGATGTAATCAAATTCTTCAGTAGTTCTGAACGGCATCTCTGATCATGTTCTGAAGTTCCTCTAATAAATTTTTTTTTTAATAGAGTTGGAATGCAACAACCCACAGTGAACCTGAATATTGGTGTTTATTAAATAAGCAAAGGGATTAGAGTTATTACCCTATTAGATCATCACTCGCACTCCTTTGCTTGTTCCCCTCAGCATTGTGATTGGTAGGTCTCAGCCTCTCATCCTAGCGTGGAGGTCTCTACTGGCCAAGAAAGGCTGGTCACAAAGTTATGTTGGATTGTACTATTCCACTCCTTTCAGTTACCAGTCTCAGGTGTTACTAAAATCCCTTGGCTTCACCCTCTATTCCTCTATATGTGTCTGGCCCAACTTCATACCCCTCCTCAGTTTTCAGAATCTTTTCTCCAGCTAGTAGCTTCACCACTTTCTTTCTAGGTTCCCCTCTTTCCAGGTGTCATAGGTTTGAAAAGAGATGTTGGAATTTTTTTGTCCACTTCTTCTTTTTGGTGTATACTTCATTTAGGCTCTTGTCCCTGGTTTTCCCATCTATCCAGACAGATTTTATGTGCATAGACACAATTTATGATCAGTTTTTCAGCTAGAGTTTTGGAGGATTTGGGACAAGGTCCTTGATTTGCCACTATTTGTATAACTTTCTCTAAACCCAGACTTTGTGAATTCTGAGGAGGAAAAGGGCAAAAGTCCTGCCCCTGGGGAGGAAAAACCTTCTACACAAATATAGTCTGGGGGCCAGTTGTCTGGAAAAAAGATTGCCAGAAAAAGACCTGGAGCTCCTGGTGGACACCACGTTTAATGTGACCAAGCAAAGTACCCCTGCAGCCAAGAAGATAATGGTATCCTGGGCTACATTAGACATAGTTTTGTCAATGGCTTGCATGAGGTGATCCTTTCCATTTTCTCAGCATAGGTGAGGAGTACAGTGTCCAGTTCTGGGCTCCTCAGTACAAGGCAGACATTGAGAATATTACAACTGCTTTAAATAATTACATCTGATTACATTAAAGGGTGAAAAAAGTGTTCGGTAACTAAGTGCAAAATTTTTAAAATTGCAAAAATTTACTGCTCTTGTTGAAAGCTCATGTTGGAAGGAAAGTAAATCAAAGTCTCATGCACACAGCCTTGGAGAGGTCAAATTGAAATCTCTGCTCTGAAGCATATTTCATTATTGCCAGATACTGTAGGAAATAGGAGGAAATGAGTGAGATCCTATGCCAGAATAGGTGGTGAGGTAAGGTATGAAACAGCAGCTTGAGTGTTAAAATAGATTCTTGACCCTGTGTCACAAATATTACAGATGATCCCTAACACTGCATTGCTGGCCTAATCAATTCTTTTAAGGAGAAATTGTATCCTATAGGCAAAGTTTCTCTGGTTGAGAAGCTCCTACGAAATTCAATAATTCAATAATTAGGTATATTCTAATAAATAACATTTTCTTTGGAAAGTTTCCTATCTGCCTAAACTTACACAGGAGATTTACTTTTGTTATTTGTTCCAGAAAAAATAAAGAAAACAACACAACAGCACAAGAACTGTTTGGATTCCAGTATTTTTATCTTAAATTTTTGCATTTGAAAGAAAGCTTAGACAAAAGTCTAGAAAGGCCAGAATAATAAAAATTACTTAAAAAGAAGACAGGAGTCTTTGTCAGCTTCATAAATCATAGCTTTGAAGAAAATAATGCAGTATTCAGAACTGTAGGTTATTTGTGTCTCCCATTTCACTGGTCTGGAATTTTATTTTATTTTTTATTATCATTTTATTGAATATAAAAAGTAGTCTTGTATGTGTAAATTGATATAATGCCTGCAAATTTTAACACAGAAGGTAAGTAGGGTACGCAGGTGCACTTATGAAGTATGAAAATGTAAGCTCTGCAACTGCAGTTGTAAATATTTATAATAAATAATTTGTAATATATAATTATATATTCATTATATCATCATATATTATTTACATATCGCTCTACAATATATTGTTATATAATATACAATTATATATTTTATACATTATAATGTTATTATACTAATAATTTGTATATTTAATAAATATTTATTTCTATCTCAGCCTGCAGAAATAAAATTATTAGAATTGTATAAAGGCCTACTAAAAAATTGGAGAATTGATGAAATATTTTTGCAGAAATCATTCCAGAGTTAATACTAAAGCTGTATAACATTATTCTCATTTTTGTCTTGTATATATACAACTATGAAGCTATTTGAACCTCTTGTACAACTATTTGAAAAACAGATTTCCTGAAATGTATAGGTCAGCAAGTCTGGAACTGGCTGTACTCATCACTGCCTCTTTTCTGTTGCAGAAATTTCAATTCTACCATTCAAAGCCTTATGCTGGAATAAAATTTATTCAACAGGATGAATCACACAACACATAACCACAGAGGGCATATTAAAAATATCTAGTGGAGTACCATTTTGCTTCTATTTACATTTCATTTTAGGCATGGGGAAATTTTTTCCCTCTTTTGGCCGAGCGATTGGTCCTGCGGTCATACTGCTCTGAGACACCTCACACAGCTGGGAAATTCTTTCCCGGATATAAAGTATTTCATGCCCTAATACTTTGTAAAAGAAGACAGAACACTGAGATCACTTCAGGAAAAGAAGCAGCATGTTTCTGTGGAAGTGTAGAAATAAGGCAAGTTTTGCTGAGTGCACAAACATTTATAGTCTGGAAAGTCAGTGAGTTAGTGTTTCATAACGTTCTAAATTTACTTGCATGCAATATCCCGAATTTCTTTAAGGTGGAGTTTCAAATGTTGAAAAGTCTGTGAAGACAGCTCTTTACAATTCATTTCTTAGAATCTCAAAGTTTCCTTTGAAGAATATTACCTGAAGAATTTAGTTATTTAATTTTGAATTCTTCATTCATATTTATATATCATTTATTTCTTCATACAAGCGTAGTCTTCCTGTAGAGATGTGTCTAGAAGAACATAGAAGGCACAGAAGTACACTGCAAGCTTTATGCTACTTCAGGGATGAGTAACAGATGAATTTGGAAAGTACAAGGAAGAATTGCAATATTTTTTATAAAAATATTTTTATAACCTCCACAGAAGGCTTCAACTGTCAGTTGTTGAGCTATGTGAATGTTGAGCTAGTAGAATGGGTTAGGAGCCATCGTCTGCTGACAGGTCATAGCACCTTTTCTCTTCAATTGCCAATATATCTTGAAGCTTTTATGTACTGTAACATTTTTGCAAAGTTGTCAAAAGAATGCCTGAGCACATCTTAGGTCAAGTAATCTCTACCTCTCATCTTTGACAAATGAGCCATATACTCTAGCACTGATAAAAAACGTTGAAAAACTAAACCCTAGAAAATTCAGATGGGTGTGTGGTATTTCTGAAGTGCCTCACTACCATCAAGATAAAGGGAACTCCTCCAGGCTGATCATTTCTCAGTATACTGTTACCATTATGGTGAAAAGCAAAGCTTCCAGTTAAAACAGTTCTCAAGCTCTTTTGCTGACACAGTTAAGCTATACTTCTAAACAAGAAGACTAAAGAAGAGAACAAATCTTCACTACTCTGTTGTCATAATTTTCCTCTCCTACCCCAATGGCTTTTGGCAGCTCTAAACTCATAATCTTTCTTACCTAGGTTACATAAGAATGATTGAGTTCAGCTTTCACCAAAGATTTTGTATCTGTGACTTTCCTAGCATCTTGCAGAAAGGAATTCCGGTTTTCTGAATCGATTAATTACTTTCACAAGAGGATTGGTCTTCCTGTGTGATAAGACATCAAACTGTGGTTGAAATCTAGAACTATTTAACAGTGTAGGATGTGTATTACAATGTATGTATATATTTCCCTACACATTCCTCTAGCTTTTCACTATATCAGGAAACCAAATGTGAATTTCAGGATTTGTAAAATATTTTATAGCATAAATTCAAAATTAGTATCATATGTATCACATATATGTGTGTATGTGTGTACATAAAAATATTATAAATTACATTTTATGCCAATCAAAACAAATAGAAATTATGAAGCTGGATTTAATTTTTCCATATGTCATAGAATCATAGAATCAACCTGGTTGGAAAAGACCTCTGAGATCATCAAGTCCAACCCTTGATCCAATACCACCGCTGTTACTAGACCATGGCACTCAGTGCCACATCCAGCCTCATCTTAAAAACCTCCAGGGACAGAGAATCCACCACTTCCCTGGGCAGTCCATTCCAATGCCTGATTACCCTCTCTGTAAAGAAATTCTTCCTAGTATTTAACCTTAACCTCTCCTGGCAGAGTTTAAGACCATGCCCTCTTGTCCTACTTCTGGTTACCTGGGAGAAGAGACCTACCCCCACCTGGCTACAACCTCTTCTCAGGTAGTTGTAGAGAGTGATGAGGTCTCCTCTGAGCCTCCTCTTCT
>JAYRBT010000082.1:135475007-135496493 GCA_036023395.1 Myiotriccus ornatus | reverse complement strand
CTGCTCTCCAGCCACTCTGTGCCCAGCCTGTAGCGCTGCAGGGGGTTGTTGTGGCCAAAGTGCAGGACCTGGCACTTATATGTTTACATGTATATGGATGCACATATACATGTCCATGGAAGAATGTGTTGTGTCTATGTATGAGCATAAATACTTAACACCGTTTATCTGTAGTAAGGATGAAGAGTCTGCTGAAGAGCAGTTTCAATGCATTTTTTTCGATGAAGTTCTAATTTATTAGCTTATTACTGACTTTCTTGAAGAACAAAACCAGTTCCTAAAGCATGATTAAAACATAAGGGGGCATGATAAATTTTGAATGAATACATAGTTCAGGATGTTTATGTCCTTTCAAAGTTAATGAATGAAAATCAATCCAGGTTCCATTGTTGAGCAGCTATTTTCCATTCCCAAGAGAGCTTCAAATACTGTAGTCAGTAATAGCACAATAACCAAAAACATTTTCAAGTGTTAAATCAGACAAGTAGATTTTCAGTTTAGCCCCAAAGCTAGAGAGAGTGATATTTTACAATTGAAAGAAAAACTCCCTTCCAGGTCTAGCAATCTCCAGGGTCAAGGAAAAAGACATGGGTTCAGGACTAAAAGGTCAAGAGAATGGATGATGACAGTCTAACAGCTAGGTTGGAATTCTCAGTTGACTATTAAAGCTCAAAATTAAATGACATTTGGTGGCAGTTTTTTAGTTTGTTTTTCTTGCAAGACTAAATTGACTCTTTAAATTAAAAGTATAGAATAAAAACGCATAATAATATTAAACATTAACGATTGTGTGCAATTAAATATTAACAGTTATGTTGGAACAAGCAAGAATGTTTAAATTCTTTGAATAGGCCATGACATTAGAGCCAGTTAAAAAAAAAAATCATAGAAAATGCAAATGTTTCAGGGAAATATTAAATCATATAAACACTTCATATTGAAATCAAGAAATCAAATCATTCAGCATCCTAAGTCTTCCAAATAAGTCTAGAGTGATTTTCCCAGGCTCCTACAACTCATTTTACAAATTTCTGCTGCTCTCCATCTGCTGAGATATCTGTCTCTCCAATCCTGTGCACACCACAGCTGTTCCTTCTTTGAACCAGCCAAAAAGGCTGCCACAGTGAGGAAAACAGCCTTTTCACCCAGACAACAGGCAGAGGTCCCGGGGAGGCAGACAGAGTCATACCCAGGCTGTCAGGGCACCAGCCTGACCAGATTTGCAGCGCAATCCGGTATTTAGCTAAACGCATTTTACAGCTGAAATGCCTATGAACTTTAAGGTTTCTTTAGCAACGGGTCTGTTGTACCCTGCTCTGGAGGTTTGACTAAGCTTCTCCCAAGCTTTCCAGATGGCTACAGGTACTTGCTTCCCACATAGCTGTCCACCTCATTGCCAGGCTCATTGGATTATTGACATCCCACAAAGGTAAAAATAGTCTTCCTGGAAGAAACTAAATTCTAGTAGCAGCTCTAGGAACTATTGTCTGGTAATTGAATGCTCCTCTTGCCTACTCACAGAGCTCTCTTAACTAATGGGCTGGTTTGCAGAAACCAAGTAAGAAAGCAATTCATTAAAGAACAGCTGGTGAAATTTGGAAACTCAGTGCAACCTTGTGGAATTTCAGTTCCGCTAAATAAAACCCAGGTAGCCATTTGTAAATGTTACAAATGCTTTGGAGGTCAGACATTTTGCTTCTTAGGGAGCTCATGCCAGCACAAATTTATCCTACTATCCTAACCTGTCTTTTCATCTGCTTCACTTGATACCGGAACTGGTTTCTGGGAGAGACACCAAGCTGCTTTATCTAGCCATCACTAATCATAAGGTGGCTCTCTAAGGCCAAATGGATACGTCTAGGGAACATAAACATCTGCTCAAGTGTTCTGATAAGCTCAGCACCTCTTTCCCTCTATTGATTATGACTACAGATAGCATTTTCTGAGATGAGTACTACGCTGAATGCTTTGTCCCAGAGCTCATAGAAGATACAAGTGCAGGATGCACATTATTGCTTGTAAATTAAAGTCTTAATTATTAAACCATCTTTGCACTTCATCCCTGTATTGTTTCCTGTCTCTATGTTCTCTTACTAGTCCTTCTTACTTCCTACTTCTTCAATAAAGTCTATTCAATTTAAAGAGACAATAACCTCCTTAGAGCCTTTAGACAAACCCTAGAGTCATTAGGTAAACATTTTCAATGATTATTGGAACATGGTAAGGCTATTAATCTTTTAACTTTTAATAGTGTACATATCCCCAGTTAGTTTCCCCAGATATGATTAGTTTTCATTGTTCCAAGTCCTACTTGTTTAATTAATTCAGTGCTTCACTGACATATGACAGTAGTCACAGACAGAAATTCCAACAAACCACTTGCCTCTGTGAGGTATGTTGGTATACACTTTTGTCCGTGAAAAGTATTGTCCTAGCAGAATGTGTAAAACTTTAAAGCAAAAATCTAGGCAAAGAACCCCAAAACATTCAGGCTAGGATACTGTAGCAAAAATCCCGAATTTTATCTACTATTCAAGTGTATGCCAAAATAATTTATTTAACTTAATATTTTTTTAAACATTAAAAAACAGTTTGTGTAGCTGTCAAAAATATAAATTGTGAGGAAATCTAGATGGGAGGAATAAGATCTGTTCACAGAACAAATACTATCTTTGCTACAAAATTTTCCACACTTGAAATACACCTTTTAAAAATCAAATCAGAACAAAACAAAACAAAAAACCCAAACCTAGAGAAACTTTGTGAATGTGTACATATTTCTATAGTTTTTGACTTATAAGCACTAACTACCCCTCCCCAGGAAGCCATCTCTCTTTTTTTTTTAATCATCATAAAATTCAGTGTTTCTGCTTTTCCAGTCATCTGGGACTTCACCTGATTAAACTAAATATTTATTTAGATAAAGTTCATTCTTCCTAATGACATCTGTAACCCTTCCCTTGTCCAGTGATATAGTCACTCCTTCATAGAGGGCCACTAATTTGGTCAGACTTGCCCTTGGTGAGGCTGTGCTGGCTGTCAGGAATCACCTCCCTGTCCTCCATGTTCCTTATCACAGCTTCTGAGAAGATAGTTTCCATGATCTTCCCAGTCACAGAGGTGAGACTGAAAGGTCGGTAGTTCCTGAGGTCCTCCTTTCGAGCCTTTTTGAAGATGGGTACAATGTTTTCGTCCTGAAATATTACTGAAAAAGCTATGATGAGTAGAATGAATTTTGTGATGCTAATTTTATTCTTCCTAATAAAGGAAAAGGTTATCAATTGAGTAACTGTTTATTCATGTAGTAATTCATTCTCTCAAAATTAAACCTGGTTCTGGATGAAGATTAAGAGAGTCTACTCCTTTAAATTTCTATTTCCTGAACATGTGAAGAAATGTCACTATTTTGAGCACTGCTAATTAATTACAGCACACCTAAGTGTCACTGTCACATACAGTAGATACATGTTGTTAAAACATGTATCTGGATGGTGTAGATCTTCTTTTAAATCACAATATTACTTGTTTAAGAGAATGTCCCATCACTAGCTCTCATAAGAACACATCAGTGCAATCTCATCTGGTTTAATCCTTTATGTAAAACAAAATATTTAGCCTAATCTTGAGAACCGTCTCTTGAATGCAAGTTACTAATGTTACAATAAAATTATTTTACTTTTTAAGAAAGATATTATTCAGACTGACACATACTCCATTCAGAAAGAATAATAGAATCATAGAATAGTTTGTGTTGGAAGGGATCTTAAAGATCATCTAGTTCCAAAGCACCTGTACGCAGGCAGAGACACCTTCCACTTCACCGGGTTGCTTAAAGCCCTGTCTAAACTGGCCTTCAGCACTGCCAGGCTTGGGGCATCCCCAACTTGTCTGGGCAGCCTGTTCCAGTGCCTCACCACTCTCATAGTAAAGAATTTCTTCCTAACATCTAATCTAAACCTACTCTCTTTCTATATGAAGGTGTTCCTCCTTGTCTTATCACTACAGTTCCTACTGAAGTGTCCCTCTCCAGCTTTCTTGTAGCTCCCCTTCAGATACTGGAAGGCTGCTATGAGGTCTCCATTCAACCTTCTCCTCTCCAGGCTGAACAGCCCCAACTTTATCAGCCTGTCTTCATAGGGTAGCTGCTCTAGTCCCCTTATAAAATTTGTGGCCCTCATCTGCACTTCCTCCAACAGTTCCATGTCCTCATTATGTTGGGAGCACTAGAACTTTATACAGTATTCCAGGCGGGGACCTGCATGAGCAGAGTAGATGGGGAGAATCACCTCCCTTGACCGGCTGGCCATGCTCCTTTTGAGGCAGCCCAGGACACAGTTGGCTTTCTGGGCTGTGAGCACACACTGCTGGCTCATGTCCAGTTTTCCATCAATCAAAAGACAGCCAAGAAACTACAAGAAAGACTCAACAACCTTTCTATGACCCCGAGTCACAAATTAATCTGCCAAAGCATAAAGCATACGGGATACCTAGCAGCACTAGAACACTTTCTGATCACGAAGTGTTAGTCACTCAATATATAAAAGTACAGGCTCCATTTTTCTTGCCTTAGTCAGGAAAATATAGACAAGGATTTAGAAAGCAAAGCAACAAATAGTTGAATGCTGTTAGCAGCTTATTGGAAGGTCTTGAGACAATGGGAAAAGAAATTTGCTTTTATATCCTATTTAATAGTAAAATATTGTGTTTCTCTGAGATTATTAAAACTATTCAATATCTACAGTGTTGTAGCTGCAGAACAAATGGATGTCAATGTATTTCTTTTGGTCTTAGATACGTAAATAATTTCCTTGCCTGTTTTTATTTTTCCTTGTGCAGATGCAAATTATTTTTCAAAATGAGTTTGACAAATTTACAGATATGATTAGGAGTATTTTACATTTATCTTAAAGTGGTATCAGAACTCCAGTAAGAGTAAAATAACGCAGAATCAGGTCCCTCTTGGATGCAATGAAGCGTAAGACTAATAAAGTCTGATGTTGCACATTATACATGGAAATCTAGTCTTTAATAATCTGTCCATTTTTACAATTAGCTAGTGAAGAATATAAAGTATCCTCTGGAATGAAAAATATAGTTTTTTACAGAATTACTGATCATGCCACAAAAATTAAATAATCATAACAGGTTACAAAGCATGCCATGCTTTAGATCTATGAGTAGAAATTCAGTAACAGAGAAAACTGATCCCCCAGGTTTCCTTATAAGAAGAAAACTTATAATGGGCAGAAAAATCAGCATGGGGATAAAGTTCTCTTCTCAAACAATTTTCTGATAAATTATATAATTTGCTATATTATACCTATGTCTTCTGCCTTACCAGTTCCAAATGATAGTGCACTGTTGCTACCAGGACACACACTACGAATCTCCTGGCCTTACAGAGGCTGTCTACAGGTACAGGCAGTCTTAAGACTGATTCCTTATTTACCACAAGACAGACTGATCTCCTCTGCTGAGTGAAACAAAATCACAGATACCAGTTCAACTTACTATGAAGGTTAACCTTCACCTATGCTAGAGACAGCTAAGTCACACTGTCTACCCAACTAAATATCTGTTGACTGTAATGGGAGCTTAAACAGGTGCCCTGTGTGCTTAAACATCACCTACACATGTGGAAACATGGATTTGACTGTCTTAATCTTGAAACGAATCATCCCATTGTAGGTGTCCCAAAATGGACTTCTGGAAAGACAAGAGAAGAAAACAAATGCCTGTTTTTTAACCTGGAGTCATGTGATGATTAAGTCTAAAATTTAGAAACAGTCATGTAATTTATTTGTTCAATACAGTTATAATAACCTTTAGTTAGTATAGTACTGAATGCCACTTTGAATATTTGTCTTCGGCTTGCATTCTTTTTTGTTCTTAACATGAACTAAAGCATGGCCCCATTTTTAGAAGCTGTTGAACTGAAAGCACACTAGTACCTCACAACAGATTATGACTGAGGTTCTACACCTAAACCCCAATAATTTTCTCACTATTTGAAACAGAAGTGAAACTAGTACAGGATGTCAAGACACAAGTATGGAAATGAGTGAAAATATATCCTCTGAAGGCCTCTGAACTATTTTTAGTTCTTCCTGCCAGGGGCTGCAATCAAACAATGCTCAATGAATATTCATTATGGAGCTGAGTAATCGATTCTATTATTTGCTTTTATACACTTTGCAAAATTAAGTTTAGAAGAGAAAGACACATCTGGTTGGATGATGGGCAATGCCTCTCTGACTCTTTCATTTCCAGTGTGCTGACACAGACAGTATTCAGGACATGAAACGTTTCTCAACTGTTCAGAAACTAATAAGAAAGACCATTCTTCCTGTTTTAAATAACTTATAATTTTCTTTGCTGACAGCAAAAGAAATGTGCATATTTATGTTATGAAATGTTTGATCCTTAATGCTTCAGTTGTGGCATATTCTGTCTAAAATGCCCTGATATACATAATCTTCAAGTTATTTTTATTTACCATCACTTTCATGTTACTCTTACACAACAGCTATTACTTTAATAAAAACTGATAGGGACTAAGTCTTAGGAGGTTTATTAAAAAAAAAAAAAAGAAAAAAGTGAAGAAAAGGGTAGTATAAAAATTGTGGTTTAGCCTGGAAAGAAGCTGAAAAGCAGAAAGAGAATTTTTTTATCCCTACTGGTTACCTCAGCTGCTACCATGTGAATGGCTTCTTTTTCATCTTCTTGTAGCTGTGAGCAAAACTGTCATGGGAAACCATCTTAAACATTTTGCTTATTCAAAAGTACAAAAGCTTCCTGAATTTTCTTTACCTTTACAGGTCTGATAGGAGTAGAACTCTTTCAAAAAATTATTTTCCACCTGTGTTCTCTAACTTTTAGAATTTTAATCCAAATCCCAGTGAGCTTTCATGGCTACACTGCCAGTGTCATTTTAAGAGCTTTCTATTCAGCATGACTTTCACTTAGCTTCCCTCACTTTTAGACATTATTCACAGTTATAAAGGCAATTTATGTGACCCCTTTGTTTAACAGCAAACAGGTATTAATTCATGATCTGTAATACTAGTCTGGAATCTCAAAAATGTACAACAGAGAAGACTGGTACTAACAAATATTTACATTGAAATTATTAGGTGATTCATAACAGCAGTGCATATAGAATTTGATTGGTATTTCTTCCTATAGTTGAGGCATCACAGGACATAATTAATAATACTTAGAAACACCACTGCCACAATTTAAAAATGATTCATGATGTTCTTTGTCTGTGAGTGAAAACAACGTTTGAATATGAATGTCCTAGTTTCTGCTTAATCAGCAAACAGTTCCACAACATGCACACAATAATATAGCAGTTTTCAAGTTTATATCCTTATCTACTCATGTGCCTTTGTAGAAAAATCTAGAAAACAATTTGTTAAAAGAATCCATTTAAGGAATTATATGACTTCAAGAAGAAAATCAAAATCTTTCATTAAACCTTCACGTTCCCACTGCAGAAGTTTGTTTACTTATTTGTTCTGCCCCTTTCTTTGAATGCAGGCTACAATTATATGTTCTTAATTTTGGCAGTCATTAATTTCCCTTTGTTTTCAAGATTTGAGCAATGCAGTGTAAGCAGCATTTCTCAGTGGGCTTGCCAATGGAATATATGAAATCGGTAGATGGGAAGAAAGGAAATAGTCAACAGAGACTTCATGCTCTTGGTTTATTGTGTGGAATGAGAGCTCTTTTTTTAAAAAAAAAAAGCAAGTGTTATGTTACATTTTCAAGTTTCTCTCCCCTACCAGCAGGGAAATACAAAAGCTATTGGAAATACTGTCTTTTGAACAATGGGTAAGTGCTTTAAAATTTAGTAAGCACAGGTAAGTGTTAGGTTCTTGAGCCTTCTATTCCATTTTTTTGTGCAGCTAGTGAAATTGTGTGATCAAGAGCAAAACTAATCTTTGATAACATAATATAAAGGATGTAGGCAGTTTTGGCTCTGTATCAGATAAACATTTACTCCGGGAATCCATGTAAATCACAGGAATCACTGTTTGTGAGTCTTGGCCCTGGACATGTTTAATCAGCCAGAATTTTCTATTAATGAATTTTGAATAGGCATGACAAAACTAATTACTTTAAAGATGGGCAAAGAATTTTGGCAGGAAAAGATGTGACATTTTATAATGGTAAATAATCTCTCTCCTTCTCAATATGCAACACTGCTGTACTATGTGCAGAGCATACCAAAAAAGAATGGGTTATGCATTAAGTTAATCAAAAAAGAATTTTAATGTAAGTGTTTTTCACAGTTCTAAAATCTCTTAGTTTTTCTTTAACAACAAATTTATAGGAATGATCTCATGTTTGGGTTTTTGTTTGTTTGCTTCTTTTTTGGCTGTTTGGTTGGTTGGGTTTTTTTTTGTTGTTTGATTTGTTTTTAACTAAAGTAGAGGTTAATTCAAGGAGAATAACAATAGATTAGAGAGTAAAGCACTGTTCAGGATTTGTTGCAAGAGTATTGCAGACTGTTCATCTTTGCTTCAACTCTCATTTGAGTCCAAATTCTTCAAGGTCATCTTCTTTGCTTTTAAATACAACATAAATCAAATTATTAGCCTTGGTATACAAACACATTCCTGAAGATTAAAAAAATCGTATGGATTGTGTTCCATAGTATTGTTTTCCTTAATTTCTCAATGTTTTTACTCCCAGTCTGTAGTTGAAGGATATTAGCATTTCCTTTATATAATCTAGTCATATTTCAGATTTGAGGAGGGGAATAACAACTTAGTAAAAAGTAGAATTTTCATGAGATTTTAATTGATTACGATCTCACTTGACATTTCCAAGCTATGGCGTATGAAACATTTAAAAAATAGCTATGATAATAATTATTATTACCCAAAGCCACAAGTGGATTTTGTACAAGAACTCATAAGTACCCAGTTCCCTTCCTTGTATTTAAATTGTTAGAACATGTAATTTCCTCTTCTGTAGTGATAATGCGCATATAGCAATTTTCATGCTAGAAATGTAAAACATTTTAGAACTATATACAGTATATAATTGATGTGAGATAATGTAGTGTTCTAGGGATGGAAAAACGGGGAAACTTTTTGTAGGCTGGTATTTAGATTCCAAAGTAACTACACCCAAGGTCTGCAACATTTACAGTACTTTTCTTCTGTATTTGTAGTTAGAACAGTGTTGGTAACACATCAGTGTCTTGGGTAGTGCTGAACTTACTCACAGACCATTAAGGCTGTATCTCTAACAGTCCTTCCCCAACAAAGCGAGGCTGGGGAAGGGACACTGCTGGAACAGCTGACCCAAGCTGACCAAAGGGATATTCCACACACTATGAAGGGGGAGAAACTGTTATAAAGGTGTTTTTCTTCCAAAGCAACTGCAAAGCTCCCCTCTTTCCCTTAGCTTTTATTGCTCAGCAGATGTCATAGGCTATGGAATATCCTTTAACTGCCTGAAGATTTCTTGCATTTCACATTAAACAATAAAGATCAGATCACAGAAAGATCTGCTTGCAAATATAAGTATTTCCTAATAGAGTATTTCCTATATATTTTGTTGGTCTGAGACTGACCTTGTCTATGATACTGTATGAGAGAAGCATGGATTCATCTCAATTTTAGCAACAGGAAGGTTGAGTCCTCCTCTAAGTAGTGTTACTTGGTTCCCTAGATCCCACTGGAATGAGGAAAGGACAATGTTTTCTACCTCTCATACGCAGCAGTAGAATGGGGAACCTCATTTCTTCCATGATACACAGAGAATTGTCACTTTCAGGTGATTCCTTCCAGTCATCTTCTTTTACATTACACTGGAAATCTGTGACACAAGTGGCAAATTAAGCCCATCTGTGGAACCCCAAAGTGAAAACTGGAAGTACTATATACTCTTTGTAAAGAATGGAAGAAACTGAATAAATAAACATTTGTTCATAAGAGATGTAGCTAGGAAAAGTAGATAAATTAGAAAATGTGAATATGACATGAATTTTCTTTTTGAAGATAGCATTTCTCTTCATATTGTAATAAGTATTACAGTTTATCTTCAAAATGTTCTGCACACTGTCTCCCAAGCTCCTTTTCCAGTCATTTAAGGGAAAACTGAAGTAAATGCTAAATAATCTCATTTTCTCCTCTTCATCCTATTAACAACGATCTTTTTTTGAAAAGTTTTTTAGTTTTATTTTCTGCCTTCTACAGTCATGTTGCAAGAAACCCTTAATTATGGTTTAAATACTCCCTGTAGTTCTCTTTCAATATATTTTACTTATCTAGTTATCCTAAAAAAAATGCTCTCACTTATTTATATAGATGTCTCATTTTTCCTTCTTATCAGAATTAGCTAAGTAATTACAAAGTACAGTCTTATGAAAAGGGAAGTGTAGTTTAACCCCAAGACAAGTACTAGGACAAAAATTAACTCTATCCCAGCCAAAACCAGGACAGCAGTATAAAAGAATTAGAAATGTTAGGCAGTAAGATACTCCAGTCTGCAGTAAATGGTGATGGTAAATAGCTATTTTAATCTCAGTATAACAGCAATGTAAGGAAGTTATATCTCTTAATTTTATGGGGGAAAAGTCAGTTGCACATTATAAAGGCAATCACAATTTAACAGATTTAGGGATTACACATTCTTGACATCACAACGGCTTTTTTCCAACCCCTTAATGGGAATGAATGCTCATATAGTGGATATAAAGGTACTTTTATTTCCAATTATAAATCTACAGGTAGTAAGATGTCCACTGTGGAATAAAAAGTATTTCCAATTCACTGGGGAGACTTCATTAAAAAACAACAACAGCAACAAAAAAAAGGCCACCAAACCAAAACCAAACCCTGTTTGTCTGCAACTCATATTAATTTTCTAAACACTGCACTTGAAATTTTTAAACAGGAAAATAAGAAATCTTTTAAGCTGACATATTATTGATGTCATAATAGCTAAAATTTTATTAGACTTTAAATTGCAAATCTCAATTTGTATATGTTTTTTATGTGGTTCTGGGATCTTTTCTCCACTCTAAGTCTTATTCTATGAGGGCAAAACTCTGAGACACTTTTATATGGAGAAATTATAGGTAATAATCAGTTGTGATTTCTGAATGGAAATTTAATTTTCATTTTAAGAGAGGTTTAGTTTATAATTTTAGATGTGAAACATTTCCACAAGTTTCTTACCACGGCTGCTGTTACAGTGAAATGAGCATTTTAATTTTGATATTAAATAAAAAGAATTTCAGTATGAATAAAAACTTTATTACAGTCAAAAAGTTTGATAGTACATCAACAAATTTTGTCCATTTCCACATTTGCCTTGTCGTGATTTTCTGACAACTCCTTCTGATTAAAGGTCAAAATTATTTAAAACTTATTGAGGTTTTCACTTTACTAACACTGATTAATAGTTATGAAGACGTTCACACTCATGAGATGAGCTCTCAGAAATGTTTCCTTAGAGGGGAGATCATGCACTTTTAGAAAGCCCCTTACACTGGTGGGTCTGATTCAGTCCGGTTTGTAGTGTTTATCTTTTTTAGAGGTGATATTGTCTTGGTGTAATTGAAGAAAAAAAAGCTTTTGTGCCATATGTAAGAGTAAATTAAACATTAATCTGAATATAAATTACTTTAAGATTATTTAGTCAAGCTCTCCAATGTTTTACTTATCAGGATTTGTTCATCCGGCCTTTAATGAATCTGATGATTCTCCTCAACTTTCTGTTCAGTTCAAACTTCTGTTCGTTACCGTGACAGAGCACTGATGTTTAGTTTCTGTTTCTCTGTACTCTCATTTAATCTTTAAACTCAAATAGACCTATTAGTTACCACAAGGTTGCTTTTTACTTCAATCATTGTAAATAGGAGAGCAGTTGGTCTTTCTCCAAATCCCCTTGAAACACTCTCTTCTATGACTAGAAAGCAAAGAAAATAATTTAACTTACTGTTCACACGTATACTAGGTAAATAATACCTATCAAAACCAGCTTTTTAATCACTAGATATAGGGTTTAAAACTTCTGTGAAAAACTTTTTCCATGAAAGTATCTACCAGACAACTACAGTGAATTGAGAATGCAATTCAAATATATGTACTAGGGTTGATCTTAAAAAGGGATTTTGTGAAGTTACTTTTGTGGCCCTACTTGTTACAACAGAGAAAAAGAAGACAAAGGCTGGAGTACTTGAAGTAAATGGAAGATTTTCCAGTTCCAGTATTTCTGACCTCCATCTGTGACTGATGTCCTTCTGGGATCGTGAGTGGCATGACACCTCCAGCCCAGATAATTTGCTTTGTCTTGGCATACACAAACATCTGTTTTGTCCCTTTCCTGGGAAGACCAGTCCTTTTTGTGAGCCATACCCTGGCACAGATCCTGAGTACTTTATGCAGCTCAGCTTCTCTACTTTAAAAAACCTCTGCTGCTGAGTTATCAAGTTCTCTCTGGAAACTATGTTCCCTCCTTTGGAGGGTAAGAGAGCTTTGATCTGCAAAGTGATTATAATGGACACTAAAATATGTATATACTTATACATATGTATGTGTGTGTCTATTTGCTTGTGATAGATAATATGCAGTGATCATTATTATGAATCTTAATCTTAACTATTTTTTTTTAGACATAAGAAATGTATAAGGAATTCCTTAGTAAAAATATTTTAGTAAGAAAAATAAATCACACCTGCTACAAAAGCTAAAATAAAATAGCAAGCATGATATAAAACATATAAAGCAGTGCTGGCTGGAATTTAAGTGACAAATGAAGAGCTTAAGTGTGTGCACTGATACGTGTGGGAGGATATGCTTGGACTTTTAGAGGAATTAGAAGAGAATTAAATTTTGGGAAGTGTGCAAAGACTCTTCTAGTAGTCATATTTGCCAGTACACATGCTGGTCTTCCCAAGCACACAATACTCAGAAATCATTTCCTACACTCGTCCCTTGGAAGTCTGGTCAGATTAACTATGAGCTAAAGTTTATGCTCTCAAGCAGCCCTGGGGCTTAGCTTCCAGCAACTCTTTACAGTTAGCACATTAGTCATCTTCAGCTGGAGATGAACTTGAAAAATAGCTGAAATATCTTCCAAATCTACCAGCCAGATGTAGAACTGCCACAGGTTCTACTCATGGGAGAAATGTCACCATATCTGTTAATCAACATTCTATTTCAGCTGAATTTCTTTTGACAACAATGTTTCTGAGGACAGTATTCAGGCATGATATGAGAAACTCAGTGTCCCACTGCAGGTGTATAGGTTGTGTCCTGTTATACCAGACCTCAGCCAGCCAAGTGCAACATTTTCATCCTTTGCCTGCCTATCATAAATTCAAACATTCTGCAAAGTGCTTTGATCTTTCTCTAAGTTCCACTTCTTTAGACAGAAGTATTTTTCAGACTTACCTTATCAGTACCACAATGTGTTTACATGTCAGAAATAAATAGCATAAAAATAAGTTCTACAGGCAAATTTTTTAATTTTCATTAGTTTTGACAGGACTTAGTTTGCCATTGGTAATACACATTTACAAGTTGTATTTTGTTAGCACATCAAATCATGTTGCAATGAATTAGAATTTGTCATATAGTATTAGTGTTACGTTCTGACAGGACTTTGCTTCCATCTTAACATAAGTTACTAAACTTATGGGAATTTTTTGTGGTTTTTATGTTTCTTCAACTCCTGAAAGGTGTGGGGGGTTTGTGGTTGGTCAACTGAACAGGTAATTGTTAATTAAAGTTTTGGCACCAGTCAGTATATTCTATTCACTGAAATGGTCAATTTTTTTTTTCTCATGATTTTCTGGCTTTTAAAAATGTAATTATTAACAATCTTTAATACAATGTATAAACTCCAATATGCAGAATTCACTAATGGCCTAATCCTGTGACACTTAAGTAATTATGGGCTTTGTCACTACCTTCAACTGTTTCCTTTCAATAAAAGTGCTCAAGGTCCACTACACTACACTGTGTTTTTTGCAATGTATTTTATGAAGAGTTTATTCTGAGTGTTTCCTAGAATAACCTGATAGGATTGCAATGCTGTTATCTTATTTGTACTGAGAAAAAAAATTAAAAACCATAAATTAGATATATTTTCAGGAAATGGTGGAAGTACATTGATCTATTGATTCCTTTTACAGATATTTTTCTATTTGAAGCAGAGGTAAAATATCATGAGACTTAGAAGAATTTAGTAACTTATGCTAATATTTATTAGAACATTCACGGGTCCCCCAGTCAGACAGACAAGAATTTCACAAAATAGGTATTTCTTATTGTAACCTAATAAAAAAAAAAAGAAGAAAAAATAGAAAATAAAAAGTTTGTAATAATAAATTTATGGACTAATGTGCAATTAGAAACACAATTGAATATTTAAATAGTTGTTTAACAAAATCATTTTTCAGACGTGCCCTTACTGCTTTAGTAAGAACTTTTTATTAATGGCAATGAATGTATACTCTTCAAAATGTCCATTTAAACAGAAACTGATTGCAAATATATTTATTGTTTTGTGGTAAGTAGTTGTAATCTAACTAACATTTAATGTTTCCTATTATTACCTGTTGCTAAAGATTTAATATTGATTTGCAATAATATTTTCCCAGAAAATATTCATTGTACATAGACTGTGCATTTTAATTTTCTAAAAATTATACATTAAAATTTATACATATAAAGAAAAAAAATTTAACTCCGTCATTCATCAGAATGCCATCAGAATCAAAGAAAGTTCATCTCTCTTCATCTTAACAAAAGAGCTCAATGCATTCATTTTAAGTCATCTTTTATTATGATGATACATTATGAATGTCTTCTTGATCCAACATCTAGTTGATCTCCACCACCACTGCTATGGTTATAGGAAATTACTACGGCTCTTTCACTGTAATTTGTGCAAAGGGATTTAACAAATGTTTGCCTAAGTATATGTCTATGTGATTTTGCATTAGGTTGCATGACCTGTCAAGACTAATTTAATAATTTGATGATTATCTCTTTTATACGCATCCAGTTACTTCCAGTTATTAAAGTCTTCTTTTTATTTTCTTCTGTTTGGTATGGTGAGTTGACTTTGTCTGGCTGCTAAGTGACCACTGAGCCACTTGCTCACTCCTGCTCCTCTGCAGGACAGCAGGAAAAATAAGATCAAAGACTCAGGGATCGAGATAAAAGCAGTTTAATGAAGAAAAGCAAAGGCTACATGGAGAAGTGAAGCAGAGGTTTATTATCTACATCCATTCTGCATGCAATGTCTAGTGTCCAGCCAGTTCCTGGGAAGTAGGCACTCAGTCTGTACCTTGTCATATTTTTTAAACAGTTGACTAAATCACAGGTGTTACTCAGAATAATTTTTTATGTGTAATTCAATGCTTTCTACTTGAATAAAGCCTGAATTTGGCATCTTTATTGCTGAAGCAAGAAGGATAATAAGCTTCCCACCATGTTAACCAAAGTAAAAGAGAGAGTATTGAGTCAAATTACTTTTACTGTTTACTGTAACCATACTTTCACTTTTTTTTCTTTTAATTGTAAGCTAAAAACCCAGTATTTTTGGTAGCTGAGAAGCAAAAAAATGTCTCATTTCATGACGCTGATAAAGTCTAAAATATGAAGCCTTTTTTAAGTTAGACTAATATAGCTTCATATCTAGAGGTCAAAAATTTATATGTGTAGTTCAATAAGAATACAATAAAAGGAAAAATTATAAAAAAGAAAATGCCATGTACCCTTCTCATATTCAACCTGAAACTATTATTCACAGAAGGAAAGGTACAAAAATTATTTTTAAAATTATTTTTTAGATCCTTATGTTAAAAATAATGTACAAATGTAAATTAATTCTGCATCATAATTAATTTATATTTTTTCCTCCTTTTTTTAACTTTCATGAAATGTGAATGTTTCTTAGAAGAATGATATTCATACAAATATGTTCACACCAGAATATCAGCTACAGCAAAGTCTTGTGGCTCACAAACAAGTAGGACCCCGTTTGTGTGAATTGTAAACAGAGAGGTGACACAGACACACACATACCTTTGTCATCTGACTTGATAACCTTGAGAGAAGACCTTTATACAAGGCTTCTGCTGAGTACAAAGAACAATTTTTTGATGAGGGAATCTGTGGGAGCAGCTGTGCTGGGGTCGTTTCACATGAATAAAGAAGAATTGCTTGGTGATGTGCTTATTGAAGGCAGCCTTGACTCCAGCTATTATGGGATAGTGCTGTTTGAGGTCCTGAGAGAAATGAGCAAGAAAAACACAAGGTCTACCACCACAAGCCTCTGGAGAGGATTCCAGCTTGTTTAGTGCTCTGCTTGGTGAGATCCCATGGGAGACTGTCCTGAAAAGCAAAATGGCACCAGAGAGCTTGTTGACTTCCAAGGATAATGTCCTCAAAACACAGAAAGATTAATTCTGATATGCAGGAAGTTTATCAGGTGAGGCATAAGGCCAGTGCAGACGAACAAGGAACTCCTGATTGATCTTGGATGCAGAAAAGAAATGCAAGAGGTGTGGAGACAAGAAATGGCCACCGGGGGGGCACCACAGAGACACTGCTTCTGTGTGCTGGGTTGAAGATCCAAAAGCCAAAGTAGAGAGTTAGCACTGAGAAGAGATGTCAGGGACAGGAAGACAAGCTTATAGAAGGAGACAAACTAGAGAAGGAGAGAAATACTGAGGGAACTGTATGTCCACTGCTCAGTGGGGAGAATACCTGGTGATGATAGACATTGAGAAATCTGAGGTACTCAGTGGGGTTTCTGAAATCTTTGTCCCTAGGTTATAGGCCCCTGAGCCTACATTCAGGCTTTGTGGAAGTGAAAGTCAAGACAGAGTTAGAGATCACTTAACCACTTGGGCTAACACAAGCTCACAGTACCAGCTGGTTTGCAATTGTAGTTGCTACTGGAGGTGGCTCATGTCTTTACACTTGTCTTCAGAAAATGCAAGAAAGAAAGTGTGAGGAAACTAGATTGCATTCTAGGCAGTCACACCTTAGTTTCTGAAATTCAGGTCTGGGCAGTCCCACAGAGGAAAAAACAGTCAGCAAAGAGCTGAAATGAGCTATATGGAGTATTTCACTGACACTGAAACATATTGGAGATATTTTAAAATTGTTTTTAAAAAGTTTAGACATCTGTCTCTGAGGTTTGAATACATTATAAAAGGCACAAAAACATAAATTGTCTATCTATATATCAACTGACAGCTCACTGGCACAAGCATTGGTTCTCCCCAACTGAAGCCTTCTGTTAAATTTTTATCTAATTTCTTTAGATTTAAGCAATTGGTCTTGTATTGAATGTGGTTTTCTTCAAAAAAGAGAAAATCATCTACAAAATATTATAGGTTTTCAGACAAAAAATTGCTTGCATTTGGATGAATGAAAAGTAACTTCTTTAGCAAAACCAGATTTTCCATATCTATTTCATACCAAATGAAATTGATCTTGGAACGTTGTTCTTTTGTTTTGCATATTTTTATTTGAAAAGAAATAGGAAAAATCGTTGCCTTGAATCTGTGAAATGCTGATTTGGCATAAAAGTCTCCTGTTTATTTTGCTATCAGTCAACTTGTCTAGAATTTCAGACACTGCTTTGCCTTTGACACATTCATATATAACATGATGTATTTGTATGTTACACATCATTGCTTGGATATGCACTTAATAGTCATGTTATAAAAGAATCAAATTACTTCAGTTTTATTTTAGACCACAAAAGAAATTACTTTCAAATTTTATATACAGCAAAGAACACAAAAATATTTATACAAATACATAAAACTGATGCTCCTAAAAAATTCACCAGCTTTACAGCAATTAAGTTCATTGAGACTGATGGTTTTATTACTGAAACTGTTTAACCTATCAGTGCTTATTTCAATATAGCAAGGTTCAATTAAGAAAAAAAGCAAATCTTTACTACTTTTAAAGAGAGAGAATTAAAATGTAGTTCAGATTGAGAGGCCCATGCCTCTATTGAATTTCATTCTGTTCCTTATTAAATCTCTTGGTCTATTCTTAGCACGCTACACAAGAAAAAGAATCAAAGCAAAAACTCATTAGGTAAAACCCCTTCAGATAGTCTCCAAACCAAACAGTAAGGGAAAGCCAGCATTCCATTTCTTTAGGGGAAAAAAAAAAACAAACCACAAAACAACAACAAAACAACCCACTCAAATACCCCACCTAAAAAAACCCAAAACAAACAAACAAAAAAGCCCCCAAACACACCAAGGAGACCTTCAAAACAATCAACATTAGTTTTTTATTATCTTTATTGTATTCTTTGATGTAATATTTCTTAAGCACTTAGAAACTACAGCAAATAACTTCCTGAAGCCAAGGACATGGTGTTTCTTTGGCAAAGAGCTCAAGGGAATGAAGCAGAAGCATGCTTTGTTACTCCTTGTTTAAGAAAACACAGGGAACTCCAAGATGCTTACTGTCTGCTCAGAAGGACTGCTTGCACAGCAGGTATTGCCTTTCTTAGGTCTGGGGACTAGGCATGTACTTGAGGGCAGCTGCCTCTCTCTGCTTGTCATATACGGTGTAGATCAGTTCTGAATAACGTGAATACAAAGGGACAGGTTGAGATGTGGGAAATAGTTACTTCTCACACTTAATTGGCGAGTGAAAACTGTCATATAGGACAGCAAGATGCATAGATCCTCTAGGGCAGCATTGTCCCAATAGGGTAGTAAAATTATTTTGCACAGGCACATAGTGATAGGACAAAGGGGCACAGTTTTAAACTAAAAAGAGTGATTTAGATTAGATGATAGGAAGAAATTCTTTATTCTGAGAGCGGTGATGCCCTACCCCTGAAGTGTTCGAGGCCTGGCTGGATGGGGCTTTGAGCAACCTGGTCTAGTGGGAGGTGTCTCTGGCCTTGGCAGGGGGGTGGAAGCTAGATGATTTTTAAAATCTCTTAAACCCAAGCCATTCTATGATTTTATGAATCTATGATGCACTCCTTTGGACAACGTCCCTCCACTAACCTCCCCTCCCCTCCCCTTCTTCCTTCCTTTTTTCCTAGTTAAATTATTATTCCTTTAATTCACCCAGAAGTGCGTGTTAGTTCTAGTAAACTAATCTACCAGACTGATTCTGAACACCACTCAATGAGCCCACATTTTTACTGACTCAAATGGAACTGGTGGCATAAATAATAGTCTGTTAATTTTTCCTTTTAATTATGTTTGTTTAGCTTAAAATCTGAGTGTCTCAGTCTCTCAAAAATAATTATTAATCTAGAAAAATGTAATTAATACATTATTGAGATTTCTTGGGTTTTTTTTAGGACCAAAAGACTTAATCAAAATGCTTTTATTTCATTCTATTCTCTTTAAACAGATTTTTCTGAGACATCTAAGCTCATGCCAGCCTGGATTTTCCACTGCTGGTGCATACACAGCCCTAGCTGTGAAAAATGTCACCTGGGCTCTCTTTGACTCATGAACTGATTTAGTAAAAGGTTGTGGAGCTCTGTGTGTCAGCTATGCTAAGCAACATCTCATTGCAAAATTGTTCATTACTGTTACTGGTCTGTAATTTTCATAGTGTATACAAATTTTAATTACAGAGAAATAGTTTCTGCCTTGCTACGTTTATTTAGCTGGTTCTGTGGCAAAGACATGTTGAGGAATATGGGAAGATTTAGTAACTTTTTATGTTATACATTACTAACAGTAACTAAAATTAGTAACTAAAATACATTACTAGAAGTCATATATAATCGTAAAGTATACAGTAACTTTTTATGAGAAGGCTGAGTCTGCTGATTTAATGTTTGCCTAAAACAAGTAAAATCTTCTCTTAATGTATGCCTTTGTTTCTCTAAGCCCATATCATACAATTTGTGAAATTTATAAGAGTCCAATATTCTGAATCTTGCATCACCCTGAAGTATAAAGTCTTATTTTTTAAGACTGGTAGTTGTTTACAATGTTGGTCATATTATCTTGTAAATAGTATGATGTAAATATAGGGTAATAACCTGCCCTCTATTTCTAGGGATGTAATTTATTTAAATATTTTCTTTCATCTATAATGGGTAAGGTGAATCAGTCTGCATAAAAGATCTCTACATAAAATGCAAAATAATGACTTTGTTGACCAGATATTTTTTCTGATATTCAGCCTAAGAAAACCTGTCTTTCACAAAACCAATTGCACAGATGAAAAAAATGGAATAAATAAATTTAAAAAAAAATTCTCTCAGTTAGCATTGTCCTGAGACTTCAAAGAATTTTATACCTGATATAGACATGAAAATGTAGACATGAAAGTCAATTCTCACGAGGAATAGCAGGTGCTGCATCAGCAACCTCCAATAAAAACTGGAACCAAGGGAAGAAAACTTTTCAGTTCAACAGTCTGTTAGTGAAAATGTAAATTGAAAATGCTTGCCACGAGTGAATATTAGCATGTTGTATTTTTGTTTTGTTTGGATTTTTTGTTTGGTTTTTGTTTGTTTGTTTTGGGTGGGGGATTTGTTGTTTTTTTGTTTTGGTTTGGTTTTTGTTGTTTTGGGTTTTTTTCCTACAGGTTAATGAATATTTAATGCAGTATAGGGCTATGAAACATGATATAAACCCAGCTTCTTCTGTCAGAATTTGAAAATTTCCATGGGGAGATGACATGCACTACCTCTGGGAATAGTTATTCATGTAGTCACAGAATCAGAGAATTGTTTGAGTTGGAAGAAACCCTAAAAATCAACTAGTTCCAACCCCCCCACTCCATGGACAAGCACACCTTCCAACCTGGCCCTGAACACTTCCAGGGATGGGGCTTCCATAACTTCTCTGGGTAATCTGTTCTAGTGCCTCACCACCTTCACAGCAAATTTTTTTTTCCCTAATATCTAATGTAAACCTATCCTCTTTCATTTCAAAGCCATTTCTCCTTGTAGCACTACACACCCTTGTCAAAAGACCTTCTCCAGCTCTCTTGTAGGCCCACTTCAAGTACTGAAACTACTAGTAGCAGTAGAATAAAAAGAGAAGTGAACTTTATTTGAGCTTGGGCTAACGACTGAGAGCTTCAGAAAAAAATAGCAAAATGCAGAGTTCCCTCAAAAATTAAAATTCCTTCATGTTTCATCATAAGACCCTGGTTTGAAGGCTGAAGAACTTCAGAACAGAAAAGTTTCATGAAAACTTCCTTTCCTAAGTTTCCTGAGTTAACCCTGCTGAACAAAGTTTTATTAATAATGTAATTAAGACCATGCTCTAACTCTAATCAGCTGTCAGCATCTGCTATTTTTGCCATAGATTTGCAATAATTTCTCTCATGAATGAGAGTTGTTGCCGGTTGGAGCGGGAGGCGACACGGTGATCAGGGATACCAGCCCCTCTTTATTACAACAATGCTTCTACTTTATACAGTTTTAGGTGACACATGTACACGCACCATTGGTTTAGCATAAACATAACAACTCATGATTGGA
>JAYRBT010000082.1:135461657-135474907 GCA_036023395.1 Myiotriccus ornatus | reverse complement strand
GGAGGTACTTATGTGAGTTACAAGCAGAGCGACGAAAAACCGAAGCGAAACGGTAGCTGGAATGGTGCTCTGCAGCAGCCGGAGCTGACAGGCAGCAGTTGCCGGGATATGGTGATTCCGCAACAGTCCGGGCTGAGCGGGGGGGGGCGACCAACCCGCCAGGTGGCTGCAAGAGGAGACGGGGCCCGCTCTGCTCGGAACGGGCAGCGCTGCTGGACCAGGGCACATTCAGGCACGGTCTCAGCTTGCTCAGGGCATGGCCAGGGGCGTCCAGAGAAGCCGGAAGGACGCAGACCAGGCACGGAGCCGTGGCGGGCTGCGCCGAGCCGGGATGGCAGGAGCGGGGCACGGCAGCATGCAGGTTGCGTACGCGGCTACACAGTTCGCACACAGCAACGCAGTTTCCGTAGGGCTGCAGCTGGAAAGCAGAGCGGGGTGACGGAATGCTTCAGGGTGCAGCAGGGCAGCCCTGCGGGAAAGCTGGGAGGGGAGCCAAGCTGAGCCAAACGGAACAGGGATTGGACGTGCTGCCCGCGTGCATGCCGATAACTTACGCATAACAAAAGCGATGCCTCAGCAGCAGCGAAAAAGTCACAGCAGCAGCAAAGGCGATCTCTCGAACTGGGAAGCGGTGAAACGAGTCGGGGGGTCAGCGGCCGTCTGACCCTCCTGACGAGCAGCCTCTCGAGAAATCCGCCAATACTCATTCGCTTCAAAGTCGTGTTGTCGAGTTCTGTCTTCTATCTTCCTTTGCAATCACGTCAGAGTTCACCATTTGTCGTCGGTCGGAGTGGGAGGCGACAAGGTGTCAGGGATACCAGCTGCTCTTTATTACAACAGTGTTTCTACTTTATACAGTTTTAGGTGACACATGTACACGCACCATTGGTTTAGCATAAACATAACAACTCATGATTGGACACACAGCCACATGTCCGAATACCATAGGTTAGACATGCTTAGCAGGAAGTCCACCCTGTGCCACAGTCCTTACTCTCCGTGGTTAACCCTCTGCCAGGTGTAAAGTTCCATCATCTCAGCTTACAGAGAGCCCAGAGCCAGCTGGGCTCCCCCACAAGAGTATCCTGCGAACTGAATCTTTTGGTGCCTAAAGCTTATCAAAAGATCCTGAAAGCGAATGAAAACAAACAAACACAAAAGCTAGCAAATGCATCCTTATGCAAGCCTCCTTGTAGAGCTTTTCACACATGAAGAAACTTCTCATTTATAATTACAGTGAGAGAGAGGGATGCTACACTTTGGTCACCTGCATTGATTCTTGCTGATTCATTTAGGATTTTTTCCAGACATCTGAAAAACAAATATACTGATACCAGTCATTCAACTCTTGGTGTCCTAGTAATATGAAAGAGTCTGAGTTTCCTTAATACTCCCTAAGATTTTGCCATGTGACCAAATGCTCTGATGTGAATATGGCCCTGTGTACCTGGAAGTTAAACACAAGGAAGGTTTACAAGAAATATGATATTGAATATCAGAACAATAAATATTCTGATTACCTGGATCTTTACTGGACAAACAAGATAGATTCTGTTTTGGACCATATAGACACAAAATAAGTCTTTAATTAGTCTGTTTATGTTAAACACCCAACTAATTCCTATTCAGCTAAACCTAGAAATGCATTCTGGTTTAGACATCAGATTAGATTGTGTTGATGACAGGAACCATTTGCTCAAGTGTTTCCTGAAATTCATCCAAGTAAAAGGAGAGATAGAGAGAGACACACAGAGATATAAAAGAAAGAATTAGACAAGAGATCTCAACATTATTTTCCATTAACTAAGATTTTCTTTCCACAGATTAAAAAAAGTTCATAAATCTTTCCCATGATGCCGTAGTCTGAAAATAATAATAATGAAAAAGGCTGGATAATGTGCTTCAAATATTTTCTCTTTAAAATGTTGAGAAAAATAGCAAAAGACTGCTTCAAAATACTGCTAATCACAAAGTCTAGCAAGAGAAATTATATATATTTTAGAAGTACAGAAAACTGATTTACTTATTTTTATATGGCAGCTGTCTTAGTGATATCATAGTTTTAATCAAAAGTGGATCACAAAGTTGTTTAAAATGACTGCCCAAGAGTAACAAGAATCTATAAAATTTATTTAAAAATATTTTACAACTTTTGTATTTTAGATATCTCCTTCCATTTTCAGAAGATTTGCTTTAACAGAGTGTCTTTTAAATTTAGCCTTAGTGTCTCTAATGGTGTGCAATTGTCATGGTTAAAATAGTTTTTGTATTTTATTACCTTTTTGCCAACATTGTTTTGGAAAAAAACATTCCTTTAAGAGTGAACCCTTCACTACAGGCGGGCAGAGGTGGGGGAAGAGCATGCTCACCAGTAGTCCTGGCTGCTGTGGTGGAAGAGGAACTCTCTGCATCTTTGACTTCATGTTTTTTGGTTGGATAGGCAACAGAGAGAGACACACATACTGCCAGAGCCACCCTCGGGAGCTACCGCTACAGCAGCACCCTCCCCTGCACCCCCACCAGGGACTTCTCGAAAGGGAGCTGCCCAGAGTCACCGCGACATTTCGTACTCCCTGCTGCCGGGGGTGTGCCACGCTGCTTCCACAGCAGTTGGGCAGAGCCAAGTGGGAGTGGAGCCGAGCCATGCTGGTGTTGGAGGCAGCTCCCTAAATACCTATGCAGTGTGTGGGAATGAGTCCCATCCGGGCCTCAAGGAGCCACCTTCTCCAGCAACAGCCTGCAAGTTTGCAGTCAAACCGAACGGGACCAGAGCTTAGCCGGGTAATGTGAACTGAGAGCTTTAATAGTATAACTTTTTGTGGACAAATGGTTTTTCCTAGGTTTTGGTTTTTGTCCCTGGAATTTTTGTAGGAAAGCAGGGAGGACACTATAGGCTATGCCTGTCTGTTGCTAGTTTGAAGCATTGTGTTTGTACTGTTCCTGCGGCTACATTTCTTGTCAGGTTTGTTTTTTTTTTTTTCAACTATATCTCCTTGCATTTGTCTGTATTGGTGAAAACGGGACAGGGCTCATTTTTTTGAGTCTCCACGCCAGCATTTGTCTTTAAACTAAGACAACAGCACAGTTCTATATTCTAGAAGAGGTTTAACTATGCTACTGAGAGAGGGCAGAAAGCCTTCTGTAACAACATTTAATGCACCAAACAAAAGATTTGGGATTGTTTTGGTGTTTACTGCAAGCAGAGTTTGGAAATGTGTTACACTGTAGATTTTTCCTTTTATGACATATTGTTGCAATTAGTAGGAAAACCACTGAACTGCTTAACAAAAGCAAAACTTGGTAACACTGTATAAAAATCTTGATGTACTGGAAAAAATAGATGGTTTCCCTTATGCAAGTCAGGAAGGAAAGGCTGGGTGCAAGGGTGAGCATTCAAGCAGTGGAACTGGTTTTCCAGGCCATAGTACAGACTGGAAAGCGGACCAGGATTTTGGTATTTTGGTATACTTAGGGTCTTTCATTATTACCCTTATCCTGGAGTGAGATGCCTCAGAGAACTGACAGCCTGGTACATTTTTTTTTTGTTTTCTCACTCCTACACTTTCTACTGGACTCATCTTTTCCAGTAACCTTGTCTGCTGCATCAGTGTTGAGCTACTCTGAGCTACTACTGATGGTTTACCCTGCCTTTCCTGGTGTAGGAGCTGACAGACAGACGAAGATTCTTAAAGGTCCTCAGCAAAAGCTACATATATTCTTAGTGAAAATGTTAGCTGACAGAAACAAAGAAAGGTTTGTACATCATGGAACATTTTATATGAAATAAAAACATGTCAGTGGAACTCAGACTTTTGGCAACCAAAGCCTAACTGTCAGTGTTGAAATATTTCAGATTTTCCTCTCTTTGGACTTGGATCCCTCTCTTCCAGGCTCAGTGTCTTCCTCCTAAGCTAACACCTAGGCTGCAGCCAGGCACTGCCTGGGGAGTGCTGCTGACAAAGACCAAAACTGCTAAACTGTAAAACTGTACTTGAGTAAATAGTATAATACTGGTGTATCAGCATGTTCCCTTACCCTATTTAGTTTACTGTTGCACACATTTCCAAGTAGCCTTCTGTAGGAAAAAATAATGCAGAGATACATGATCTAGAATAAATTTACTGTGAAAAAAAAACCAACAACAACATATGGAATTCCTAGCTTGGATAGGGCAAAGATATAGCACAAATGAATTTTGATTAATAAGCTCTTTTTATTAAGTAATCCATAGTGTTTTAGACATTGTGCTCCACTGATTTGTGTAAGCCCAGTTTTTGGGCTGCTCTCTGCCAAAAAAACATGGTATTTTCATGGTCTCCCCCAGCACTCCTCATAACACTGGAAGTGACTCACTAAGATTGGAACATTATAGATCTGATCTTCTTTCCTGACCAATGGTTTCATGGAAAAGACGGAAACCCCAGTGGTTTTAATGGGAAAGAATTAAGCTCCCTAGATACCCAGACAATGTTTAAGTATTTGAGTGGGACATTCTAATTAACACATTAGTGATACGTTACAGGATTAAGAAAAACAAACCCAAATAAAATATAGTCATGCAGTTAAGACTAAGTAACTAGAGAAAGTAGTGCACGTCTTTTCGTCTTTA
Organism: Myiotriccus ornatus; assembly: GCA_036023395.1. Classification (NCBI taxonomy): domain Eukaryota; kingdom Metazoa; phylum Chordata; class Aves; order Passeriformes; family Tyrannidae; genus Myiotriccus; species Myiotriccus ornatus. Next base: position 135,470,298 of record JAYRBT010000082.1, on the reverse strand, counting down.
TGTAGTTTGGTGTAATCCAGGGCATACTGGTATTGATTTACTGCTAGTAAATTATTTGATAATTACTACAAGGTGAAGTTGCTTTATCACATTTTCTACATCCATCTCCATTACGCACAAACCTTCAATAACTGCTGACTCATTCAGAAGTCTGAGCAGCAAGATAAGAACTGAAATGATACTGATAATATATTTTGCTTCTCATCTTGGAGATTCAAACTAAATTGGGGTTCAGACAAGTAAGTTGAGCAGTATAGGAAACTTCCCTTATTATCATCTAAATTGGCTTCGCAAGTATATGTGCATCTGCCATTTCTCAGTGGCCTACAAATATGAAAATAAATTGCATCTAACATAGTACACTTTAAAGCCATGTAAATTAAGCCATCTTAATTAAGTTTCAATTATTTCTAACTCTGAAGGCTGCTATTTTCCTCAATATTTACATAACAAACAATAGTACTCAAAGGCTTTGAAACCTACTCCAGTATGGACACAGAAGTCAGTATTACATCCAAAAAACATACTTCCATTCATTACAGTGGAAACAAATAAATACCAATATCAAAACATTCTGTTCTCAGCAGAATATTCCGTGGTACCCTTCAGCTTGCAACTGTATATCTAGTGTGACTTCCATTAAAAAAATCCAATAAAGGACTGTGAGGGCAGCCCCATTTATGTCACCAAAGAAATTTGTAATGAATCAAATGAAGTTATTCTGTGGCAGTGTTGGCTCAGCAGCAAAATGACACAAAGGCACACCCACACAGTTTACTAAAGTTTAATTCATTTGGATACTTTTGATAAAAGGCTTCAAATGATTACAAAGAAGTGTCAAGGTTGTGACACTGTGGCTAGAATAAATCAGATGGAAAAAATAATAAAGAAAGGAAAGGAATCAAAAAGAAATAAGAATCCCAACAACAAAATTACATTCCCAAAATTGCTATTTCCAAGGGGGAAAAAACCCTGCTTTTTTTTCACCCCAGAAAATGCATTTTCTGAACTACAAAACAAAAGAGTTCCTCTCATCTATTCTTCCAGACTTTCTGTGACTGTCACAGTGCAATGGTGGCACCTATTGGTCTAAGATATTTATGAAAATCACACTCTGCAAAGGGTATTTTTTTCTAAATTAATACAGTCCACTCTCTGCATGCCGAGAGTAGCACTAAAATGACAATTACTGCATTGAGGTGACAGACAGCAAGATTCACAGCAATAGCTCTGAATTCAGTAATTTCTGATTCAGGATTCTTCCTACATGTTGTGAGTATATTCTTGAATTGAAGGAACTGCAACAGAGCTGATCATTTAACAGGTAGCGGGTCTATCAATTCCCACCAGAATACCTGGATGGGTGCTCCCTGCTGTGCATGAGTCACTTCTCTGATGTTTTCTGAGAAGAGAGAATAAATAAGGGGACTACACATGCAAGAGTGGGTAATGGGAGTCCGGTGTGAATCAAGCTGTGCAAAATGGGGTTTGCTCTTTCTTTATCTGTCACATAGAAGAGTATAAAGAAAAAGCTGAGGTGGTATGAGGAAAGGACATGCACAAAGGCAGACACAGATTCACAGCTGTCCCTGAGCACACTGTCCTGAACAGGGTTGCTAAGCAAGCATATCAGTGACCTGTAGTTCTTCCAGCAAGTATTGTATGTGTAGGGAAAAAGATCTATTCAGCTTCCTCCAATATTTTTTTCTTGTTTTTCTTATTAGGATAAAGAACTTCCTGAAAAAGACAGTGAGAAAATGAATTTGTCATCACTACAAGCAAGAAGTGATAAATGTTTGGGAATTTAGCAGTGATTAAAATCACAAAACAAAAAAACCTACAACATATTCTGCTTTGAAGAAATAATGAACCTCAGCACTGGTTGCCTTCTCCTTCCTTGTTTACCCTGCCTTGCCTTGCCTTGCCTTGCCTTGCCTCACTTGCCTTTGCCTTTCTCCTGCATCAGTTTAAGAAAAAAAGAAACATATATTAAATCTTTTACATAAATAGGAGATAAACTGACTCTGGGGTATTTCTATGGAAAAAAATTTACAATTTAGGTGCTCTTTAATTTTCTATCTCTTTTAAGATTGGAGGGGTATACAAACTGGTCAACATTTGTAGTAAGGTGAGACCGTTATGACTCAGTACTACTTAAGGTAATAACTACATTAATTTTTAATTCAGGAAGGGAAATTAGTTAAAGATATGAATGCTGTACAGGCAAATCTACAAGCAGCAGAACGGGTAAAATGCTTTCAAGTGTGAGAGAATCTTTTTTAGACACACCATATTAGAAGTTCCCAGGAACAATAAGGGAAAAAAATAAAAGCTAACATACATAATTACATGGAAAAATAAAGGCGATGATTAAAACCGTAATATGTACTTCAAAAAGTGGAAATTATTCCCAAACAATGTAAAAAAAATATAAAAAATCTGACACATTGACAGTAAAACTGTAAAAATTGAGGCCAGAAGACAGGAAAGTGAAAATTACCAATAAAATCTTTTTTCACAGTTTTGTAAGGAATACTTGAGAGAAGTTGAGGGTTACTGGGTGAGTGGTGAAAAAGATTATTCAAGGGAATAGGTGAAAGAAAGTCTAAAATAGTTCTTCACCTTGGAGTTTAGTACAAATGAGTCAAAGGCAATTTCTTTCCAAAGGCTTTCTTTGTAGTACCAGTTAAAGGGATGATCTCTTCCTGAAGCTGAAGATAGTAAAAAATGGATAAACTGAGAAGAAGACATTATTAGGACGAAGTACTATTTATAAATATATTTAACCTAAATATTTACTCTTATTTAATAGGTGTTGCAGACAACAGGGATGGATGGTCATGCATGCAAATACAAATTTTAAAAATTTCTCTGAAAAAGAACTGGAAAAGTATAGGAAAGGAAGTCTTATTTTCAATAGAAAAGTCAGAAAAATGTATAGCGAAGATACACAGAACAGAATCTTTAGAATCTATAAATATTTAGAATAAAGATAATGCTTTTGTTAAGAAAGTCAACTTCAAAATTATTTCAGACCTTTGAGGCATTCAGTGAGAATGTAAATAAGGAATGAAGATGATTTCCACGTGCAAAGGGAAAGTTTCCTCCACATTTAGTGTTTAATTTGTCTGTCAGTGCTCCCTTGTGCCCGACCAGCCTGTCAGTGACCCATTATTGAGGACCCTTCACTCAACAATCCTGCTAGGTTGGAAGGTGGTTCAACTGACTTACTCAGTGACACACTCCAACAGAATAAGGGAGAAGGGGTCTTATCACTTTATGACCCCTCAGTGGGTCTTCCGCTTTGTTCAAGTGTGTTACCCACTGCTGGTGACTGCCAGCGCCTGGGAAAGACTCACACTAACAGTTTACACAATAACACTCTTTATTAATAGAAAATTGTGACAGGTTAAGGTTGGAGGTTGCCAGTGATAGTATCTGACTGCAAAAATATATTCAAAGCAGTATACAGACAAGCTCTAATCCCCAGTACAAGTATTCAGTGTATATGGAGTACACATATAGGAGTCCCTAGGGGTGACAAGACAGGTTCAGCCTGTTGACTGATCCCAGCAGTTAAAATGGAGCCTTCCTTAACTTTTCCCCATTCTCCACTTATTTTTATACTATTTCTTTATGTTTAGATGGAGATTGAGTGACTTTAGTCCTACATACCTTTGTTACTGATTGGTGCAAAATTCTCTTGCTTTGCTCTTAAAGGTATAGTCAATAAAATAGAGCACATGCACAGTGAGGGGTGGTCGTACCTTGGAGACAGTAACTTTGGGATGGAGGTGTGCATTAATATTACAATAAGATTTTAATGAACCAAGTTCATCCGAGGAGAGAGATTTTGCAGTAGTTGTTGAATCAGCATCAAGACATCTTCTCCTATCTCACTGGTTCGCAGCTGTTGTGCAGTTTATCAGCTACATGGTCCCGCCGAGTTCCCACTCCTGCAAGGCTTTCAACAGAGCCTGGCCACGGTGCTTCCACTCCTTCCATCCCCCTTAGGTGCTTAGACTTGCAGATTGTGTGTATGGGGAATCAACATGAAGAAGGTTTTGAGTGTGTCCAATGCATTCCATCCATGGAGTAACAGCTGCATTCTACCCTATAATTTCTGGAAAGAGATATTGGAAGTTCTTATTAAATACTAATTCTTTACACGATTGTCTCAAAAGAAGGCAAAATTTTAGTGTTTTCAAGTGGAATATAGAAAAGAATATATGCTGCTGTCTGAAGATGTGGTACCTCCTCAAAATGTACACAGGAGAGAGAGCAAGGAAAGGATTTTCTGTAGTACAGGTGCTTTAAATGTATGGAAAACCAGGATACTTTAGCTCAGAAGGAGATGATTGAATTGATCATGACAATGTACTGTAAAGTTGTGAATGAGAATGAGGAATTAAAAAATAAAAGATTATTTATAATTCCTTATAACAGAAACTTAGACACTGAATCAAAGAATCAAACATCATGTGCAAAATAAAAAATATAACAGTAAGCATGAGTTCAAACATAAAGAAATAAATGCATTGTTTTTTACCCTGCTAATATTTGTTGATTTTGAACACCTTAAGAAATATCGACTTGATTGTTACATTCAAGTTAACTTTTTTGTGCCGGAGAAACAGGAAATGGTTTTAGTTTTTGTATCTGTAAATTCTGTAAATTTTTGCATGAATGTGAAGTGTCAGTTAGTACCTAAGACCACGTCAGGATGTTACAATGTATTTGAATAATTAAAATTTACATTGTGCTGGAATTAATGAAACTATTCTCATAAGCATAAATGTGCATCCACTAATTATTCACTCCTGCTTTAGTTTTCTGAGATTTCCATATTTCAGTGGTTGACTTATAAAGTTTATTAAGGCCTATAAACAGTTTATTTGAAATGCTTTGGCTACCTGTTGTACATTCTGGTGGTTCTCTGCATTCATACTTTTCTGCCGTATCTACTCACTCTCCATTACTACACTGCTACTCAAGCTTTTGCACTTTTTGCGTCACATTGTCTGTCAATTCTTAAAAATATAATTAGTAATATAATTTTAAAGAAAGAAGTTTCAGCCAAAATTGTGGTAAAGGTCCAAAACTCATTTGATTCACTACTGGGTGAGCATGTATTTAAATGTCCTATAGAAGCTTAAAATTCTCATTTACCTCAGGAATTTAATATTTGTAGAGGTCAGTTGGTCACAAAGTTCCCTGTCCCTGATGGCAGGTTTTGACAAATCATTCCCTTCATGAAATGAACTACGGTGAAATAAAACTTCATATCAAGGAGTTTGACATTTTTTAAAAAAATGTTGCTTCATGAGAGATTATTTCAGTACAACATTCCTGCTGTTTAAACACTCTGTATTTAAACCCTAAGCTGACTGTAGGAAAAATCCACTGCTACACATGAAGCAGTCTCATCCCTTGATGAAAAAGGTCACATACAATGCATCATTAAAAGAGGAAAACAGAAAAAACAAACAAACAAACCCCTCATCTTTCACATACTGTATCCAAATTCAACTTCAATGAAGAGCTAATGAATTTGAAAAAATAAAATCTAATAATCTCACAATATACACTATTATCTTGTGGGTATATTTTATTGAGTGCTCAAGATGCACAAACCAACATCAGCAGTGTTCAGACAAAGGATTAATTTCTGTCATGTGTGCTGACATTAATATTTGGTGGGTTTATGAACTTCTATTGAGTTTAAAAAGCAAAGTATACTTCCCTTTATTCTCAGAAAGATGCTTATGGAACATAGGCGTTTTCTTTTTCATTCATAATATTTTGCATAGAATGACATGTTTAATATATGCCCTGGTATGGGGCAAACCTTGATGTACATACGGACTAGGGTACAGACTAGGGAATGAGAGGCTTAACAGCAGCATGAGAGAAAGGGACCTGGGGGTCCTGGTCAGTGGCAGGTTGAATACGAGTCAGCAGTGCCCTGGCAGTCAGAAGGGCCAACCGTGTCCAGGGGGGCATCAGGCATTGCCAGCCAGTCAAGGGAGGGGATTGTCCCGCTCTGCTCTGCACTGGGGCGGCCTCACCTTGAATATTTTGTGTGCAGTTTTGGGCACCACAATGTAGGAAAGACATTAAGCTCCTAAAGAGCATCCAAAAGAGGGCCAAGAGGTTGGTGAAGAGACTGGAGGGGAAGCCATATGAGGAGTGGGTATAGTCCCTTGGTCTGTTCAGCCTGAGGGAAGAGTTTCTTTGGGAAGGTGGCTGTTACACAGAGACTGGCAAGGCATTGGTCTACTTCTGGGAAGTGGTAAAGGATTGACTTTGCGTAGTTTTGCTATTTTTCTTCTTTACTTATTAAACTGCCTTTATCTCAACCCACAACTTTTCTTACTTTTGTTCTTCCTATTCTCTCATATTCTCACTTTGCAGTAAGCAAGCATCTCTGTCTGCTGCTTAGATGCTGGCTGGGGTCAGCCCACAACAGCAAAGAAACCTCATATGAATCAAGATGTGTCTGAGAAACAGATGACTGTAAGTCAGGGGGTACTTATGGCAAGTATTATTTCAAGCTTTCCCTTGATTATCCTCCATGAATCTATTTTTATTAAGGGTAACAAAGAGGTTATTGGATTTGTTCCAGTTTGAATCCACCAAATACAGTTTCTTTTAGGTTTGCATTTAAGACAGTGCCTAGGTAAACATGGGAAAAATATCACAACCAGACAAAGGAATAGAAGATTATAGAGTATAGAAAATATACCAGATGTCTTGTCATTTTAGCAGTGTTTGCATATATGTCTTTGCCTCTGGAGTTTGAAACAGCCTTTATTCTTGAGATTTTAGAACACGAAATGAGTTCAATTCCTCTTACCTCCTCTACACCAAAAAAAATATTGGGGCTGAATTTTAATTTTCCAAATAACATTCCCTTTCAGAAAAGATGATGATACATACCCATAATGTATCCCACAAGTCATCCCACTTTAAAACATTTTGTGGCAAATTTTTTTATTTCATTTCCCTTGACAACCACCAAATTCAAAATAACATAAAAATGTTCAAGAACCTCCAAAAAAATGTACATTGTTACATGTTGGTTTTTCCAAATTAAAATTATGCCACAGAGTTTATAATTATTATATAAAAATAAATTGGGCTAGTTCCTATTTTCTCTTTAATATATTAATTTCAATTTTTTTTTTTTTTTTTTTTTTTTTTGGTAAATAGGACTTGCCAAAGAATAAAATATACATTCTACAGAACATTTTTAGTCAAAGCAAAGAGGTCAAAATTTCTCAATATTGACTGAAAACAGAATAAAAGTTTCAGACATATTCTTTTAGCACAAAAGATTTCATACTGAAACCGCTCGTATATTTAAATGACAAAGAGCACAGTGATGGAAAAAATTTTCCGCTAAGGTAGTTCAGAAATTTCAAGGCCTAGCATGTAGCAGAAACCCTCTTTGTTGACCATTAAAGATCAATTTAATTTACTGTACTTTAATTTCATTTGTTCTAGTCACAGGAATATATTAATTTCATATTTTATTACTAATATAAAATCTTATAATTACATTATCAGAAACTATTCTAATTGTATTTGCATTTTCAGCTTCTCCAGCTTCTCAAGGATAAGACATATTACAGACACTAATGATATCACTTAGTGGGAATACATTATTATTTAGATGTTCCTCCGTGTGTTTTTTAATTTTCTGAAATTATGTAGTCCACAATATACTACAATTTTTATTTATTACAATGCAATATATTTTTTTATCTAATTCTATTGATAACATTATTTTGCTAGCACTCTCTTTTGCAATATCACTATACTTAAAATGGTATTGGCTACTGAATAGTAGCCAATTGGCTAATTGTTGCTGATATGAACACAGCCTCACTGCACAACAACCTTAAATGAACTTTGGTATTAACACTTAATTGCTATCTTCTCAACATACATTTCAAATGAACAAGGTAACTGCTTAGGTCAAAAACACAAACCCTTTTTCATTTTCATTGCAGTTATCATATATTTCTGTCCAAAGTAATACATTCGTTTCTACCGTAAGAAACTAATAGGACTTAAGTAAGTAATTAAAAAATATAATTGGTTTATGCTTGTGCAGCCATTTGTATCCATTATACTGAAAGCTTTCATATAAACCACACATCAAAATAATAATATATTCAAAATCTATAAATGAAACACAATTCAAATATACAAAAGGAATTACTATGTTTTTCCAGTTATTTCCTCAATACCAGAAATTAAAATATTGAACATTAATATAAAAATGAACAAGACTAATTTATGTCTGTTATGGAAGACTTAACCTAAAAACCTTACTTCTGTTATTTTATTAGACTTTTTTCACTATTCATCTTTGGTGTGTGATAGTCACATTTTTGCTTCTATAAAGAACCAACTGTTTTCAGAAGGTCCTTACACAATATCAACATTCATGCAAGGTTATTAGCACAGTTCTGCAACCAAAACAGTCTGCATATACTTCTGATTTTCTGCTTTCCAAATTGTTTAATCACACTCAAATAATTCCTGTTGTTGGATTCTGTGACCAACACGTCTGTCCTTGAACAGGCAGCAGTCACGAGCATCGAGGCCATGCTGCTGAGATCACAGCTGCGCT
>JAYRBT010000082.1:135437126-135452536 GCA_036023395.1 Myiotriccus ornatus | reverse complement strand
TTCTTAAATCAAGAGTATTTCAACTTGTGGCTGCCCACTGTCTCTTGTTCTTTCACTGGATACCACTGAGAAGAAGCGGCTTCCTCTTCTTTACTTCTGCAGTCAGGCATTTATACATATTGCTAAGATTCTCCCACCCTGCCCCCCACACACAATGAAACTGAACTCAAAACTATGACTCTCACTTCTTGTAACTAAATAGTCTCAACAGGACTTAACAGAGGGGACGGATCATCTCCTTCAACCTGCAGGCAAGAGCCAATAACCCAGAATACTGTTACTACTCTTTGCTGCAAGAGCAATCACTTGAGCCTGGCAGTTGAATTAGTTTTCAATCCACTTCACTGTCTGCTTATCTAATCTATACTTCATCAGGTTGCCTATAAGAATGTTTTAGGAGACTGTACTGGAAACCTCACTAGAATAAAAATAAATAATATCCACTACTCTCCACTTAACCACCATAAGCAGTCGTGTCCTTCCACTGTTTCTAATTCTATTCTGAATAAGACATGTATGTGATGTTTTTTCATTATGGAATGACATCTTTGCTCTATTCACTAACAAATCTTACAACTTAATTTGCTTATTTATTAACAGTGTCCTGGAACAAAAGCCACAACAACTGTATGCTGCTCCCATTCTGCAAATGACACATACCAAGTTTCAAACGTTTCAGATTTTCTATGACCAATCAAGTGCAGAAAATCTTCTCCAACCTGAAATGTTACAGAATCAAATCAGACTAACCCTCTCTAAACATATAAAGCCTGTATTTAAAGTAACCTCTATATAAAACTGACAATACAGCATTTAAACATTTTAAATATTGTTTCATACACAGCAAAAAGGACAGCACCAGCTAGTGCTAACTTACTATAATAAAAAGTATTTTCAAGACTAGTTATGTGCAGGTCATCATTTTTTAGGAAGTTATGAAATATCTTTCCTTATCCTCACTAAAATAGCTGCTTCCTCCCTTCATTCTTACTATGGTTTTCCTTGTTTTGGTAGATCAGTGACAAATTGCTAGAGCTACTGTTTTTAATTAACATAACAAAAAAGCATTTCTATCTTTCCAGGACCTCCTTTTGATTCAAATACATTTAGAGATGACGAGGAGTACCTTTTATAAATCTCTCTTGAGAAGTTATATGGTCAGGTCACGTTTACACTAAAAAGCTTTATTTGCGTAGCTCCCTGTCCACCATTTTGAAGACCTGCTTCTTGGAATACCAAATTATATTTTATTTGATAGATGTGAAGTCAGGTAAGAAAGACTGAATTTTGTTTCTTGCTTCACCTTCAGTTCTAAATTAGCATTTTGCGAGTTATTTAAGTTGGACTTATAGGTGTAAAGGAAGTGAAATTGCATAGCATTTCAAATATCTTTACTAAAATGTTCTTGTATTTAGAAATCCCTGATAGCACTGGTGGTTTAAGTTTTTAGAACTATGAGAAATAACTTTTTTTCTTACTTTTAGAAATTCCTGTTACGCAAAGAGGCAAAATAAAGAGGCATTCAAGATGGAAAAATAGTGACATTTAAGATGAGTTTTGACAATGACGTGCAGTTTATGTACCTGTATTTCATATAAGACCAACAGATTCTCAAGCCAGGAAAACAAAAATCCTCTATCTATAGTTAAATTGTGAAAAAGTAAAATGTGTCAATGGGGTCTCACTGCCATCAGTCACACTCAAAATAAGAGAAATTCCTGTATTAAGCAGAATGTCTTTATGTGTTTATACATATATATAAATACATAAAGACATTATATACACACATATATATATATATAACCTTAGCATATTTCCTGAATACTAGGCCACCTCCTGAAAATATGAAGAGTCCAATTGAAATCAGTGGGAACAACCTTTGATACCTACAGATTGTATCAAAACTTCTTTTCTCTATGAAAGAAAGGATTCAAACCGTGACCTCTAACTTGGTAGCACTTCTCAATATTTTAAGTTGGTTCATTTTGCTGCTTTGTCACTCTCTGGTTGTCTTTTTTCTCTGATATATTTCCATTTTTCTCATGTCTCTTTTCTATAATCTGTAATCACATTGACATTTAATGAAAAACTATACTAGAAGAAAGTGATTAGGGTGACTAACATATTTAAAACAAATACTCATTAAGATGGAAAAGAACAACTGTTCATCTTACATCTTTTTTTTTCCTTATTAATATTGGTATTGATTAAGAAAATATTTTGAAAATTTCATTCTTTTAGGAGGGGAAATAAAAGAAGAAACAATAACAATAAAAACCAAGTAACTTACAGGTAATTCCATAATCTGAAGAGAAATCAGATAAAGGATTGCTTACTCCACAAAGAAAGATTTTATAGAAGGTGATGGGAGTTGAATCAGTTTTCGCTGGACAAAAATACTACTTACAACATCTCTGTTAATATTTTTAACTGACATTTCTGATTTACTCTTTCAGCCAAAAATTCCTTTATTTTATATAATAAGGCAAAATAAGAAGAAAAATAATAATGTGATAAATTAGATAATATTGTTTGTGCTACCCTTTATTTTGATGGTTTGGCTGAACTTACAAAAAACCTGTCTTAATTTGGTCACTTCAGAAATATCTGAATAATCACAATGTGCTCTTGATCAGTAAGACTTAACTAGAGTACAACAGCTCTTCTTTTGCATCATATCTGATTTTATTTCCATTTGAACAGAAGCTTTGTCCGTAAAAAATAATCTGACAGGAGGCCACTGGAAGTAAAAAACTCTGGAAATGTTTGCTGGAAGTTCTTCATCAAGTTCTTTAAAGGTAAAGTATGGCTTTGGACCCTGTCTTTCCTGTGTTCTTCATGATCACTCAGTAGTTTGATAAAGAAAAACAGAGGGTGTTAATTCATCGTGCAGGGGAAAAAAAAAGGTTGGGACATGAAGTCTGCTGTAAGTGGGAGCATAGGAGCTAAGACTGAGTGAGAAAGAGGCTATAAGTGCAGGAAAAAGAAATTACAACAGAAGGAAAGAAAAGTTAAACTTGGTTGAACATAAGGACTGTGACCAGTGGAATGTAAGAGAAGCTGCTGAGAAAAAGGGAGAGGTGAAGGCAGAGGGTTAGGGTGGGAGAAGAAGAAAGACAGAAGGGAGAAGCCCCTAAACAGAGAATGGACTGGGTGGGCAATAAGTCAAAGAACCTGGATGATCATCATAGGATGAAGATGTGACACAAGACTTTAGAGAAATGCGCAAAAGAGTGTGATCACAAAGACTGCAGATTATGGAAATGAAACTGTTTTTCCTTGGTGCTTACAAGTATTTGTAGCACATATGGACACACCACGTGGTATGAACAGTGTGGCATAAAGCGCAAAACAAACTGAAAGAAAGACTTTGTCACATCCTTCAGCCTTTTTATTCTTTGGAGCTAAGAGGTAAAATTTGCAGTACTTGGAGATGTTATAATTTAAGCATGAATTTAACATGATCTCAGAGAAAAAAAATCAACAGTGTTATTATGTTCAAAAAGCTACCATATAGAAGGCAAGCAGTTATCTTGTTTTGATTTTGCTATATTATTGATAGTTTGAAGGATTAGAATTGTATGCATTAATATGTCCCAGTTACCAATACTCACTTCATTTTTGATTGTTATCTTATACTAAATTCCATGATCACTCAAGAATATATAGACTCTAACTCACTAAATGATACATTCTAGATTTACATTCCACATTATGTGTAATTTTTAAGAAGCTATTATTATTTTTCAAGATTTTTTTTAGGACATGGTCTGCTTTAATTCTTCAGTTAATTGCTACTCTGTGCTTTAGACTGTTTCAGTGACCTCTCTTTAAGAAGGTCTGGCCCCTCTAGTCACTGTACTAGGCCTTCCCTTTTTGAATTTAAAAGGACCTAAGGCTGAAGTCATGACTTTTCCTTGCCCCATGACTTTTATTCTAGTTTAGCTATGGTTTGAAATATGAAGACGTTATCTCCTTTCTCCCATTTTTCAGGAACAGTGTATCATTGCACAGTAGTAGAAGCTGAACCCGAATATTTCAGCTCTTCCCAAAGGACTAGAGCAACAGCAGCAGGCTCTGTGATGGGGAGATGGCGAGAATATCAAGGTTGGATGGGACTGTCTTCTCCTGGTCACAAAAGATAAATTATTATTAAGCAAAAGATGATCATGACTTGAGCTTTTACAATTGTACTTGATTATCCACAGTGTTTAATGATTTCTCTCTTTCCTGGAAGAATTTTGGTCTGTACCAGCTTGCACAGATGCAGGCAATCCCTGGCTGTTACTGGAGTCACTGATGATCAGATATAACTTGATCCAAGGACCATCCCAGAAGAAAATATTTTCAAGGCACTCTGAATTGGAGGGGAAGAGAATTTACCCACATGGACATAAATCAGACTGTGACATATTCCCTCAGGCTCAGTGGATGCAGCTTGGCCTTGTTCAGTATATGGGGTAAGGTCAGACAGCGTATTGGAGACGCAACGTGTGAATATACGGAGACATCTGCATAGGAACATATTTTCTCTAACAATGCCAAGGAGAATAAAGTTAAAATCAGAGTATGTCATACTCGTTTGTGAATTTACATTCTGATACAGTCAAGGGACTGAAACATTAATCAGTATGCATAAGACTCAAGTTACAATAAAGAAACATATTTGACATTCCTTAAATTTTAATTTCTTTTTCCTTACAACCCATCCAACATTTTAAGAAGTGCCAGTTTTCTCCTAAGGAACATAGAAATCTAAATTTTTGAAAGTTCCAATGTTGACACTGTCAGAAATCATTAAGACCTTAAAGATTCAAGAGATAAAAATCAATGCCTGAGATTTTACAGGGAAGAAAGAAAGTAATTTAGAACTATCTTCTGTGATCTTGAAAAGAGATAAACATAAGAGCAAATCAGATCCTGAGAGATGCTGGCTGATTTTCCCTTCTCAAGCTCTTCTCTTTCTTGGGTAGTAGTGTATTATGGCCTCTAGGTAGAATTGAAATGATACTTGCATATTATTTTGGGGGACACTTTTGCTTGGTTAAAGTTTAACTCTTCCTATTTATGCTTACTTTAGCTACATGCTATGTTGTACTAACATACAACTTCTGACAGTTTTACTAAACATTTACGCTTGTAGGAACTGAAATACATCATTAAAGGCTTTATATTTTCCCCCAAAAATACTTTTGTCCATGCAAATTATTTACTAAGGAAGCTCTCGGTGTTCAACATGTTAAACTTATTACTCTCAGTTTTGGTTATATCCTAGAACATAACAGTTAAAATTAAAAGGAAATTAAAGAAAGAGAAAACTAGTCATCAACCTTCTTGAAGTGCATATGATGGTCTATATGATAGTCTATGTGATGCTCTATCCATATGCAGAATGGTACTTCTTTTGTGCTATATGTAAAGCAGACATAGAATCATAGAATCAAACAGTGGTTTCATTGGGAAGGGACCTTTAAAGATCATCTAATCAAACTCCCCTGCTATGAGCAGGCATAGCTTTCACTAGAGGGACATAATCCAACATAATTGTCAATTTTTTATTCATATACAGATGAAAATATTTTTTTTTGTCTTGTCCACGACTGTCTGCTTCAGAACACCTAGCATTATCTTGTGGGAGTATATGGACCACCAGTTGAATATTTAGCTAAGGAATCTTGTCATTAATATGGTTTCCTGCATGTTCTTATCATTTGCAATTAATTTCTATACATAGTGTTTCAAAGCAAACCGATGGATAGATAAACTGTTTTAGATAACTGGTCTGAATTTTTTCTTTGGGAGCACTTTGATTCTGAGTTCAGTTCTTTGCAGGCTGCTAATGACCAACATATACAGTTGGTTATTATGTTAGTTATGCTACTGGGACTGCTGTGCCAGGGTAGTGCAGTGAATGGCCTGTGGTTCAAGGAACACTTTCAATGCCATGAACTCACTCTACTGATGCTTATTGTTGTTTCTAGACCTATTTCTTCTTCTTTTAGACTGGAACACACGTGAGTGTTTTTGTTCTTAAGGCTAAAATTTGGAAAAGATCAGCATTCAAACTGTCTCATGAAGGTACTCCTGCTAGTCATTCACTGACACTTGAGAGACTTGATATCTCCGGGTTTCACCATCACGTCCACTGACAGCCTGCTTGCCTATTACACACACTAGGGTAACACATGTATACTGCAGAATATCAAACTGCTGTATGCAAGTCCGTTCAGACATGTAGTAAAACAGTTTCCAAACTAAACCTCTGATCAAACTCTCACACATCATAGTCTAATACAGAAGCTTTTGCCCTGTGAAGAGCAAGTGGTTTTTCTCATCTTCCTCCGATATAGAAAGCAAAATTATTTAACTATCAAACTCAATTAAAATACTTTTAAAAAAGGCCTGTGTGATCTTTCCCTTCCCATAAAATATGACACACAAAGCCTTTTTCAGAAATCACCATTCCTTTTTACAGATATTTCCTTTTCTTTGCATGCTGAAAGTTCAGTGGAGATCCTTCCAGTGGTCAGATTTGTGAGTAACAGCCATCATACCTAAGTGCAAATTTTACTATATTGTAATTTCTTAGTCAGTTACTCACTTATGTCCAAATAAACAGAGAAGAAACATAAATTTTCAAGCTCTGTTATACCAGTTATAGCATGGTAATAGCACTCTGGATATGAGAGACAGAAATAAGAGTCTGTTTTTATCCACTATCGATAAAAAAAATTGATCTCCACATTATCTGCTCATCTGTAACACATACAGTGCTGGAAGGAAGATCTGATGAGTACAGAGCCTAAGGCTCTGCCACTGGCCTCTAGCTTTCCCTGAGCACATTAAGTGCAATGGTTTTCCTTCCATTGCTCTCATTTTAACTACTCTTCTAAACCTCTTTGTTCCTCTCTTTGGTTTTCATGTACTCTGAGCTGCTGCTGTGGTACTGAATGACAATGAAACAATAAATTATTTTAACTCAGAAGGTTATTTTTCAGTTGTATTTCTTAGCATAACACAGTCATCCTGCATTTATAGAGAATCTCTGCATTCAGGTCCTGTGATAGGGGCAACTCAACCATTTGCAAGTACCCTGGATGTGTGAGGGATTACAGTCATGGATCAACACTGTATGTGTAGAGACTGATAATGGGACACCCTTTCAACTCATTTCTGATTCTCACCCTCTCCCTGCCTTCCTAATGCCCTGCTGGTGTTGTGTTACTGCTGCTTCAGTCCTAGCTCTTTCGTTGTCCCTTTGTGGGGACATTCACCGTCCCATCCCTCCTCTGTTGCCTCCTCAGATCAGTCTGGTGACATTTCCAATTCCTTTTTTGACCTTACTGTGTAAGCTACCACGTTCAAGAAAAATGAATGTACAGTTACATTATTTCTAGTCCTTTTTTGGTTTTGGGTTTCAGAACTGGAAGGAACAAAATAAAAACCCTGGGACTGAAGTGGTCCTTCAAGGTTGCTAAATCCGCCTCCCTCCACTAATGGCACTATGAAGGCACAGCACAAAATAACTTTTAACAGTCAGAAAAAAATTAAAATAATCAGAGAAAAAATAATGTATTTTGTCAAAGCAAGCAAAAAATATCAGGAAATAAAGCCTTCACAAGAAAGAATACAGGGTTTTTAAATTCTATTTTTTGAGTTTATTTTACTCTCTATTTTGCTCCTTAAATAGGAAGGCAGAAGGGCTGAATTTCAACAAAAAGTATAATATACTCATCACGTATATCTCATTAACAAGAACAAAAGTGGAATTTCTTTCACAAGCTTCATAAGAATTTTGTTTGAAACCCAAAATAATGTAAGAAAGATTTTTAAATTTTTGTTTGTTATCTCTGCTACAGGATGATATATCAAGAATATATGGATGTTGCATTGTTGTATAGTATTTTAGCTCCAGTAAATTACATTTGAAAACTTTCAAAACAGAAGCTATTTTGTATTTTTCTTAGTTCTGTAATAATTTCCTCTGTGGCCGATAGAGATAAAAAGTTGTGTTTTTCCAATAGACAATGTAGACCTCTTGTTTACCCTTTCCTTTTTATAAAGCTCATAGTAATCCATCTTCTAGAACAAACACAAACAAGATGCATTCAGCAATTTTTCCCACCACTGCAACCCTTGGCAGAATATAAATTAAAAAATAAAAAAAAATCAGTTCAGAGAAGGCGAAAGTGGTGTTGATCAATTGTTGGAAGCAACCTGATGAAATGGGAAAACTGAAGCTTTTTCAATATGTGTAGTGAGCCTTCACAATGCTGCTGATATGCTATGCAGGTTTTGGCTTTCTCTGCACAACTGAAAGTTATTATTTCTTGTAAGAGATACAAACTATCAAGTCTATCACATCTGCTAGTGCTATTATAACATCAGATAAACACATGGCATTTTTATATATATGGCTAGTAGCTGAAGATATTCCCAGGTTATTCTTCTATTTATTATCTTAATAGGGGGCTTCTGCTTGTACAACAGATAACTTTATGGAAAAGTCTGCAGAATTTAACAAGGGTGAAATAATATAAATTTACAGAAACGTTATTTTCCTTATATAGAGGATTATATTTGTTCAAAAATGCTGTACATGTGACTCGTACTATAAAAATTTATAGTGTTAAAAGTCTCAGGAGAAATTTCTGTTCTTTGCTAATCTTTACAGAAATTTCCCATAAATATGAGCTGTATAGAGTGATTTCAGCAGGGATGTTTTTTTTTCCAGGACACATGTTACAACTGTCTCTTTGGCTTGCATCTGTTCACCTTTAGCTGTAATGCTTTTGTCTAGTTATTCAAAGTGCTTGCTACTTTGGGAGAATTCTCCTGTCATGTAAGGCATCAGAAATCAGCATTTGTACCAAAGACTGTAAAGATGTTACCGTTGATAGAGAAAAGACAATCCTTCCCCCTGCTGTTGGGCACTATTTTAATGACATACCCACCACCCCCTGACTCTGATTATTTCAATTGACTACTCCCTAAGAGGGTTTTAGGTAAAGACTTCCCAAACCTTTTATTTCGGACAGAAACAGGAGAGATTTCAGATCACCTCTGGCTGTGAATCAATCTCTAAAAGTAACATAAATATGGATTGAATGAAAAAATTCTGAAAAAGGTGGATAGTTGTTTCAGTTTACACATAAGACCAGTCACAGTGAGCACACACTACAGCCCACAGGAAGCTGCTCATCCAGGTAAACACATTCTGTGACTCCCTCCCATCTGCCATATCCAAGCCCCAAATGCTGCCAGAACTCATGGATTCACTGAAGAAGCTTTAGAAAGTAGAGAATGAATGGCATTAGTACTGTTCAGATGAAAGGATTCTTTGATCTGAAAGACTGGATCCAACTGCATCACATTTTCTGTGAATTTCTCTAGAAACACCTTAAGAATAACAAAGCAGTGAAATGTTTTGAATTCTATGAATTTAAAGAAGATAATGTTTTAAGATGTTTTTTCAAATCCAAGTGTTGACACTTGGATTTAAGTACTCTACAGGGCTTTTGAGATTTGTCTAATATGTTTTATAACTGTTGCAGGTTGACCTTGACTGGTAGCCAGATGGGCACCCCGCCAGTCTCACCCCCCTCTTCCAAAGGAGTTGCATGGAAATTACGTGGAAAAGCTCATGGACTGAGATAAGAACAAGGACATTACTCACAAACTACCATTATTGACAAAACAGGTTTAATTTAGGGAAAACTAATTTAATTTATTACTAGTTAAAAATAGAGTTAGGTGGTGAGAAATAAAGACAAAACAATATGGACTCCCTTCACCCCAGGCAGCACAGAGGAACTGGGGGCTACAGCCAGTCCATAACAGTTCCTTTCAGTCACTTCATCCTAAAACTTTTTCCTCTACTGTAGAATGCACCCTCTTCCCAGCTGCAGTCCTTCAGGGTAGAGTCCTTCTCTACTCCAATGTGAGATGTCCCAGGTGACAGCTTCATTCAGGGATTATTGAGCTGCTCCAGAGTGGGATGTACAGAAAAAGTTAAAAATAATGCTTGACTAAGAATTTGTATCAGAATGCCAGTGGGAGAGAACAGTGTTGTCTCCATGGTCTGGGGAATGGATGAATGACAACTGGTTGAAAGGCTGTCAGCACAACAGAGTCTGGAAACCTTCCTGCTACAGCCCCACATACTACATCTCTCACCCTGATCCCTTGTCTTTGCAGGTGAGTTCATATGTCTGTGAGTATAAGCAGAAGGGAGTAACAGATGAAAAGAGAGCTGCATATGGGAGGACAGGACCAAGAAAAAGTCTTAAGGGAACTTAAAAAAAGTGGTTAAGGGAACTGGTAGTGTTTAGTCTGGAGAAAAGGAGCCTGAGTGAAGATGGCTTCACGCTCTACAACTACCTCTAGCAAGGCGGGGGATCAGTCTCTTCTCCCCTAGTAACAAGCAACAGGAGCAGAGGAAACAGCTTCAAGTTGTGCCAAGGGAGACTTAGACTGGATATGACAAAAAAATTCTCCATCAAAAGGCTTCTCAAGAGTTGGAATAGGCTGCCCAAGGAAGTGGATGAGTCACCATGTCTGGAGGTATTTGGAAGACATATAGATGTAGTGCTTAGGAACATAGTTTAATGTTGAACTTGCTTAGCAGTTAACAGCTGGACTTGATGATCTTGGAGGTCTTTTCCAACCTGAATGATTCTATGGCCTGAATAAACTTTTTGCTGTGGATTTTTAAACTGCTTCTCCAACTCTGATGTTGTATACATGAACTTTGTCCTAGAACCCTCCTCTGCTTTAAAAGAACAGAGAAATGTAGGAGCCATCTATAAACAATGGAAGGAGCTTTTCTAGAATGAACAGGACAGTACTGTGACAGAGATACTGCTAATCATATATTGTACATATCATGTATTGGTGATACAGCTAAGTACTCCTCAAAAAGTAGATAGCAGTATATTTGAGATTTTAAATAAGTTTAGCCTGGTGCTCAAGAACACTGAGAAATACCCCTTTTCTGAGGAATCCCATTGCCTTTACTCAGAAAAAAAGAAATATTTATGAAGAAGGTAAGCTTGTGAGGTGAATTAATGTGCAAAAAATGTTTGGAAAACTGCAAATTTGCAAATTTCTATCTACATTTTCAATGAAGTTATGGTTTGGCATTAATTAGTTATATTAGTAAAGTTACATGATGAACTGTATGTTCATTTAATTTTGAGTTTTATTATCAAAATTATTATATCAAAAAGTATTTTACAGGTAATATAAGAGATAGATAAAAAAAGTTTAATATTTAAGAGTGCGCTGGTTTAAAAGTAAACTGGAGGGAGAAACGAACCCAACTCAAGAGACTACAAGTCAGACTTACAATTTACTAAAAAGAATACAATAAATACAATGATAAAGACAAAAGTGCTTTTAACCCCAAAAGACAGATATATAACCAGCACCCTGGGACAAGATCAGGACAGGGTTCAGTAGCCCCTGTGCTGAGCACCATATGGCCCCCCGGGTGCAAAGTAAAAGGAAAAATAAACCTGTCGGTCTGGATGATGGTCGTAGTTCTGTTGAAGTAACGATCACAATCTTGTCAAGGGTGGCAGTCCTGTTGGAGTTCTGGTCTTCCTCTGGATCCGAGGAGTGGTACCAAAAGTCCCAAAAACCCAAGATTATATATGCTTCAATTTGGGCAGGAATGCCCAGTACTTCCTCCAGGGCCGGGAGTTTCACAATGGGTGATATAACTGTGTGAACCACCACGGGATATTTTTGGAGACTTTGATAGTCTAGGTCATTACAGGTACCTATTAGGCCAGTCCAGTATGGCCCATTAACAGAGATGACCCCTCAGGCTGGGTGTGAAGGTGCAAATGCCTCTCTGAAGGAGAGTTATCACAGCTGAGTCATTAGCATGAAGACAAAGAAACACTCCTCGCAGGGTTCTTTAACACCCAGTTTGTAGCCTGAGGTGTCAGGTGTGCCCTAAGCTGCTGCTGCAAATGATCCATTATTAACAGTCCATTAGAAATGACATAGTGTAGAATATACAATTTTTGTTATACCCACATAGTGATAATCTGATCCCAGTCCCCATAACTAGGACAAAGAGTTTATTTTACTTTATCATAACACAGTCCTGCCCAAATTTTAAAGTCAGACCCCTTCAGCTCCAAAAATTTGGTTCTGTTTCAACTTTTCAGGGGACCAAGCATCAGCAATTAATTGTAATAAAAACCTGACCATGTAAAATTTTTGTTGCTGACAGCACATGTCAGAAAAGGAACATAGCTGGTTTACTCTACTATGCCAAGAATCTTTGCTCAGCAAGATCTCTTCTATTAGTTTCTGACAAGATCAGAAGAGGTATTAGAATAGTGGTGCAGCCTACACAGCTGCTATTAATAGCACAGACTTTTTCCAAAGAAAAAAATAATTCTGAATAAAACCCAATTTTTAATATATGTGTGGATGGATATATTTTATATATGTGTATATATATTATATGTTTATATATATGTATATATCAGTTATACAGATATTTTATATATTTATATATTAATTAGAATAGAAACCTGGGACTATTCCATGTGTCAGGTCTCATTCATTTTAATAATGTAGTGTCAGTATACTGCCAACATTTACTACAGAAATGTCACAGATGGTGTGTTTAAAATAGAACTGGCAAATTCACTTGTCTCACCTGAGATGCATTGAAGTGGTGCTATACTCATGGGAAAGCTGAAAGTATTCTAGATCAGAATACAAGAGAAATTGGATTAACTCCTCAAATGCAATAGTATCTTTTTTAGCCATCTGAGGACCTCACTATGGGGTACTCTGTTCAACATATTCACCAGACATATTTTGTCTAACAAAGCAAATGAAAAAAAAAAAACCAACAACTGATAGATTTCCAAGTTTCAGTATTTTCTCTATCTGTTCATCAAATATATGTAGCTGAACCTGGAAAATCATTCAAAAAAAGAAGTCCCAGTGATGTTAATGTGGACATGTTCATGAGGACAATCCCAATGTGTTGTATGTTCCCAAATAACAAAATACTGTAGAAGCATCATATAGAATAACAGTACAAATATGAAACTGAGCGAGAAGTACTCATTTGTCACATTTTAATATTCTTTGGAAGGTTATCTCATTTGAGAAAATTGAGGGGGAGTCGATCATGTACTTTTTGTGGCAATATGAGTTCTTTTTCTATTTTAAGGTAAAAGAAAACAAACTTACATTAATTCTAACTTTAATGGGAAGTTACGGTTCAGGGGAGTTGCAGGTAGATAAATTTAAAATTGTGGTTTTATTTCACAAGGCAGAAAACTGGTTGTGTAGATGCAGCATAGAATTTTGCAAGTTCCTCTTGCAGATTCCCTTTAGCAAGGGACTACACATGAGAAGTTAGCTCAGTTACATTCCCTGAAAACTTGATTTTTTTTTTTCTTTTGTTCAAAACGGCTATTGAACACTATCAGCTGATGTACTGGTGATGTAGAATAGTCTGAGACTAGGCAGTGGAAGAATAGTAGACTTTAAAACACAGTTTCAGGCTAATTTAAAACTAATAGAGTGATAAAGCTTTTATATTTTATCATAATTTCTCTTACCATAAATATTATAAAATATTACTCAGGTATGACAGTGTTCTAGTTTCATATTAACTGATAGATGAGAGTCTAGCTTTAGAGTTATAGATATTGCTCAGGTATAGGCTTGTCCAGGTGCAGAATTGCATTGCACAATAGTAATATAGCTAGCAGTTAAATCATTATTTCTACCAATGTAAAAATTTCCTGAAGTAGAAAAGTATTCTTCTTATTATAGATGAGCTGAGGAAACTCAGCAAGGAGTTTTATAGTATCTCCTGATTTAAATATGTTAGAATATTTTAAAGTTAAGAAGTCGCAAATGCAATTTTCTTTCCACGTCCCCTAATCAAATTGTTGTTGAATTTTAGGAGCTCTCTAAGCGTGGACAGAGTCAGGTTTAAAAAGGAGACACTGTTTTTTTCTGCACAGGGTGCAAGGTGGAAGTTTTCCACAAATCGAACACACCGGAGAGTAAAAAGGAAAAGAGTTTATATACTAAAATTTACATAAACCCATCTAATCCAATACTTGTTACTGCGCCTGCAGAGCCTCTTTTGGGAGTCTTTGGTGGTCGTTTGGGGAGGTGACCCCTACTCAGTTTCAAGCTAAGTTCAGCTCTGGACATGCAGAATACAAGATTCTGTGCCAAAGAAAATATAATTTGCAGCTCTGGTGCCACATTTTTTTAAACAATTGCCAAGTAGGACATAAAATTCAATAGCTCTCCTTAAGAATTAAGCAACACCTTCTTAACACACCTGATAACATCTATTTACATTCAAAAGAGGGGTTAAAGGTGAAAATGGTACCATCAGCTTACATTTACAACAGAAATCAAAGGAAAGGACAGAGAATTCTGCTTAAAGACTTTGCTATCCACTCTACTCCTTGCTCCAGTATTGCCAGGCCCCGCTGAAACTCCAAGGTGCAGCTGCTCAGTGATGAGCTACACATGCCTGACCCGGGATGTGTTCCCTCTCGTGCCGCCAGCAGGTACCTCACTCACTCATCACTGCCTGGGGAGAAGCTGAAGTGACCATGGAGACATTCTGCCCACTTGGCTATCAGGGCAGTGCAATAGCTTAGCAGCTTAGCCCTCAGCAGCTGCTGACAACACCAGCTGTGGCACCCAGCTGATCACCGCAGTTTGCTCAATAAGTTAGTTACATGTTGTATCGCAGATTCTTCTCTTCCTTATTCTGCTCTGTCATCCTAAATTCAATTTTATTTGTTTATCTGCACACTAAACATGAACTGATATTCTCATCATTAGCAGCACCACATTTTGCTGTTATTCAGTATATCTTTAGTTGTTACATTTTTTTATTTCTCCTTTTAAACGTTTTCATCATATAACACTATTGATATTTTCTACAGACAATCAGCTCGTGAGTCAGTTACCAAACATAAGTTCCATAGTAATTCAGTTGCACAGCTACAATAATTTGAGATCAACTCTGGCATAACATTTCATTAGCTTGAAGAACAAATTTTATTTGCTTTTCAAAAGATATCTTTTAGAGTTCTTTTCTTCCTTAAAACAAATAAATAAATAATGCAGTGCTACTACTATAGGTATGCTGTTTCAAAATGCTATTAAAACTGCTTTTAGTTGTTTTCATTCAGTTTCCATACAGAAGAGAAAATAGGGTATTGTTCTTTTTATTCTGAACTCTAGGAAATTTTGAACATATTGAGCATTTTGAAATTCTCTGCGTCTCCTTAAAGACCTGTGAATCATCATTAAGTCTTGGTTTCTCCCTTTTGCGGCATGTGGTGTATTTACTTCTCCTTTCAGTGCATTTTTCCTTTCCAAATATCAAGATAATT
>JAYRBT010000082.1:135381213-135408721 GCA_036023395.1 Myiotriccus ornatus | reverse complement strand
ACCCTCTGCCAGGTGTAAAGTTCCATCTTCAATATCCTAGCTTACAGAGAGCCCAGAGCCAGCTGGGCTCCCCCACATGTGTACACCTGCCACACTGTACCTCTTCTGGAAAACTCTTCAGAGATTTTGGAAAATGGCAGACCAAGAGTACAGAGGAATGAAAAAGCAAAAAAGGCAAAAGGGAAAGATCACTCCTTTCTTGTTTGAAGAATACATTGTGTTCCCTTGAAATGGTGAGGAGCTTTCATTAATATTTTTTTAATAACTTCTGTTCCTTGGCATAGCAAAACATGTGTCATGCCTCCTGTTGTAGTCCTGTGTTTATCACTCTGCCAATAATTTCTCACCATGGGATCTTGCACAGGAAACTAAAAATAACTTTCATTTTTAACTAACTTTTCCAAGGTTACCAAGTAACACACTTACAGCAAGAATTAAAATTAATAAGAAAAAAAAAAGCAAATCAAAACATTTTTAATACATAATTTGAATAGATAATGTTGACCTTTTTACATTGTCAAGTGCACTGTTGGAAATTATTCAGTGTTGCCATCAGTCATTTTGAAGCTTCATATTTTCATACACTATCATTTGCAAAAATGAATAATTGTTTTATACTATTGTGATTTTTTTCCTAAAACCTTCTTTAGAAAATGTTCAATACGATCACTGTTTCTAAAGTGTATCCTCCTAAGATCTGTGTTGAGATGAATTTTTTAACATAACTTCATAAAAAAAATCAATTTATCCAAATCAGTGAAAAAAGTCTTTTAAAAAAAAACCCTTTTTTTTTTTTTTTTTTTTTTTTTTTACGTAGCATACCACTTGGAAAAAGCCATGAGCTTCACATAATCCGTAGAACATCCTTGAAAGATTAATGATATATTTCCCTCAAAATTTCCCTGACATTCTCATGAGATAGTCTCAGAAGCTGCGCAAGAAAGTATAATCAATTATAAGAAAGTAATACCCAAGGAAATTAGATTTCCTGTTTAACAAAAAAATCATAAGAATGCATAATTGAAGGGTCATTTGCACCAGTGAACAATGTTTGTAAGAAAGTCTCTCACTCTCCATCATAGAAACCTTATTCTTTCAGCCCCCAGCCAAGCACATCTTGCTCTCAGAGCTGTCCTCAAATAGAGAGTATGTAGATATAACCCAGGGAAGGCAACAGCAATCTTCAACCTACTTACAAGATAGTGACCTTTCAGTTTCCCAAGAGCACACTCAGAGTCCTTTAAAACAATCCTTCGGCCAAAATGAAACAAGGGGACTGAGAGAACACTGAAACTGCAAACACTCATGAGAGGTGACCCTAGGAACAAGCCTGTCACTCTTCCATTAGTGAAAGTAGGAATAGGCCCCTGAACAGCTGAGCTTTCTCAGCCCAGATGCTCTCGCACTGGTGGATACACATGACAACCGCCTGTCATTACTGCACAACCTTCTTTGAGTAAACTCAGACCTGTATCACTCAACACCAAAAGCCAGTAAACCTCAGCCCAGGGTGCACTGAACCCAACCACCAGCAAACACATCCAAACTCACTTTTGAAGTTACCAAAAGAAAGGAGACAGCACTCCAGTTAAATTTAACCTTTTGCACAGGAAGATCTTACTATTAAGTGTCTTATGAGTGTTTTACTGAGCTCACTTCTCTCCAGAGGGGGTCCAGTCTGAGGAGTGACCATGGCACCAGAGGAACAACTGTGTTCCATTGAAATTACTAGTGGCTCTGCCATTAATTTTCCATGACATCAGAAATGTGCTCTCACTAGAGAGTTATGGTGTCCACAGTTTAGTGAAACCATTGAGATAAACTGCAACTGAAGATACTCATGTTTTCCAAATCAATTCAGACAGCAAATGCCAAATTTCAAGGCATCACAGTTAAAAATAAGTAAGCTTTTGCATGGAAGTGTTTGACATGTTTACACCAGAGTAAGTAGCCCAGTTTGATGAATATTCAAATAATTTTTTAATATTTTATAATCCACCCAATATAGCAAAGCCGAGGAATTCAAAACTCAAAGCTCAAATAAAATAGTATTTGAACCAGCCCTTATGGCAGACATTCAGCAATTTGCTTAACTCCATATTGAGATCACATGAGTACAATATACACTTAGCCAGAATTTAAATTAAAATAACTATATGAGCTGCATATTTTCCAATGAAGTTATGGTTTCTAGGTGACTTTAGTAGATATCCAAAGAATCACCTCTCTGTAGCAAGGTTTGGCTACCAAAAATCATAAAATATCAACTTCTGTCATAAACAAGGATTATAGAAAGACAAGATAGATCTAGATAAAATCAGCCTTGCATATGTTTGTTTGAGAACGTTTGAAGGTTTCACCAGTGGCTCCTTCCTCAGCTGCTAATTAAATACATCTATTAAAATAAAAATAGCCAATTAAAAATACCTATAAATAATGTGACGCTTCAGTGATGTAAAAAACATAACTAGTCATTAAGAGGTGCAGCAAAGATAATCCTCATGGGATAGCATGGATGCTTCTCCTAAGCCTTATAAGGAATGCCTGCTTATTGCAGTGACAGACAGATTAAAAATGCTGAAAGGCAGTTGACTCTCTCTGGATGTCTTCTGTGACCAATTTAGATTGTGTCACAGAACTGAAAGTCACAGTTCATTGTAACCTACTTGAGGGCAAGAAAATTGACAAAACCATGTTTAAGATGAGAATGGAGTATAGATGTCACAGTGAACACCTATTATTAGGATGTGTATACACAGACACACATTGGAGTAATTAATAAAACTGAGTTTAACCAAACATGAAAAAAAAATCTCTCTGTACAGCTCAAACCTATTGGGAATAAGTTAAGCTTTTGTGCAAAAAGCTATCACTGTTAGAATAAGGCTGCTTTCGATATAGACTGTGCTCAAGATTTTCTAGTATATTTGACCTCAATTATAATTTCTTTTGGAATACTTAGACTTTTTCTTATTAGAGACATCAGCTAATGGTTCTCAGGGGAACACAGTATTATTTCTTTGAAAAGGTAATTTCTATGGTAATAAACCATAATATTTTCAAGGACTTTTACAAAATCTGTTCTAATAAAAAGCGTCGTTTGCATTTCATATCAGTGCCATGATTTACATTACATTTAATTAATAATTGTCTCCCTGTATACAAAAATTGCATCTATTCAGAAACATAACCTCTTGGTTTGCTTGAGTCTGGTTGCTAGCACCTAATAGGTCTGTTACACTGTAAACTGTTAATATCAGGTTAACTGGAAGAAAAAAATCTCTCCCTCAGTTCTGTTTTTCTTTTTTTGATATTAACTCAAAAAACTTTCAGTGAGATTCCATAATTTGATTTACTCCTTTCTGATATATGCCATATTTATAATATAGTTGCTTCTATGATGATTTTTACAAAGCTTTTTATGTCTACATACAGCTGATCCATTTATGTAAAACTATTACAAAGTTATTATTCACATTAGAACAGGTCCGCTGTATAATGCAATTTCTTGATCTTGTTTTTCTCTTTATCTAGACGTTCTATATTATTAATATTCATTCTTTTTGTTCTAAAATAAAAGATACTTAATGCATTCAGTGTTTGCTTATTTTGTGGGTTGGGAGATAATGTCAATTCTTTCATGCAATTTGACAGCTTCCTTTCCCTCTTTATACGTAATTTAAAGCCCACTTAGCAACATGCCACTTTTGCAAGGTTGAGGTCAATGACCCGTTTTAAATGCAAAGAAAGTATTCATAAGAAGTTTTTGCCCAATGCTCCAGAAACTGGGTCTCAAGATTGCCATTGATTCACTTTCACTTGGCAATAGGAATAACGCCTATATTCTTCCTCACTTAATTTTCATTTCAGGTAATATTATTTGAAGATTTTTAAATACAGTAATTTCAGTATTTGACTACTTGAGAATGTAGGTGTTTTCCTTTAAGATTGATAGTTTACCTTAAAAAATCCTTATATGTAAATATTACTAAAGTCCTTATTGTTTGTTTTATTGTCTGATTTCATTCTGAAATGGAAAAGGTGTGCTTGTGTATTTAAGAGACAAAGTACACCCCACCAGGACTTCCTAAATCTATTAGGAAATTAAGAATAAAATATTTTGACTAGAATGATTAAAATCTAGCATTTGTAAACTTTATATGTATCTCGGTTCAGTATAGCTCCAATTAAAATACTGGAACTTGTTTTGTCTTTCTTACTTAAAGGATCTTTCATGAAAGAATGCATGACAATGAATGCTAGATTTAAGCAATTAAAAAATTCTTAACCTAAACCAACTTTATGAATGTGAAACACAAGAATTGTGGCAGACAGCACTAAAACCACAGAGAAAAACAATGAAACAAGATTCCAGAGAATTGTTGTGTTGTCTTGCTTGTATCAAAGTCCTCTTCAAGTGAGCATGACAGCTTGCTATTTCAAAAGTATCACTCCAAAAAAAGCTGAAAACAGAAAGTCATGTAAGAGTTACAAAATAAAAATAATACTCAATTGTCCTCGAAGTTGGCCACTAAAACCCAAAGTAAATAAGGATTGAAACGAAAACAAACAAATAAAAAAACCACCCTCTAATGAATTGAACACTTCCAGCAGTCTAAATTCTTACTTTCAGTGTGAATGAAAGTGAGAAATAAATTAAACTTTAAGAATTATGCTAAACTTTCTTCTAATTAGTGACCATAAGAGAGAAACAACTTAAAAACTTAATATTATAATAGCTTATAGGTCACAATGAAGGTCATTTTATTTCCTAATTGCAAACAGCTGTATGATGACAGTTACATCTGCAGTCATCAATCATAATGACCAAGCACAGTACTGAGAAGATTCTCCAGAGGATGCCAGTGCAGTACTTATGTACCTTCAGGTATAAGGATCCCTGAAGTGACTCAAGGCTGGACATCGAGCAACAGGAAATGAAAGATGCCTTGTCAACATGAAGCAGGAAAAAGGAAAACAGAGATGCAAGAGCTGACACAGTGACAAAATGACCCTGTAAACCAGTAGTCGCAATACCAGTAGGATTTATTCCTTCCTGTATTGAGACATGACAATAAATAATAACATAAAATAAAATCCTCTGGCGATCAGGCTGGGGAAGGGTTTGAGCAGCAGTTTTGAAAATAAGGCAGAACTGACATTTAGTTTACTGATTAGAATCATATTTTCAACACCAGCAGATACAGATATATGTGAGTATTGCCATCTTTGTGACTAGAATTCCTTTCCCTGTTAAGTGAATGCACTTACTGGGGAACAAAGGCCCAGAATAATTTAATGAGAATAATTTAATTAGGGAAAAATTACGTCTTGAACATACACAGTTTTCAGAAGCCTTTTCTTTAATCAGATCTTTAATCACAAAGTAAAAAATATACATTCAAGGGCTCAAATATAAAAAGCGTGAATTACAGGACGCATAGAAACCCAGCTGGGGAAATAAATCTATCAATATCAAAACTACAATCATTAATGGAGTGTCATATACGACACCTACGTACAGGGAATAAGTTATGTAATGTTCACTTTCTAAGGATAAATATTCTTGCTGAAAATTGCATTTGAAAGTTATTATTAGAAGTTATAAAAATAACATTAATCACACAAT
The DNA here is from genome assembly GCA_036023395.1 of Myiotriccus ornatus. NCBI lineage: Eukaryota > Metazoa > Chordata > Aves > Passeriformes > Tyrannidae > Myiotriccus > Myiotriccus ornatus. Next base: position 135,403,092 of record JAYRBT010000082.1, on the reverse strand, counting down.
AGTTTACTTTGGAAGTAAGGATGTTTTTCTTTGTTGGCAGATTGACAGTGGCTGACTTCTAGAGTGGATGTGCTGATAGGAAATCTTCTGTAGTTTAAACATTTGAAATACTTTGATGAAATATTTAGTGGACTTTTTCTCACCTTTCAGTAAACTGCCTATCATTAAGCATACCTTAGATTAATGCTAGGAGGGTGTACTCATACCTGCAGACCAGTAAAGAAATCCTGGGTTTATCCTTGCTTGCCTTTATTCCTTTACCAAATAACTGTGAAGTCTACTGACTGCATGCCAACAGCAAGAGATTAGTTAGATATTGCTACCTGAAATAATCCCAGAGTTCCCTTTAGGTAGATCACAGTTTCAAAGGACAACAACTTTTACCATGGCTGTAAAGAATGTAGTATGTTTAATTCTTCACTAGATTCAACACCTCTTCAGAAGCATAAACCTAGATGAAAACACAGATAAAACTCCTAACTTCAGCTCAGTAAGAGGTGTTCATTAGTTTTTATAGGCCCAGTCTAAAAAAATTAAAAACATCTAACTAATTTTGTGTGCATAAACAGATAGTGCTGGCAAACAAACCAGTAGTATCACACAGGATTGGCTAAAATGTAAGTTTTCATTTATAATATAGATATATCCTTTATTGCCGCTCTTTAAGATCTTGGGTTTTTTGTGTTGGATTATAACAACTGGTGAACTTTTCACATAAAAAAACCTCTTTTGTTTAGATCTTGTTTACATCTTGAGCTGTTGAAAAATGGCCTTCTTCAACTAAAACCAAGGATTCCTGATTTTTCTGAGTTAATTTTCAGCCACACAAAGAAAAGAAAGTGCCTTTTATTAATTTAATTTTTTTTTCCTGTGTGCAATTTAACTAGCTAATTTGTGTCCTGAATAATTAGGACTGTCATTATTTATTTCTTATTTTTTCCACAACAGTTTCAGAACTTCAAAATCAATTAAAGCAAAGCAATAGCAGTAAAAGCATACAGCTTTCCCCAAAGTCCTTTATCTATTCCAGGTACTTGAGGAAAAAATCCACCAGTAGCCATTGTATCAGTTAATTCTGATGAGCATGTAACTGTGTTGATTGGGCAATTAACAACTTATTTGTGTTAATGTAGCTAATGTGTAGTGTAACATCGAGGAATAACCTGCCCCCTACCTGTTCCTACTCAAATTATTGTTGAATTTTTGAAACGTATTAAGACTAACACAGAGTCTAAATTGGGAGGAGTATTTTTGGACACTTGTGACATCACAGTATCATACCATTACAATTTAATTCTATATTTAACAAAATAGGTTGGAAGTCATCAGGTGTAATCCCTGTCTTTAAACAGATCCACTTAAGATGATTTCGCCCAGGTTTTTACTGTCTCCAAGGACTGAAATTTCACAGCCTTTCTGTGATATTCCTTGGACTGTTAGAACATCCCCATGGTAAGAAGGTATTTTTCATAGCTAATCATAATTTCTCATGTTGTTGTTTGTGCCCATTGGCTCTTCTTATATTACTGCACACCTTTGAGAACCATCTAGCTTTGTCTTCACTACAGCCTCCCATGCAGTAATTAAAGACAAGATCTCCCTTAGGCTCTCTATTTAAAACAGGATAAGCTAATTTGTCTTTGCCTTCACTTTGCCAACGTTCTACCTTGTGAACAGCTGTTGCTTTTGGATCTCCAAATCATCACACCTGAACAATATCTCTGTGGTCCTTACAGGTGGCCAGTCCTTATCTCCACAACCCTTGCATTGGAATGCAATCAGGGATTCCCTGTGCCACCATTCTGCCTTGCCTGATCAACTTCCTGCCGTATCAGCATGAACCATTCTGTGCTTTGAGGACATTGACCTTGAAAATCAACACGTTTTTCATGGCCCTTTTAATCTTCAGGCCAGACTCTCATGAGATCTCAACGAACAGATCTCTAAACGTGCCAAAATCTGCTCTCCAGAAGTTTATGGCAGTAATCTACTATATTTTATTTTACTCATTTCTCTAAGGATGAATATCATCAATCAGTTCTCATTCATGAGCAACATGGCCTGCATATGCTCTCCCATAGATTGCATGAGACAAGAAACTGTTCTAAGGATCTTTCAGAAGTCCCCTAGAATGTTTACACCTGTCACACTGCCTTTCTAGAAGATAGTGGGGTGGTTGGTGTACCCCGTGTTAATGATGTCATGTAAGCATGAAGTTTTCTCTAGTGGTTTAAAATGGCTTCATCCAATTCCTCACCTTTAACAGGTAGTGCACAGCAAACACCATGGTGTCAGCATTGTTGGAGAAGAGCATGAGCAGCAGAGATAATACATCATGAACTGACCACAAGTCCCATTCCCCATCCCCCTGCAATCCTCAGTGTGAGAAGGGAGAAGAGTTAGTAGTGAAACTGAGCCTGAGAGGAAGGAAGGGGTGGGGACCAGCTGGTTTTAATGTGGAGATTTTCTTTTTTGCTATCCTACTCTCTTTTTAATTCCCAATACACTAAATTAATTTCCTAAGTCTAGTCAGTTTTGCACATGACAGTAATTGATCTCCCGGTCCTAATCTTGGCCCACGAGCTTTTCATCTTATTTTCTTTCTCTGTTCTGTTGAGGAGAAAGACCAAGGGAGTAACTTGGTGGGCATCTGTCAGCCAGCCAAGTTCAACCCATCACAGCCGGTAAATCAACACAGAAAAAGCTGTTTGCCTTTTTAGCTTGATGTTTAAATCTTGATTGATTAAATTCAGAATCAATTAGTAAATCTTAATTAGGACAGTTTATATATGGCCATTTATGTAATTTGTATCATATACATTCTTAAGGAGCATTAAGACAATTCTACAAACAGCATATAGCATAGGTTTTGAGAAGAGAATTTTTCTCTTTTATTTAGCGTCAGCTTTTGAACTACAGCTGGTCTTGTTGAATGTTATCAGTCATGTCACCCTGTTTCATGACCTGTAAACAGTTCAGTAGCTTATGTCAGGATATGAAAACACCTTGGCTTGAAAGGTTTGGAATGGAAGAGTTTTATCCACTTATATCAGCCCAAAATCAAGAGATAAAGTGACAGTATACAAACTAAAAAAATAATAGCTTTGAAGTATCTTTTTCAGAATCTATTCCCTCCAGTAATGGGATGTTTTTTTCATTCTCATCTTCTTTGTGTTTTATTACAACATCTGTCACCTGAGAAAAGCACATTTATTCCATACCCCTAAAGAGAGACTACTATAGACGCTGGAAAACTGAGGCACCCCTACTTTCCTGACCAATAATATTTTCAGAATGCTTTTATATTTTTTTCTTAATTAGGTGAAGCATCTTGAATGGATAATGTTTTTCTTATCTCACTGAAGAAATTTTTACTCCACTTCTTTGAATCATAGGGTACAGCTGCCTAAAGAGGAAAGATTTCTTTTCCAGCAGCACGCTTTGACTGGCTGGCAAACTCCTTCAGCAGTTTTGCTAGCAGCTTTGGAGCCACTTTAGTCACTCCCCTGCTTATGCAGCTGATAGTTCTTTTCTCTTCTCTAGCCTCAAGGAAATACCTCTTTTTTTTTTTTTTTTTAATCACCCGTTCTTGTTTTACTCTTAATTACTCTTTAATTACCCGTTCTAGTTTTACTCTTCAGACACATTTCTCTGACAGCTAGGAAATGACAAAAATTCTAAGAGTAAAACTATATAATTTCCAGTACAAAATAAATATTTAGTGTATATCCTAACAGTAAGCTGTCACTGCGAATACAGAGTTGGTTATATTTTATCATAACTAACCCACTGAAAATACAAGTATTGGTCATGAAATTATTATACTTTTTAAAAGTTCCAAATATAATATTTGACATTGTCATCATCTGATATAGTTAATTCTAAAAGTTGATTTTCAAACTACTGAATACTCTGTTTTCTTGTACAGTGTATAAGAGCAAGTGATAGGGTACTTCATTTTAGTTATACACATATCTTTAACTAGTTTAATTTACTGTTATTTGTATTTGCCCTTTCCTTCTAAAGGTAAAAAGTTTGCATTTAGAATTTTCTCCTAACACAGTATATTTTACAGTATGCTTTAGACCATGCATATATTCTCTTTGCAAAATCACAAGCATCTATGCTGGTTAGCATGTTTACTTCAGAGTGTAATTATAAAAGATAACGATCCAACTCCAAAATGTATAGCCCGTCTTCAAATCATCAACATGGGAAACTACCAAAACTTGATTTTCCCTGAGATGTGAATTACATTTAAAAATACACATAATACTAGGCCTCTGCATATCCTTATTTAAAAACGTGGTGTTAATGTATGAAAACCAAAAGCCAAATAAAAAAAGTAGTGGAGAAGGAAATATATGCAGTAATATAAAGTAATATCATTTAGGCAACAACTTCTCATTAGTGCTTAGCCAGCAGAAGCTTCTAAAAATACAGTTCATCAAAATTCATGGTTAAATTCATGTAATAGAAGAAAGACAACACTAGGCATTCTTCTAAGGGCAGTAACATTACTGAAGTGTCTGGAGAAGATTATTTCAATTAGTCTTAGTGGCAAAATTATAATACCCAAATTTCTATTAATTTGCAACTCTTCTAATTAAAATATATTTTATGATTCAAAACATTTTCAGGCCTTTTATTTCACATACTCATCTGTGTTTCAATTACCCATTCAGTTTTTCTGAAGCTATCAGACTATTCTAAACCTCTGAGACAACATGCAACACATGCAGCACTTAAAAACTTCCAGAGTAAGGTTTCTCTTCCAGGTTTTATTAACAGATACATAGGATGACCCCTAAGGTTGACTAAAGGGTTTGTCACTTGTGACTGATGTAGCTGTCCTGTGCTTATGCTGATAAAGCCTTCATTCAACTTTATACTCTCATGTATCTTCTCTTACCATGTACAAAACAAACGCATCTGTTTGACTGGCTGTCACTTCATTTAGCGTAAGACAAAATTTTTTTGCTTCAGCTTTCCATGAAAACGTAGAAAAAAAACAGGTAAAATGAATTATTTATTCCCTGATAATTCCAGTTACCAAGACTGAATGGCATACAGTTGAAAGATTTACTTATTGCTGAAACTTGTCAAAGTTTGACATATGGAATTCCTAAGCTGTTGCATGAGAAGTGTCCCATTAAGAAAAACTAGGTTTATAGCTTAAAAATTATGCTGAATACCTAAAGACATGATATACATAGTAATGTATTATTCACATATATGTATTTGAAACTGTCAGATACTCTTGTAACAATAATCTTGCCAGCAAACTAAAGCTGCTTGTCTGGGATAATACTCTAAGATATAAATGAATTTGACAGGTCAATAGAGACTTTTGTCTCTGAACCTTTGTGATATGAATAATCCAGAAATCTATTTTGCCTCTTTTTCTAGCATCCATCAAAGCTAAATACTCTCACAAAAGGATTTATTTTGAAAACCTATAATGTATTGCCTGAGAGAATTAAAGACTTAAGAATCTGTGTATTCCAATTTTTGAACATCTCTAATCCTTACATAACTTACATTGCTTTTTAAAAATTGCTTTCAAAAATAAGAATAGATATTCTTCAAGTATGAATTCTAGTATGAATAGATTTAAAGCAATTTTACTAAATTGCAATAACTATTTTAGCTTTTGTTATGCTAATGTGTCCATTTAAAAATGGCCATTTAACTGCAAATAATTCACAAATATCCACGAACAAAAACTAATTCTGATGCCCAAACCAAACTTTAAAAACATTTAAAGCTACAAATAAATTAAAAAGCTATCTCCGTGAAATCATCTTTTGAACACAAAACCTTCTAGAGGAGTTAAAAACTCCCTTAAAATTGTTGCTTATTCTTCTAAAAATCAGTATCTGGTATAAGTCGGTTTCACAGATCAGTAATCTGAGTCACCAGAGACGGATTTTTTCATTGGGCATGACCTACACAAAAGCAAACAAAGCTTTTCCTACCGTTTTTTTTATTCACGTTTGCCATAAAAAGGAAATTCCTATCTTTCCAGCAAAAAACTCTTTCAAGCTGTGTATAAATTATGTCACCATGAATGAAAAACAAACACTGATGAGAAAACACAGAATGTAAGTGCTACACATCTCCTTCAAATCAAATAGAAACAATTTATAGTCCTTTTAGTACTCACTGAAAATTAGAACCTGACTAGGAAGCATTTTATTAAAGTTAGATTAAAGCAAGTCTAGACTAACATCTGAAAATGTTTTGTAGAGTGAATAAGTTCAAAATTAATTGAAAATTGTGACTTAATTGACGACTGCACATAAAGATTTCTCTAAAATTAGATCACTTTTGTGAGGGTTTTTTAGATATTAACTGATGTTAGAGTTAAAAAAAAAACAGTACTGTCATATACTTCAAAGTAAATGAACCGAAGATAAGTGATTTGAACTTCAGCAATACTTGATTAAATTTTTGTTTAATGTGAGTATACTAAATGTTATTTATATAACGGGGGGAGGGGAAATAAATATACACTACTTTCATCAGCCTCATGGTTTCCCAGCCTTCCAAAACGACTGTCATGTGCATATCAGTTCCAAATATCTTGAAGTGTTCTGCTACACTGTGTAAAATTACTTATTCCTGTCATGGGAGGGAGTGGAAGGCTTAGACAAAGTTATCAAAACATAAAGCCTCCCAGGTGAGTCTTGAGGTACAGAAAGGATTACCTTGCTTTCTAAACTTGTTCTGGAGAAAGACTTAGGTGCGACTGAATCCTGTCTTAGCCTCGGACCCTGTTAACTGTTTAAGCTTAGAGAAATTATAGAGGTGTGATTAAACCACTTTGTCCAGCAGGTTTTAATGATGGCAAAACAAATGCATTTGTATAAATGAATTGTTTATTATGACAAACTAGCAAACAAGTGAGCAGACAAAAGATCTTAATCAGAACTATTTACTACACAATATAAAAGCTAAAAATCTACCAGTAGAAAATAATACAGCATAAAGTAGTATAGTGCACTGTAACAAAGTAATTTTTGAAGCAGTTCTATTAAAACCAGCAAAAAGAAATAATAATTAAGTAGAGATTTGATGTAACTCACCCAGACCAGTTCTCATGGGGAGATCTCTTTCTCTCAGCCTCAAGGACTATTCTTGGAGGGTGTCCCCAGCCAAGGGACGAATCTCCACACACACACCCCAAGAAGGGTTATGTCAGAAGAATCTGACGGTGTGCAAGGAGACTGAACTTTTACAGTATAAAGTGATTGACTGCTAGTCAACAGATTTACAAGCCAGCAGTCTAGCTTCTCTGTCAAATCCAGTTTCAATAGCAAGATGCATATTCAAAGTCTGATGAACCAGGACGGTCCTTGCATACTATAACACCAAGATGGCACCCTGGTACCAGCAGCTGACAGCTTGCATTGTGTTGGACTTTAGGTCTTATCAGGGGTAGACTTTCCTAACACAATTCAAGGTATATTTTGAGAGAGAGATCAGCGTATGAACTTAAAATATAATTTTCACTACTCCTTAAAAGTAATATCTTCCATAACTTGCTAGGGTCTCATTATTACTTTTCAGAAAACTGAGAGGTGCTGAGTTCCTTTGTATCTTAGCAACTATACATTAGGAATCATGGACTTCTTCCTTATACTGTGAACTGTATTAGCTTTATGTATGAGGTATTAGACTTTTGAATGGATCACAGCAAGAATAGATGAAAAACTGTATTTCATAGCTTGGTTCTCTTTCATACCATTTCAAATATGACAGAATTTACATCAGTACTGTAGCAGAATACAAAAAATAGAACTACAAAAAGTATCATGCTGGGATAACCAGGTTCCAATCAAGTTGTTCTGTATGGACACCCTCACTCTTTTTTTTTCCACTATTAACTATTCTGTCCAAACTTCATCTCATGCATCCGTAAGTTTTATTTTCCTAGCCCTAGTCTGACATTGGAAAGTTAGAGATTTTTGTAACTGTAATAACATACTTTCTCAACTGCCTGAACAGATAGCCATTTTCAAAATATTGGATAGTGTGATTGTGACTGTTTGATTTTTTTTAGAGTGCATGTTAAATCATCAAACCATACATTTTACCAGCCTACAATGTTCTTGCTCATAGGAGTGCTGAATTATGAAGCCAATAAAGACACTGAGTTACCTGGCAAAACATTGAGAAAATATCACAACAATATTCTCCTGGAACAGATTTTTTGGATGGTCAACATAACTGGGGAAAGAAGAAAATCAGGTAAACATGAAAACCACCTCATTAAAATGTATTTTGGCATTTCCATCACTAGAGAACTGGGAGGCTGGAAGGGGAAACAAACCAACCTTTTTCACTTTAGTGCACAATTGCAATCTATCTTATTTCCCCAGAAAACTCCATCAAGGTCAAACATCCATAGCTAAGCAAACACATATTGGGTAAGTCTTCTATTTTTCCTTCAAGGGGCTAAGAGAATATATGAGAACTATATATTAGAATATATAAGTCAGTATGAAGAAGAAAAAAAAAAGAAAAAAGAAAAATCTCATCACCTTCCCTTCCCTTACTTTTTGTGAAAACAAAGCCTGAGAGATTCATTTGCTGAATTTAGAAAACTAACAGAATGGCATGGTCAAAATATCTTTGGGAGTAATTAGAACTTTAAAACATTACACCAACACAACAAAAATTTCTAGAGCTGTCTCAAAGTAATTCTGTGTTTTTACCTAGTAGCAGTGTAGTGCATGGATGTCACCTTCTACAGCTCTGTTGCTTCAGTACTGTTGTACAGCTCCCTTTCAGGCCAAGTACAGTATCCTGTTTGTTTGGACAGGTAGATTTGAGTTTTAAAAATGAAATGAAAAATTGTTTCATGTAGATTAAGCATAGCCTTATGGCTTCTCTTACAGCTTCTCTGTTGGAGAGAGAGGAATCCAGACAGACAACTGAAAAGAAAACAAAATGTGACAGGATATACTATCTGGTGTGGATCACTGCAATGTCTGAGTCTGAGTTAAAGGAATATAAACTGGGTTTTTTCTGGCAAGTCAAGAAAAATCTTACTTCACAGAGCTTGCAGTAGAGTAAAACTAAGACATTAAACATACATAGAGGATTATGTCTATTTAGAGTTACATATTCTTATGTGCCTTTTAAATTTTTAATTAAAAAAAAAATTCAAGAATGGTATTGGCCACTTTCACTAGTTACTAACTCTGAGGTGAGAAAATGACTCCCAAACCCTAGAAGCATAACATGGTGATACAACTTGTATATTAAAATGTCATAGCTTCCTTGAGGCTTAATTTGTGCTGAGATAAAACCTCATGAGTATTCCAAGATCAGATGAGAATGAAGAGTGAAGAGTCTTCAAAAGGAGGTAGGTTTATTCAGAGAGATAAGAAACCTCCCAAAGAACCCAGATAACTACTTTTGGATGATGACCATAGGCCTTCAGATCAGAAATTTTCTAAATTAATAACTTGAAGAAGAGAATGTTTAACTTGTCAATCTGCAGATAAATTATTTATCATGTAACTGAAAGGCTTTTTCATCCCCTAAACTTCTAAACATTCTTCATATTCACATGGTTTCAGTATCGCTGGCAGAATGTCCTGTATACATATATAAAATTTTAAACACTTCCTTTTAATTTTCTTTTTAAATACTGGTTTAAATTTATTTTCCAACCAGGAGGCATTCTAAAACTTAACTGAAAGTGTAAATTTGTATTTCAAATACGGCTTGGGGGACCATTTTGTTAGAGGAGGAGACAGTACAGAAGGAAACTTTTGAAGCAGGAGGACTTTATGTTATTAAATGATGGCATTTTGCATCTTACATCTCCTGAATAATTTGTGAGGGCAGAAGATAAACAACAATGCTCAGACTTAGCAAACAATCAAGACTCTCCTTTGATTATCTTAGTTAAAATTTTCTTAAGAAAAAAAAATGAATAGGATTGTCTGAATTATTCACCTACTTAATACTTGGATGCTAGATACTTCAGTTCTACAATGAGTTGCCATTATCACAACCAACATAAAATACATATCATATACATACAGAAACATCTTATACTTGATTCTCTTAACTTTATAACAAGTAACAAGTCAGTAGAAGCTATGGTGCAATTCAATTGCCAGATTTGTGGCATATGTGGCACAGGCATACCTACATTTAGTGAGGTGAATTAGACCTTTGACTATAACTGTAATAACTCTGACATCATAGACAAACACATTCAGTTGTAGATGTCTACAGTGTAAGAATGATGAGAACTGTGGGCAGGTACAATTATTTCATTGTAAGATACAAATTATGTAGCAAGAAAATTACACTTTTGCCAAAGCAAAATAATTCATGGTCACAACACTGATTTCCACTATGGAAACTAAAGAAAAGATCAAAGTAAAGTACAATTTGTTTCTCTCTTTTTATTATTATTATGACGATGATGATGATGATGATGATGTTTCAGGATATTGCTCTCTCTTTCCTGTGACTTAAGAAAACATAAGCTTCAAATCTTTTATGACTTCTCTTATTCTCTAACTTAATAGTTAAAGATTCTCTTCTAATAACTCAGAAAGCAACAATTTAATAAAAGTTTAAAAGGTATACACAGTTATATGTACAGGTATAGGTTGATCTCAGTTCACTTCATGTAAGAGAAAGTACAAAGTGATGGAAGTAAAAACACAAAACAATTCAATGCCAATATTGAACCTTTCAAGACCTCAATCCTCATGCAATATTAACATGCCTCCAAGATAATTTCTGCCAAGACTTTCAGCTAATGAGTTACATTCCTATCCAATAAGATATAAAGCATTGGTTTGGACCATGTAGGGTTCAATGTCTGAAGTTTCTAGTAAACTGGCACTGTGTTTATCCAAACACACCCAGTGGTAGTCTGGACGGCTAATGATGACCTGCTTGTTTTATGTGTACTATTTTGTGACCAGTTTATTTTTACTTCCATCAGAATTATTTACCTATTCACATGCTGTATATTTCAGTGTAAACAGAATAATCTTTTCAATAGGTAATTTTTCATAAATTCATGGACTACATAGTACAATGGGGACCTATCTGGTAAAGTCATCGGTCCCAGAGCATATATGTGATACAGATTTTAGAGACACTTTGTATAGGAATGATGAATCAAAGATAGTATTGAAAAGAAATCAGGTTGTTTCTGTCACAGTTGCCTAAAAATAACCATTTTTCAAACATATCAGACAATGTATGCATGGCCTTTTACAAACACCATATGCCACGTTACCATACTTGGCAATCTCAAAGTCTAGACAGTATTTGAAGGCCTCAAAAAAAGCCTGTGATGGTATTTTTCTGTGCTCATCTGTCAGCTTTTCAAACCACATAAGTTAAAAATTTTTTAAGATTATACTGGTTGCAGTTACCCTGCCAAAAGAATGAATAGGAAAATTTATATATATTAATAATAGTTTCTTAAAGAGGCAGCTAAATTCAGGTCTTTTTATAATGTTAAATTTTCATCGTGCATTGGCTTCTGTACAATCTTTTCTAAAGATTTTGATTGGTTTTGTTCATTTTGAAAGAGCATACAGATTTCTGTTCAAATGCTTTCCAAGACACAGAATGCAAGGGTTGGAAATTGCAAGTCAGGTTTTAGGTAAGACTGTGAAAAAGTTTTTTTCTGTGTTATATGTATGCACTGTTTAAATATGTCCATAATATGTCTTACAGTCCAAGATGAAAAATTAACTAAAAGTTAAGAGGAAAAAAAAAGAGAGAAAAAAGTTATCCTACAGGATATGTATACCTGAACAGGACAAAAATTTAGTGTTTTTTTCAGAAACTACAGTTGCCCAAGTAGGAATTGAATAGGAATTTAGCTAAGAAATTATGACTAAATCCAGATAGTGATTACCTCTTTCAATATGTCTGCAGCACTTTCTCTTCCTTCCTACAGAACTTAGCAAGTTTTTGGATTTTTAATAGGACAAATGGTTATTAAATTTGAACCACTGTGGATCTGCCACTTATCCATTTTCTCAGTTTAAATCTCTTTAAAACAGCACAGGAGTATATAGTCATTCTGAATGCAAATTTTAAATATAATTTAATTTCCCATAAAACTTGTTTAAAAGTTGAAATTACAAACATTTGAAATACAAAATAATTAAATTAATTAATTCATTATATTTAATGTGATTAAGATTTATCCTAAAAGTAATATTTTTTAATTTCTTACTTATCCTTTAGTGATTAGAAACCTTTACTTTAAATGTCCAGCCTGTCAAGTTCATGGCCAATTTATAGTCATTGCGCTTGTGCCAACATTGTCCTTCAGTTTAAACAGTTCTCCTGAACTGCTTCCTTCTGTGATGTATTTATGGAGAACAATCTGATCTCTTCTCATTCTTCGTTTTGATGGGTACACAAGCCAAATATTTTTTAATCCTTTTTCATAGAGTTCACTCTTCACTCTCTGGTAAGAGTTCTTTGTCTTTTTCATGGTTCCCATGATCAAGGTAACTGGAGTGATATGCAGTGTTCTAGATGAGGTGTCTGTACCCATACGGATGCTTTTAAGTCTAAAAAAAAAAACCCTGAAATGTATTTCTCCTAAGATCATTATTTGTGGTTCTTCAGAAATGATCTGATTAATTGATACAGTCAAATTGCAATGATCCTCCTTTGTTTACTCCTCTTTTTTAGCTGATCTTTCTTTTCAAAAATTTTTACAGTTCATCTCTAGGAGCCCCATAAAGCTTTTGTTATTGCATTTTTGTCTCTAAGTTGCATTTCTAGCCTTTTAGTTCTTCCAGCTATCAGTCCATCTGTCTTTTTAAGTATCATCAGTGTAACCTCGGTTTTTCAGTTTAACTAATCAATCCATGGTTAGTAAAAAACCCAAAAATTAAAAAAAAAAAATTCACCAAAGAAACACAGTACCACATTTGGCTAGTCAGCTACATAGGTAGGTCACCTATGTACTCCTCTACCAGAAAATTTGTTCTTAATGTATCTTAGTTAAATCTGTAATTACCTCACTTTAACTAGTATTTCAATCACCTCTCTGCTGATGACTGCACATTTTATTTATAATTTGTAAATGCTTCCCTGAATTCCTACAGATTCAATCTATTTCCCTAATGTATACAATACTCAAAAATAATTAAGAGTTCAGTAGTTCTGAATACTGGCATGATATGTATTGGCAAAGCTGTGCAGTACTCTACTCAATTTAGGGTTTATCTGGATTAATTGTATGAGCAGTGGTTTTTTTAATGATTAAAAAATATTTCAAAACTGGAAAAAATCCAGTAATTTCTAGATTATTAAAAAGCATACTTTTGGAAACAACAAAAAAAAAATCTCCAATGCATTGCTAATTGAAAATATTTCACCCAAGTATTAGATTTTCTATCTGGCAGTGGAAGTTGGGCATATTTTCCAGATTTATGATGAGCTGAAGGAGTTAAGGAATCGGCTTTGTTTTCACAGCTGTTCAATAAATGGGAATTTATTTTGAAATATGTTCAATTGCTTTCCCATCCTGAAAACTTAGATAACTATTCATATAACTTTATTGTATATTAATATATTTAAATATTAAAATTCAACTGTCCATTGTCTTGCTAGGTAAAATTAAAAATCAGAAATCTAAATTAAGTACAATCAGATGGTGGTAGCTTTGCCATAACAAAACCACAATAACAAGAAAAAATAAAAGGAAAAGAAAAATAGTAAAAGTTCTAATGTTCAAACTGTCACCATTCTGTAAAAATTACTGATCATTATTAATACATAACCAGTAAGAATTTATGTTGATACTTTATTTACGTAGTATTACAGATGTAAAATGCTGATATCTATAAATAAATTTATAGCTTTTCAGTTACTCTAATAAAATCTAATTCTTCTACACAAAGTATACAGTGAGAGCCACAACAAATATTAGTATATTACTCTATTCCTTTGAGACTTTTTTCTTTCACAAAAATTAAAAAAGAAATAGCTGGAAAAAAATGGCCCATTAGTGCAACAGACCTTCTAAATTTGCTGATCAGAAATGCAACATGTTCTTAATAATTTTCTCTTAATAACAGCAAAGTCTAAATCTATTATGTACCACTTCATCTCAAAAGAATAATTTGCATAACCTAACTTTACAAAAGGATGCACCTAAAAAAAAAAACCAAAATAATTTGGATAAAATCAGCTAGAGCTGTTTTTGAGCAATCTGAAGTCAAAGAACTAATTTTTGTTTTAACATGGTGTGGGTGGCACTCATTTCCCCTAAATACTTCATCTTGATCATAAAGTAGGAACACTCAGAAATCGCCATTTGGAGAACTTCAAGCTCAGTTAACTCTGTCAAAATTCATTGCCACATAATAATAAAAAGTCAGTTTCTTTCATCTTAAGACCTACAAGACTACAAAGTGTTCAACAACTGTCATCTGAATAGCTGTTGAAAATGCAGAAAAAGCTAACGTAGCTGTTCACAGATAAACATGATACAGGTGGAATTACGAAACAAAATGTAAGTTGCTTCCAATCTTTGTGTAAAATGGAAAAGTCTCATCCTAAGAAAGGAAGATACTGGTCAAACCAAGAAGGCTGCAATTTAATGTAAGAATTCCATGCCATCACATCTTTTTGAAAAAGAAATGCCATTTTCACTACCACTGCAGTCTACAAATAGAAGAGCAATTAACTTGAAATAATTTCGTAATGCCAGCATTGTTAAAAAGAAATATAAAGGAGACTTTTTCTCCAAAGCTGACATCAAATAGACTTGCAATATATATTGAATTTCATTTAGACCAGTCTTCAGCCAATTCACCTTCATCCATCAGATCCAGGCCCTGGATGAAAGAAAATAGTCTTTTGTCTATCTCTAATGTAAGCACATGAACTTTGTTAAATTGATATTCAGATGTGTGACTAAATAGCCCATTTGTTTGAGAGTTTCCTCAGGACAGATGAACAGCACTCCAAAATTAGCTTTTATCAGGCCATTTACATATTCTCTGTTGTTCTTGATGCTTTCATTACAGTGTATTAACACAGTGCAACCAAAAAAAAAGAGATGGTCAGACACAAGATAAGAGGTTTTGCATAAGTATGTGAGCAATATGACCATGGAAGGTCCAAAGCTGCATATAGTAGTTCCTAAGAGACATCCACGTATCAGAAAGCTGCAAGACAAGATTAGCACAATGGACAGTGAGTGATAGGACATCCTGCCAAATACATAAGAGCAGTGAGTGAAAAAAAAACCAAAAGAAACAAGAAGTGCTAAAAGCAAACTTCCTAATTTTAGGAGGAAGTCAAATACCACAAAAACATCAGGCAAAAGCAAGTAAAATAAAATAGAAGACCCCTTTGTTCATACTTCTTTCCTAAAAATGCTTATGACTGATCTTGACCTCAGTGACCATCTGCAGTTGGCAGTGGTCACTGCATAGCATCAGCTTTGTGGATTGTATGCTCATTATGAATTTTAAGATACAATTATTAGAGACTAACAGTTTTGTAGGTGTAGTAGTGATGATTAATAACAGAAAAGAGCTAAACATTAGTACAATCTGTGGTGTTGTTGAATTAAATTAGTAAAGTTTAGTTTCAAAGTTAGAAACTTTCTTGATTTTTCAGTCTTCTAAACACTCCCATCAACATGATCTTTATTTCCCTAGATGATATATATGAATATACACAAACTAATATTCAGCTTCAGCAGTTTTCAGTCACCAAGTGACAGTCATGTGATGCAATGTTTAACTACCTTCAAATGTTCACCATGTACATACATATTTTCTTATGTGAAAGGATAATTTTTGCTTTGCACCTTTGTTTTTCTATTTTGTCTAACAACTATTCACAGGGAAGTTTTTACTCCATCTAGAAATTTTGCTTAAAAAACATTTATCTTTACCCATAGTGTCACTAAGTTTTTTTGTTTGTTTTACCTGGGACTAGCAACCTATTATGAACTCATCATTCCACATGGAAGTAGAGAAATACTTCTGCTAAAATTCAGTTCAATTATCTGTATTTTGTTGTACTCATAACAAGTCTTTAATAGAAAGAAGAAAACCAAAAGTCACAGGATCCATTCATCAATATTTTTTGCTAAAAATAAGTCTAACAGAAATTTTTCTTTCTCAGTTTCTAGAACTTGAAGCGATTGCTTTTTGTATTTTACTGAGTTAAATGCTCCGTACTTCATGCTTCATTTACCTTCTCTGTGACTGCAGTCTACTTTCTAAAATAAACACAAAGCTGCAGACTAGCAGTTCTGTCTGCAGAAATTAGTAACCTGCATTATTTTCTTACATAATTTCCCTTTCTCGTTGTAGAATCATAGAACAATTTAGGTTGAAAAAGACCTCTGAGTTAATTTAGTCCAACTGTTAACCCAGCACTGCCAAGTCCACCTCTAAACTACATTTCCAGTTGCCACATCTAAGTAAATAACTCCAGAGATGATGACTCAACCATTTCCTGGGGCAGCCTGTTCCAGGGTTTGACAACTCTTTCAGTAAGGAATTTTTTCCTAACATCCTATCTAAATCTGCCCTGGTGAAACTTGAGGCTGTTTTCTCTTATCCTATCACTTCTTACTCAGGAGAAGAGACTGAGCCCCACCTCACTACAACCTCCTCTTGGGTAGTTGTAGAGAGTGATAAGATCCATGCTTATGATAGATTAAGTTCATGCAGTGGAAATAACACTATTCGTCTTGAGAACTGTAAAAGTTCAGAAGTTAAATTTGTTGTGCTGATATTAACTGTAATGACACAGTTATTTCTTTTTAGTTAAAAGGGTGATTAACTGTTGAAAGAAGGTAGAGCCACAGGAACACACTGTGAATACTGTAAAATCTGAAGGCATTCAAAACTCCCTAAGACTGTACAGGCAAGACTAGGATTATGGGAACCCTCTAACAAGTAAATTCTTTTTTGAGATTAACTATCAAGGAAAGAAAATGGTTATTCATTTTTTTTATTGTTTCCCTTTACAGCTCATCACTTGTTTCGTTTTTTTTTTTTTTGTTTTTTTTTGTTTTGGTGCAAGGATAGTTGGGTAAAATTTCATCACCTACCTTCAAAAACTACAATAGTACAGTCTAATATTCATTCCTAAACTACACCAGAAATATAGGCATATGGAAATCCTTTGAACACCGTTTAAACTTTTAATCATGACATATTCACTTGCTCTATGCTGGGCTAGGCAGCACAACAAAGAGGGTAGTAAATACAGCAGTACTAATCTGATTGAGGAGAGGAACTGCAGCATCAAATATCTGCTGCAGAGAATGCAAAGTACCTAGACTGTCTCAAGTAGATATCCTGGATGTAATCAAGACTTATAAGCCCATTAACATAAACAATAATGTTAGACAAGTTCATTCAAATTTGCTCACAAATGATCACAGATATATGGCCTTAAGATCTGTAGAACTATCAGATGTCTCAAGAATAAGTGTTACAACTGTATTAATTAAAAATATTAAATGAAAAGGTTCACTTTAAAACTAGCATAGCATTTCACCCAATAAACATGACTATATGCAGAATAGGTTCCCTAGGCACCTTTCTTTACCACTGACCCATAAATGATATGCTGAATAGTAAAGACTTTTTTTTTTTTTTCAGCAGGCAGTTCCATTGGGTTCTCTCCCTAGATCTGACCCCTGAAGGCTACATCCAAGAATAATTAAAATATTTATTACACCGTGAAGTTTATACTTTGTAGAGCTAACTTAAAAATGTTTATTTATGCAAATAGAGAAAGGATTTGCATTAACCTTATCTTTGGTGAGGAAAACATACTACCTATTGTAAAAAAAAGAAAAACCTCCCTGATATGTTAGGAAGTAAACTTTATTGAAAAAAGATAATTAAAAAAATTTATGTTGATCGTCTTGCTTCCAGATCAGTGAAATAATGCAAAAAAAACCCCCAAACATAATATATTTATGAATGTACTCATAAATCACAGATTCACAGTATGAGTAAGGTTGGAAGGGACCACGGTGGGGAGTCATCTGATCCAACCTCCCAGCTCAAGCAGGGTCTTCCCAGAGCAGATTGCACAGGATTGCATTCAGACAGCTGTTGAATATCTCCAGTGAGGGAGACTCCAGAGCTTCTCTGGGCAATCTATTCCAGAGTGGACAATAAAGTTCTTCCTCATTTTCAGGTGGAACTTCTTGTACATTAATTTCTGCCCATTGTCTCTTGTGTTATTACTTGGTGCCACCAAAGCAAGCCCAGCTCCATCCTCTTGACACCCTTCCTTTAGTTCCTTACAGATTTTGTTAAGGTCCTCCCTCAGTTGCCTCTTCTCGAACCTGACCATGCCCAGCTCTGTCAGCCCTTCCTCACAAGAGAGATGTGCCAGTCACTTGATGATATTTGTCACCCTTCACTGGATCTACTTCAGGATCTCCACATTTCTCTTGTATTGAGGAGCCCAGAATTGGACATGGCACTCCAGCTGTGACCTCCCTTGACCTCTGGCAACGCTTTTCCTAATTCACACCAGAATACATTGCCCTTCTTGGCCACAAGGGCACACTGCTGGCTCATGGACAGCTGGTTGTATTCTTTTTATTATTGCTAAAACCAAAAAGTCACTTAAAATTATTCTTGCAGAACACGTCTCCAATATTTCAATGGACATTGCTCTGCTAAGGAAAATATTCCTAGATAAAAGCAGAATGATAAAATTTGTTGGTTTACACATTGTTTTAACACAAGAGTGAAGTGTTTATGAGGGAAAAATAAACGTAACCCACCCTTTGGTCAATTCACACTCTTCACTTTAAGCCATGTAGTGTCTAAGCAAATTCCTCTTTCTGGGACAGAAGAAAAAAGAAAAAGTAGATAGAACAGACAACAGATAGGAAATGAGCAGGTTAAGTGTGAATGAGAAAACGTCTAATAACAAGGATGGATTAATTTCAAGAACGTCATAGTTTTATCTTTCTTGTATGAGGAAACATAATGACCGAACATACTGAAACCCAGAAGATTTTACCTGTGATTCCAGAATAGACTGGTGAAACAAAGATGAAACACCCACACTTCTTATTAGCTCTTTATTGCTTACTATTACACGGTAGGTGCTAGAGAATTATACCATAGTGAATGAGGTATAATATTTATTTTATATTATATAATGAGGTATAATATATATTTTATATTATATATATATAATATATATTTTTATCCCTCCTTTTGATGCATATTCTGACAGTACTACTGGACTTCATTATATAGTATGCCCTGATGGCATCAAAAAGTGTGTATATCACATATATTTGTCCTCTCACCAATTGGAAGTTGGGGATGTATAATTATTTTATTGTAACTCACCATCAATAACAGATTTTTAACTTGAGAACTGTGACCTTCATAATCTAGCTTGGTAAAGATGGTATGCAAGGAGTTCCTGGAAGCCTTTACAGCTGCCAAGCTTATGCAAAAGTCAATTGTTATGCCAAAGACAGACAAAACTTGTCAGTACCTACTTAACAAATCTTCTGTACAGAATGGTCTCTGACCTAAAACCTCTTGAAGTTAATAGATGTCAGTGAACTGTGGTAAAGGCTCTTCATGGTCATGCTGACTTACAGTGTTCTGGTCCGTGCTCTGAACAGCCATCAGGAAATTGATCATCCACAGTACAGACAAATGGGTAAAGAAATAGGTATTACTTCACACCATACTGAACTTGATCCTGGCGACAAAGCTGCATTCACAGTAATGAATAATGTCAGGGGTTAAGACCAAGGCATTTAGTTTTTGTTTGATTCAATTTTAATCTGTATAATAGAGATATTAACAGTACCCCACTCAATACTGAACCCCTTAAAATACTAGAAAGGCATTAAATGAACTTTATATGAAAGGAATTTCTGGAACACTACGATCAGTCTCACTATGAACACAAGTCACTTTTATAAAGAAGTAGGAGAACAGAAAAATTCCTCTTGCAGACATCAAAAACCCCATACATATTCAGTAACTTGATGCCTGCTATATTGGTTTCCCTGTTTTGATTCCTGAAACTTTTATTTTTCTTGTAAAATACAGTTGTTCTTTTTACCTGTTTCTGGACAGTCACTAATACACAGTGAACATCCATTACTTAACATTCCATTAATTTGTTTATTTCAGTAAAATCATGGGACTGCTGAAAGGACTTTAAAAATGTCTCATTCATTTTTCTACCCTAAGATTGATACTGTTCCATAAATTTTATGGGGTTTGTTTTGATTCTTTATAAGCATAGTTATTTGCTTCATTGAATAGTTTCTGGTCTCGATTATATTTTAAAATGTACTTTTTAATATATAGTTCAATCATGTAAAACACATACAATGATTGATTTTATACATGTCTTCCCTTATTATGAAAAATTTGTTTTCTTAGAAGAGGTTAACTGCTATAGTGAACTATTCATTGGTGTCGTGGTTTTGCTCTGGGCCAATTTGCTCTTACACCCCCACACAATTGTTATTAGTTGAGAGAAGGTTTATGCAGACAAGAGATCCAATTTGGGAAAATAATATGAACATTTATTACTAGCAAAATAAAACTAAAGAACTACATTTACAATAATTCTACTCAAGTAAAAGTACCATGTATTACAGAAATACCTCCCCCCCGTTTTTATCAGTCCAAGGAGGAGAAGCAGTCTCTTTCACCATTCTCGGAGCTCCAGGTTTCTTCTACAACTCTGCAGCACTCTAAAGCTTTTCTTTTGTTATCTCAGGACAACAACTCCGATTCATTGTAGCTGGAACTCTTTCTCCATTCTCTCTCTCTCTGTGTTGGCCTCCACGGCTGGACCTACCCCCCTCCTGGGCTAAGACCGGAGGCTGGGGGTTACCCAGGCCTTGTAGGGTCTTCCATGGGTTTGCAAGGGGACACTTGCCTACCATGGATTTTCACCACAGGATCACAGGGGATAATGGCTTTTGAGTCCATCCCTGTTTCCTGTGGAGGTCCCTCCCCACGGGAGAACAGTCCTTGATAGACATCTCCGGTATGGGTCTAGCATGGATCTCTCACTTGGATCCCAACACCTTACCCGAGCCATTCTTGCTCCAGCGTAGGTTCTCTCAGGGTTACAAATCTCCAGCACCAGCAGCATGGATCTCTCACTGAGATCCCAAGCTTACCCGAGCCGTTCTTACTCCGGCGTAATCCTCATTCCTCTCAGGGTCATAAATCTTCAGCAGCAGCATGGATCCCACACACGGATCCCAACATCTCACCTGGGCCATCCTCGCTCCGGCGTAAGTCTCATCTCTCTCAGGGTCATAAATCTTCAGCAGGACTCTGCCTTATCTCAGGTCTCTCATAAAGTCTTGGCTTCTTCATGCATCAACTTACTCAAATGTAGCCTTCTCCACAAGCAGCATGGAGGTCTCCTCACCCCAATAATCTTCCAAAGGTAGCAGGGATTCATTTTTCAGTCTTTTCCCTGCTGAAGAGAGAGAGTGAAAGGGGGAAGAAACAGCCCCCTCCCTCTCCCCTTTGGAACTTCTCTCTTCTCCGGCTACCAGGTTCGACCTTGGACACTTCGCTATCTCTCTGCCGGAATTCTGCAGCTGTTTTCTCTACTGCGTTACAGGAGAGAAGGGGAGGCTTCAGTGCCACACCTGCCCCCGGCCCAGGGCTAGGGGAGGAGGGGGCCTGGCCCCCACCTGGGGCTTGCTGCCACTCCTACATGGCTACCTAATTTCAACTGTGCAACACCCTTCTCTTCCGTTTTCTTAAATATGTAATTTGCAAAGGCGTTACTGAAAGATTTGATTGGCTTTTTGTCCGGAAATCCACCTGGACAAAACCATCCTCAGCCCCAAGG
>JAYRBT010000082.1:135361128-135381113 GCA_036023395.1 Myiotriccus ornatus | reverse complement strand
GACATGCTAGCAGGAAGTCCACCCTGTGCCACAGTCCTTACTGTCTGTGGTTAACCCTCTGCCAGGTGTAAAGTTCCGTCTTCAATATCCTAGCTTACAGAGAGCCCAGAGCCCGCTGGGCTCCCCCACAATTATGTTTAGTATGTCTTAACTGTTTTAATTAAAACTTTGATCTTTCTCAGATAATTGTTCTTGAATGGTTGACTACCTACAGAAAATGTTCGATCATAGGTATTTTAGAATAACTTTCTATTCCAGCAGAGCAGCAGTACTTTTCTCCTTTGTGGTATAGTCATTCAATGGACAAAAGAGAGATATAATTGCAATCATAGGTCACTCTCATTAGTGTGTATTACCAATGCAGAAGAGAGCAGTTATTAAGAAGAAATTCTTGAGAAAACTATTGTAGAATATAATTATTTCAGAATGGCTATAACAGTTAATCTCTCTAGTTGATGAAGTCAACAGAATTGCACCTATCCACAGAAAAAAAAAAAATCTGCATTTAACTGGGATTCAGAAGTACAAGCTCTTTAGCTGAAGCAGTTCCCAGCTAAGCAAATCCTCTTGTTCGATGCAAGATGTTGTGATGGATCATTAAGTGACTTGTCTCATACTTTATGCTAAAGTAAAAGATTCTGCATTTTCCCCAGGCCAAAGAACTCCACGAACTAAATATGAGCAGAAATGGCTGCAGAAACAGGGTTCATCAGTAACTTACTTCAGCAAATCTGTCTGTGGTATCTTCCTCTCCTAGTCCCTTTTTTCAATAACTATCAAACATTTCTTCTAACTTTTATCAGTGTAGGATATTCATCAATGTGACTGCTGACAGCATAAGTACTCAAAAAATAACACCTAGAGAAAACTATGATAAACTATGACACAAATGATAAAGTACAGAACTTTTATATTGTGCTTACTATATATTGATATTGTTGCAATTGTTTTACTACACTAAGCACAATTTCTTCCTTTCTGTTTCACATGAATTACAGCATACCTTGGATCTTTGACTATCACCAGGTTTTGAAATGCTGAGTGAGCATTTGACTCACTGGTTGACCTTATTTCTGCTTTTCTAATAAGGACATTACTTTGTAGAATGGGTTAGAAAAAAATTTTCTCAGAACAGAAATTTCAAAAGAGTAGCAAAAATGAGAGATGTTCTATTTTTGAAATTCCAATGAAATAAGTATTTTTACTCGCAGAATTTTTTGACTTGCAAAGTTTTGAAACAAATCGGAGCCAAGGAGTACAGATCATCTTAGTACAGTTCCCAACACTCCTAGCATAAAAACTGACAATCTTAAATCCCCAGAACGGATCAGTTTAGAGATTTCAACATTTTCAGACCTCCTTACCACAGATACAGAAGAAAAAAGGTTAAATGAAGAGTAAAGGTAGCAGCTCTATAATCAAGAGACTGAAATTACTTTAGATTTCCTAATTTCATACTGGATTACCATCTCTGCTCCTAAAGCAATGGTCATATTTGTATTTCTTTTCAAAAACAGCCCTGAAGGCTTTCAGCCCTGTGACATCCTACAAAGCAGCATTTATCAAGAGATATAGGCCTTGAGCACTTCATATTTAATAGGCAAAATTCCATTTAAATGTCCTTCTAGGCTCAAAATATTAAACCCCCCCCCCCAAATCCAAACCTGGATTTCATGTCTTCCCTTGGAGAGAAGTAGTAAGTGAAACAATTCAAATTGATACTTGTTGAAAACACAAAGAGTAAAACCAATTTCTTTGGTTTTATGTTTAGTTCATTAAACTGTTCCATTCCTAATTAGAAGTTACAATAAAGATAATTAGTTATTTAAGAAATTAAACAACAGAAAGAGGAGAAATTTAACTTCCAGTTTGGTTTTTGTCTGCTGAGGGAAATCTTTTCACCATACTTAGCTATATGAGTCAGTGTAATATTATTTGAACTATAGCACACTTCACAATGGTTTTTTTATTTACTTCATATTTTCCTTAGCTAACCAGAAAATATTCTCTTATTTGAGCCTTGGAGCTCATTTGTTCCAGCGAGGCAGCACTGAAAGACAAGAGAAAACACTCAAGTATCAAGCATGTCACTAGAAAGCAGCTGATTTGAAATCATGATCACCACTCTTTCTTCTCACTAGCTGCAGACCTCCATCATCTTTCTTGCTCCAGTCTCACCAGCTGATCAGGAAAGGGAGATACACCACAGTGTAGGTAGTAGAGGGAAAAGGGATAGCGATGCAGAAATTTCAATTCTCATTATTTACTTACTCCAAAAAAATTATCTGTAGAACCTTAATAGCCAGTAATTTGTCTAACTCATCTCCCTTTCCACAGAAACGCAGTGCACGGTGTTCTCATCTATCCCCATGAGGTGTTGTTTTGACACTGGAATAAGTGAAGACACTTCTGGGTTAGTGTTCTGCTTTTCCAGATAACCCTTCATGGTCAGACAAATAACTGTTTAAAATCCTAATCTATTTAACTACATGAGATAAAACCTTGGGACTCAGCAATTAGGTGTACTAGGGAAATGTGATGAACAGGATTAGGACAGTAACTGTCCCCCTGTCCTCACACTGGTGAGGCCATACCTTGAATCCTGTGTTGAGTTTTGGGTCATGCAGTATAAGAAAGATACTGAGGTGCTGGAGCATGTCCAGAGAAGGGCAACAAACCTGGGGAAGGGTCTAGGGCACGAGTTTAATGAGGAGCAGCTGAGGGTGGTTTAGCCTAGAGATAAGGAGGCTGAGGGAAGACCATACCACTCTACAACTATCTCAGAGGAGATTGCAGCAAGGTGCAGGTGAGTCTCCTCTTCCAATTAGCAAGTGAAAGTAGAAGAGGAAACAGCCTCTAGTTTCACTAGGGGAGATTTAGAATCCCAGAATATCTGAGGATAAACAAAGTCCAACTCCTGGCCATGTACAGGACAGCCCCAAGTGTCACACCATGTACCTGAGAGCAGTGTCCAAATGCTTCTTGAACTCTGGCAGGAGTGGTGCTGTGACCACTTCTTTGGGAAGTGGTGAAGAACCTTTGTCTAATATCCAATCCAAACCTCACCTGACACAACTTCAGGCCGTACCCTGAGTCCTGTCACTGGTCACCACAGAGATGAGATCAGTGCCTGCCCTTCCTCTTCCCCTCACGAGGAAGTTGTAACTGCAATGAGGTCTCCCTCAGACTCCTCCAGGCTGAACAGACCAAGTAACCTCAGCCACTCCTTGTATGGCTTCACCTCTAGGCACTTCACTGTCTTTGTAGCCCTCTTTTTGAAGCTTTCGAACAGCTTTATAGCTTTCCTATATTGTAGTGCCCATAACTGCACATAGTACTCAAAGTCAAGCCACACCAGAGCAGAGAAGTGGGATAATCACCTCTCTTGGGATGATTTAGGTTGGATAGTAGGAAAAATTTCTTCACTGAAAAGGTAGTCAAGCACTTGAACAAGATGCCAAGGAAACTTTGCATACTAAGACCCCTCTTTAGATAGAGCATTCAAAGAGTATTTCCATGGGTGTAATATTCGTCCTTGAACTTTCTTCCATTCCACTAAACACAATACAAAAATGATGCATCCATGGTTAAAGAAATAAAGATTGTCACCAAATTCTTTATGTACCATTTCTGCCTTTGTTTTCTCTTGAAAAAAAATTTGAAGGTCCTCTATAAGATAAAGATACCTTATGTCAGAACTTCAAAGTCAACCAGAAGTACAGTTCTCCTCAATGTCCTTAAGAAAAAAAGGAAAATTAAATACAGATGGATTATTTTTGAATCATTTCCTGTCACCTTATAAAATGACAAAGCTAAAATTTCAGAAGATCAATCTTAAACACAATTACTGTGTGCTCACATTCAAAGTGATGGCAGACTGTATATTTATTTGCTTTCCTGAAGCGCAGGTGATGATAGAACTTTTCATATTTTGGGATGAGATGTGTAAGCACCATTTCTTTTCAAATCAAAACTTAATTCAGATGCCTTCCAAAATATGCTCAACGCTTTTGGGAACTCAGTATTAGCCTCAGCTTTGGACCACCTCTTTAGGCTGTTTTGCATTTCAAAGGAAGATAAGTAGAAGGAAATATGCTGCAGTTTGAGGTTTTAACAAGCCTTCTCCTCTTTGTGAACTCAGGATTTCCTTGGAGCATACAGAGAACAGGCTCTGCATAACCACACACAGTGGTGAATTGATGAAAACTCACGACTTATGACTCATGACATGTATAATAAAAGAACCCAAAATTTTTTAATTTACTATTTAACAAACAGTAATTATAAGTTTATTCTTAGAATATTAGTATTTACCAAAACCTGCAATAATAACATTTAGAATACCATTTGATCATTATTGCTCAAACTCAGCAAGATATGTTACCTTACATGCATATGTTTTCCCTCTGAGCGTTTGGAAAAGTTTTAGCCGTGCTATTTTTTGGATCTTATTTAGGAATGTACTAAAATACTAATGCATTTCTTACTAAACACTTCTGTTGTGTTTATGTGAGTTACCAAGAAATTTCACTGGTCTCACTCTTCATAGAATCATAGAATCATGGAACCATAGAATGGTTTGGGTTGGAAGCGACCTTAGAAATCATCTAGTTCCAGCCCCCATGCCAAGGGAAGGGACACCTTCCACTAAAGCAAGTTGCTCAAAGCTCTATCCAACCTGGACTTGAACAATTCCAGGGATGGGGAATCCATAACGTCTCTGAACAATCTGAACCAGTGTCTCACCACCCTAACAGTAAAGAATTTCCTCCTAATATCTAATCTAAACCTACTCTTCTTCAGTTTAAAGACATTCCCTCTTGCCCTATCACTACATTCCCTTGTCAAAAGTGCCTCTCCAGCTTTCTTACAGACATTCTTTATGTACTAGAAGGTTACTATAATTATTCCCCATAGACTTCTTCTTTCTAGGCTGAACAACCCAACTCTCTCAACCTGTCTTCACAGAAGAGGTACTCTAGCCCTTTTATCATTTTCATAGCCCTCCTCTGAACTTGCTTCCACAGATCCATGCCTTTTTTGTCTTGGGGGCAGAGGAGCTGGACATGGAACCTCAGGTGGGATCTCACAAGAGCAGAGTACAGGGAGAGAATCACCTCCCTCAACCTGCTGTCCATGCTGCATTTCATGCAGCCTATGACACATTTGCTTTTTGGGTTGCAAGCTCACCTTGCTGGATCATGTTGAACCTTTTGTCAGCTTACACCTCCAAGTCTTTCTCCTCAGGGTTACTCTCTTCTTTGTTTATGTATACAAAACTTTCCACAGTACGAGTAATTGTTTTCTTTGTTGCCTACATTCCTTTGTCATGGCACACATTACATTTACTCACCAAAAACAGAGCAGGAAAACAAAATAAAACAGAACAACCCCCCCAAATAACCCACTTCACTGTATTTAAATAATTTCCTCTTTTAGATAAATTTTTCATTTAAGTGTAAACATGTTTATTCCCCACATTTATTCTAAAAAGGAATAAAATCCAAGATAATAACCGTACAGTTGAAGCAGCATCTCTTTTAAAAGAGTCTCTTAACAGTATTTCTAGTTCATCACAGTTTGTATATGGCCCGAATGATCATTACTGATAGCCAAAAAGTCATTCTGTCTCTTGTAGTTGCCATTTTTCAGAGGAATGTCTCCTGCTCTTGCATTGCTTCCAACTGTGTAATGTTAGTTTGTTGCAAGTTACAACTTCCCAAATGTGGCTGTAAGTATGAAGTTAGTGAGTTTCAATTTTAGAGTAACAGACCATGGCATTTCTATTTATAAGTATATTGTCATTCTATTAAGGCAATAGTAATCCTATTGTTTGCGTTACTAGGTAAAATTGGTTTTAAATACGAGCTTTTTTATTAATTGGTTTTTTTTTTAAATCCAGTTTTTAGGCCATGAAGGGAATAAAGACCTTTGTCATAAGGAAAGAAATACCTCCATCAAAGCAAGCTATTCATTCACCCTGGTGTGTTAGGCATACACTTGCAAAGAGGCTAAAAATAACAGGAGGGGAAGCCAGAGCTATATCTCCTGTTTCTGAGTGAGCATCTCAACCAACCTAGTTGAGCCAGCCACAGCAAAGAAAAGCACATGTGAAAGGTTTGATTTTGCTAGCACCTCTTTTCTTTATTTTGGCAGGTCTCCAAAATCAAACTCTTATATGATTGGATGCTGTATTCTCCTTTTAGACCTGAAATAGAATTCAGAACAAATTAAGCATCAATCACTTCATCTTGCATGATATTTTTTAGTGATAGTTTTAAGTGTATGCAAAATAACAACTCTGAAGCCTCTGATTTACCTTTAACTTCAAAACAGACACATAAATTACATAATAGATAAGCAGGGATTTTCAACATTATAATGTTGTGTTTGGACATAATTTATCTAAGTCTTTGGCATTTAGGTATTAAAATATTTTACTGTACAAAAAATTTGTGGTGAAAAAATAAGTCAAGGAACTGGCCCCTTATCCCAGAAGATTCAGTGTTCTAGAAGCATGAGATCGAAGAGTAAAAGGAGAAATATGTCTTTTTTACATTACAATAGCACCATCACTGGGAACTACTTTTACTTAAGCAAGAATATGTACTCTTAACTCAGGAATGCAGAATAATTGTGAGGTTGTTTTACCCTGTCTCTCACCACAAGGCTTGCTGAAAATCTCAGCAAATAAGTTGCTTTACTTTACAAGAAAACAAGAGCCCTTCCAATGATAAGAACTTGTGGAGGTCAATAAAACTAAGACAATCCCAGGGATTTTACAGGGGGGAATAGGTATTCAGGTTTACAGGACACAGGGATTCAGGGGACAGGAAGAGAGAGATAAGATACAATAGGACTTGTGCAGAGGTTTGATGAAATCAAGGTGTGGACTCTCTGGGCTGAGATAGGTCAATCGACATCTGATGATATCTCATTTGCTTCTCAAACTGAGTTTTTTTTCCCCAACTCTCAAAGCCCAAGACCTTCTGCAAAGTCCACTCAAATCCCTCTCTGCAGATATCATATTTTGGGATCCAACAAGAACTATTTTCATGCCAGGAAGGAGAATTACTACCACAGATGTATTAGTCAGTATTCAAATATTAAAGGAACTTTATAAGGACTATTTTACTTAGTAAAAGTAAATGTGTTTTCATACTAAAAATCCTCAAACATTTTCTACAGCTTTCTTCCCAGACTGCTTTCTGACCAAAACCATCATAATTTTTGTTCAGCAGCTGCAGTGTGATAGACCATACCTCAGCTGCAGACTCTTTCCTCCCATGTGATTTACATAATCCTTAATTCACATATTGAATCTTGTTACCAAGGACGTTGTCACTTATGAAATAGTCCAGTAGGTCTTATCTTTTGTGACACTAAAATCAAAATATTCTAAAAAATAGACCATAGCATGTTTTACCATTCCCATTATGAAGCACTCAAAAATGTGACCAATTATTAGCTCTGAAAAGTGCTTTATTAAATTCCTCCATTTGCTCAAATAGCCTTTAACCTGAATAAAAAATTCAGAGGACACTTGCATGAAAGAAGTCTGTATATTACTTCTTTTCAACATCTGGCCACCTGTTTAAATCATGTTATGATTAAGTGTCGTCATGACAATGACAAAATCATTTTCTTACAAATGGCAGTGACTTTTTAAAATCTGTTCATTGTCATTATATTGTAAACTCAAAACCAAGAGCAAAGTGTATCTTGATTGCAAGTATGTATTTCCCTGAAATTTATATTAGTATTTCTTAAGGTATTCAAAGTCGCAGTTTTAAAAGAAATATCAAGGTTTGCAGCTCAGAAAGGTCACTGTGTGTCTGTTTTGATGCTATGCTCATAGAATAGCTCTTTAGAATAAATTGGTACCTGTACTAAAATGCAGATTTCTTTTGTAAACACATAATTGACTGGCATCTCTGCTATTCAGCAAGTCCTCAATTAGTTTACAAGATGGCACCATGCCAGTCCAGGAGATGAGTAGCAGCTCTGGCAGAAAAAACACTATGTAAGAGAGGGTGTAAAGGCATGATTCCCAGCTTGAAATGCATCTTTACCTGTGATTAAGAGGATGTGTAATCACTAGCCTAGCTCTAAGCCCAATTAGCTTTGAAAAAAAAAAAGATCCACTGTGCAGCCACATATGGTGAGCTTACGACCTTGGTGAATTAAACGGATTCCTGTGTGGTTTCCTTCTATGAGCTAAACCTCTGATTTACCGTATAGCACTCAGCTGAAAGAAAGGATGCAGTTCCAGGATAAATCAGTAAAAGGTCATTTGTTAGACTAGAGCTTATTCTTTGCAGAAAGCCATGTGAAAAACTTAAGCAACACAAAATTTATTCATATATCCCTACAAATAAGCATAGGAGACTTAGAGAGTTTAATCTTCTGGCTGCATATGCAACACCTCAAAATAAAAATATTGGTTTAAAATAACTGAACTGTGATGAATGTAGTTCATTTTGCCATTCCAAAAAGCTGTTCTGGGACAGAAGCCTGAATCTTCTCAAAACCTTATGTAAGCTGATGGGGCTTTGAAAGAGCTTGCTGATATACGCACAAACACTGCACTTTTCGGAGACTGATTATCTCCTTTTTTTTCCATTTTGTAATATTCTGTTTGAGTCATCTGGCACAATGCTGAATAACCTTAGGCCAGCTGAGCTGCTGCATGCATGCAAGGATTGGCTCTGAACAAAAATGAGGTGGAATGTACTGACTTGCATATGGATTATTAACAGTAGTTGTATTTTTCTTGCAAATTTATGTGCAAGCTAACATGCACAACATTAGCAGGTAATGAATGTCTCTTCACTGAGCAAAGATAAAGCTCTTAAATGGACCCAAAATCCAAAGAAGTTAGTGTTCTTCCAACGATCTCATTGGACATTGCCCCGTCCCTTCCCTGAAAAAGAGGCTACCCAGGGGAAAGAGAAAAGATTAAAAAAGTCTAAAGAAGGAGTTGTAGACATTAACTTCATGAGATAGTGAAAATGTTATACACTTAAATTTGGTATCAGAAAAAAACACAACTTTTCTGAAGTCATTCTAGCTGCAAATTCAAGAGATACTTGTTGTTTTCTAATGCATATTCTACTAGAAGTCATTTAAAATGTCCTGGAAGGGCTGAATTTCATTTTTTGTTCAGGCAAAACTGAGAAAACCTTCATTCAGCTCCTTAGAGTTTTATGATCTACTGGTAACTGCTGGCATATTTTTCAAACTGTATTTAATTATTTTGATGAATTAGTTTTTCTAAGTTTTCTTATGAAGACAGTGTCATTTCATCATGGGTTTTTTTAGCTGTTTGAACTTAGTGGTATTCTATTTCTGTAATTTTAATAGTTATAGACACTTTTAGATTTATTAACATCTGTGCCAATTCTTTCTTCAGAAATTAAATATGACAATTGAAAGTCCCTAGGCATCCCATAAAAGCTCAAGTGTAAGAGATTGATTTTGGAATATGCAAAAAACCAGTTATTAAAACCGTCAGAAGACAGATGGGAGTATATTACTTAGATGAAGAAAAGACTTTAGCTTCTTCCCTGCTGTACACGTCCCCAGCTCACAGGGTATTAACAACTTACTCAGCTGACTTCTTAGCTCACCATGGCAGGTAGAGCTTATTTAGACTGGGGACACTAGAGAGTGTGACTATCCACCACACGAGCATTTTTGTCACAGGGTCTGTCTGCAATATTGTTCAGACCCTCAAGTCACTTCAGTTTTGGCCTGTACACCTGTTACATTAAGAGTATAGATACTTGGCAGAAAATTAACTCCCTCGAATTCCAGCTGATTCTCAGAGAGCAGAGGGGCTGGGTGTGTCTGGACTTAATTTCTGATTAGAACCAACTCAGCACTGTAAGTCTGGTGAGGTTCAGTAAGAACTTTCACTATCACAGATTCCTGAAGAGTGCAGTTTATTGAAGCAACAATTTATAGATTTTTGTTGGAGTACTGGCAATAAATGCACTAGCCCTACAAAATCTGTGTATATGAAAGTGTTCTTGGGTATGCTCTGACATAGTCAGAGGCAGAAATCTTACCAAAGAGGCATCCCTGCTTTGGGGAGGAGACAGGAGCAAGCCCATCAACTTGTCTGCGAGGTGATGGCATTCTCATCCTTTGCCCATTGAGGATTTCAAATGCCAAATTTATACTTTCAGGAGAAGCATACTTTCAGATGAGACTGTAGCAAATACCTGTTGCTGTCATCATAAGTGGGGGGAAGGAGGCACAGACAGACAGCCACTTTATGTGTAAGAGACACATATCAAGAGTTACAAAGGGACAGATTGCAAAGGCTGTGGTTCTTCCACAAGGGTGGAACTGAATGGTGACATGCTGGTATCACTCCCTCCTTCTCCATCTGGCTGATTGCAGCAACAAGGGTCATCTGTCCTTCAGCCTGATAACCTGTCATCTCCTCAGTATGGCATCGTGTCCATGGCAATCCCTTCACCACATATCTCATGGCATATCTCATGGCCTTAGCCCTCATTCCTAAGACACCACCTCAGTTTATTTCAGACCTGTATGACCATCACAGAATACAGACCCTATTTCTGAAAGTATTTTAGAATTTCAGAAACTGGTTTAATTTTGAAGAAAAACATAAATATCTTTCTCTTTTTTTTCTCTCTGTATATACATAGGTATATTCATACACATTTATGTGAAAGCAGATTTAGTGTTTTAATATATTTCAGTATAAAAAACCACAAGTCTCAATTATTTCAAAACATTTCTTAACATAATGCGCTTACAAAATAATTTTCCTAAAATTTTTACAAATATCTTTCAAATTTAAAAAACTGTAGTTGATTAGTCAACCGCTTATGTAATAACACCCATGAAGAACAGTATAAATGATGAATCAATTAAAATACAAAGCAAGACTGTTGGCAAAATACTTGTTGGAATTGTCTTTTTCAACAGCTATAATTGTTTGACAGAGAACATTTGTCTTAAAATGAAATGGACTTTTAATCATCAAATATAGTTTAATACATTCTGCCTACAAGGACTTATATAGAAACTTAACTTTCAGTATTCATGTCATATACCATATTAGTGGGCAACAAGCATACTCAGAGCTTATTGGTGCTCAGAGTGAAGAGTTCTCGAGTTTGGATATTGCAGTCCTCATTGAGTCCTTTCCTCATTGTGCCTCTCAAGTTGTACATGAAGGATAATAAATGGGAATTTCCATATGTTTGGGTTTTTAGGGGTTTTTTTGTTTGGTTGGTTTGGTTTGTTTTTGGTTTTTTGTTTGTTTGTTTTTTAATCAGTGCCATTTTGGCAAGGTTAAAAAGGGAAAATCATAATAAAAAAACCCCAAACTGTTATTTTGTTGTTTTCCTTTGTTTATGAACTGTTAAAGTGTTTTGGCAATACAATTCTATAAAATATTTAGAAAATAACTTCACCTGGGCTGGGAGAAATAGTTTTACAAAATGGTATCCAAAGCACAGATTAATTCATTTTTATTTGGTGTTTTGTGTTGGATTCTTAGAGTTATTTGTAATTATAAAAATAAGCAAACTGCATATCCTACACTATAGCATTCTTATTGTGTAGATCATGGCTAGTTAATAACATTGTAAATTCAGCTTTGTCCTGGCCTACATTACCTCAAAATTTTGCACAACATCATGTTAGCTAGCTTTACTCTGAAGGTCATGTTCTAGCATCATAAATTCTTGCAAGGAAGACAAATGTCTTTACAAACGTTGTGAAGATACCAAGAACACAGAATATCCTGGTAACAGTTGGAGGAATGCTGCTGTGATAAATAACTGTCAAAATTTAATGGCTCTTACAAAAGTGATCTTCAAGTATGTGCTGGATTTCAAATGAAAAATTTATTCTGACATTATTTATAACCATTGTTATTAGTTTCCAAAAATACTTCCATCTCAGCTATTTTCTTTTTGTGAAAATGTTGTCTGAAAGTTTTACAAAAACTTTTGAAAATATATTTTTTCAAAGATCCTTGACAGAAGACATAGTGTAAACAACTTAAAGTTGCTTTGATTTCTTTCTTGTTTATAAATTATATTGTGATTGGAGCAGGGAGCAGAAATAATTCTTTATGATGCAAGTGAATACTTTCCCTGCTGGTAAACAAATAGCCTGATTATGCTAAGATAATTTGTGCATTCCAAGGCTATAACAATAATGCATACACCTAAAAAAGGTTACTGTACTAACCTTTCCCATGAGAATTTAACCTCTTTTGAAACAAAGCATAACAATCTATAGGCTGGAAAGAACTAGCATAAAGATTTTGTTGTCAGTTATGAATATTGAATATACTTTTGAACTTATCCTTTTCATTAAAAAATTCTAAAAACATAATTAAATAATTCTTCACTAAATTCCTTATTCTAAATAGTTTGTAGAGCTAACCACTCTCTGGACAGATGTTTCCTTTTTACTAGTGCCTCTTATCAGAAAGCATACTTTAGTATAAAGCTGTATGGAGAAGTAGAAAACACGTATCTAATTTATTTACAGTACCTTTTGTTCCAAATATGTTAAAATTAAATGGACTTCTAATCATCAAATATAGTTTACTGTAATACATTCTGCCTACAAGGACTTATGCAGAAGCTTTCAGGATTTACATCTGTCCTGATTTTAGCTAGGGTAGCATTCATTTCTCCTCAGTAGCTGTTACAGTGTTGTATTTTAGTTTAGGAATGAAAATGGTGTTGATAACACACAGATGTTTTGGTTTTTTGCTAAGTCACGTTTAGCCTAAGTCAAGGACTTTTTTTTCTTTTCCCCTGTTTCATGCCCCGCACCAGTCCAATGGCTGGGACAGGTGACCTGAACCGACCAAGGGGATATTACACACCACAGCACATCCCCCATAAAACAGGGGAAGTTACTCAGAAGGGGGACCAAGCTGGGTTCAAGAAGGAGGGTCTGGAACTGGTCAGTGTGTGGTGAGCAATTGCACTGTGCACATTTTTTTTCCTTTTTATTATCATTATTTACCATAATTATTGCATTTTACTTTATTTTCAGTTATTAAACTGTTCTTTTCTCAAGGCACATATTTTACTTCAACTCTCCTTCCCATTCCACCAGCGTGATGGGGAGAGGGGAGGATTAAGAGA
This sequence comes from Myiotriccus ornatus, assembly GCA_036023395.1. Lineage (NCBI taxonomy): Eukaryota > Metazoa > Chordata > Aves > Passeriformes > Tyrannidae > Myiotriccus > Myiotriccus ornatus. The sequence goes on along the minus strand of JAYRBT010000082.1, from coordinate 135,367,962 downwards.
GCTGCTGCATGGTGCCTAATTTCCTTCTGAGCTTAAACCATGGCAGTTGATTTTGGGAAAGCTAGAGAACTAGTGCAATAAAAACAATTTAATAGGGACAATAAAGTAAAATACAATAATTGTGGTAAAGAAAATTAAACATTTCACTTTTAGGGTCATCAGGCATTGGAATAGGATGCCCGGGGAGGTGGTAGAGTCACCATCCTTGGAGGTACTTAAGAGGTGTCTGGATCTGGCCCTGAACGATGTGGTTTTGTGGCTTAGGGGGTACAGTGGTAGTGCTGGGTTGACGTTTGGACTTTGTGATCTTAAAGGTCTCTTCCAATCTTCATGCTTCTATGATTCTATTCTATAATATTTGTTCAAATACACTCAATATTGGGGTCTTTTCTGGTTGAAAACCAAAATAAGTAGTCCTTTATCATATACATTATTCAGATATTTATTCATGACATTGAATCAATTGGGAGGATATGTTTCATTTATTGATTAGCTGCTAAATATTATTATTCCACAAAAATCATGATTTTTCTGTTTGAAGTGACTGGTAGAAATCCATAAATTGACACCAGAACAAGAACCACAGCAAAGAGGATAGGGGTTTGGGGTTTTTTGTTTGTTGGTTGGTTTGTTGTTTTTTTTTTTGGGGGGGGGTTAAGTTGACAACAGTACATGCATCTTAAAGAACAAATGCTTAGAAAAGTAATAGCAAATCAAAATCACTGCATCAAAAATAATGATTGCTCAAGTTATTAAGTATGTACAGCTTTTACAGGCAAACACTTTGGAATATAATGGCAAAGATACAATATATCCTGAGGGACTAAATGCTCTTATTGAACTGAAGAAGTGCAAGTACAAGGAAATACTTTTTTTCCCATCTTCACAGGAAAAGTATGTTTAAGGGCAAAGAAAACAGTATTGTGAATCAAATATCTGTGAATTGATAACTGGGATCTTCACTGTAAAAGCATAAGTCTTTGAAAGTATACTTGACACTTATCTATATACAGCTGAAGAAGAATTATGCATTTTACTTCTGGTGCAGCATCCTTTAACATGAAATCCAGGAAATTTTAGTTTATTTACAACTTCTGTGAAGAAACTTCTGAGAAAAAAATCTACATGTTCAAGTGTTCTATTTTTTAAACACTGTAACCATATAAGCAAACAATAAAATGGAGGAGGCATTAGTGATCAGTGAAGAGAAAACAATATTATCTTGGTACAAAGGTGAATGTTTCATTTCAGAAAACAAACATAAAAATTGCTAAAGCATTTCTGACCATTGGTTTCTGGAATGAAAGTAATGCCCTCTCAAAGCATGCTAAGTCTTAGGGAACACTTTGTTCCAGTTCTGTGTCTGGTGTCCAGCCTGTAGGTAAGGATACAAAACTCACTGACATTTATGGTAAAAGATTCTTCACTAACACAATTACAAGGCCACTGTTTCTAAATCCTCACCACCATCTCCCTCTGCTACCTAATAATTGAGGAAAACAAAAAAGCAAGCAAAACCAACAAAAGAATATGTCTGATCATAACCCTTTCCTAATTCCTGAAGATAAAGTGTTAGAGAATATTGTTTGATTGCTAAATCAGCAGGTAGAAAGAACTAAAACTATTGTGATAATATTGCGGATGTTGTGAAAAATCCATTTTGTTATTGGTCTGCTGTGAAAGAGCGTATTCACAGCTACATAAATTCCACATCCAGGAGAGATTGCCTTCAGCATCCAGCCTCAATCTTTGAACACACTTTTCTTATAATGACTCCTGAAATAGCAAAAAACAGTAATAGAATTTTATTTTAGAGTTTATCATAAATGTTACTGCATACAAATAGTTAATTGTGCTAATGCCACTACTAAGAATGTGTCTTTTTTCATGACTGCACTTGGCTATTCACCGTAGGCTGTTACACCCTGTCGCAACTTTAGCAGAAAGCTCAGCACTATTGTATCTCTTTTCATGTTTAGCTATGGATTTTTAATAAGCAACTCATGAATCTGTTTACTTCATCATTCCAAATTATATCAGCTATGTAAGTCATATCTCACATTCTCATTTTAGAACTCTGTAATAATAAAATCTACTTTCTTCCAGAGGCAACAGAGCATGACAACTTTTAATGTTCCAGTAGCTCTTACCTATGCTGTAATAAAGAAGCAAAGCGATGCATACACTGTAAAACATACTTTAGGTCATTTCAAGATATTCTCACAATCACTAGGCTGACAAACCTGTCTGATATTTAGAGCTACACATTTTTTATGTGTCTGGAAGATGCAAGACATTTACCACACACTGGACATCCGAATATGTAGGCCTGTGCTACCCATGTGGTTTATTCCTTCCTGTATCCAAGGCTGTGAGCTACCTAGAAGCTTTCCCTGCTGCTCAACTGTGCAACATAATCAAGGTATTAGATCCACACTTAAACTAAGTAAGAGGCAGACCTAAAATAACAATTTGGTGCCTGTGGTAAAAAAAGGAATTAGTAGTTTCTGTTCTGGATGTATGATCTTACACTTTGACATTTATGATTATTTAACTGGGAACTTCATATCCCTGTGAAGAAGAACATGATCTGGATATTAATAATTCCCCCAACTGTCACATGGAAGAGGGATTTTGTGAACCTTTATATTTGATCAGTCTGCCCATGCCCCAGGAGAGCCGAGTCCCTTGTGACCCATCAGCCTGTCAGTTTCCTGTTATGGGGACTCCAGTGAAGAGTTAAGTCTATCTGAGGACAGTTTGACTGACTTGTTCAGGTACATGTGCTGATAGTGTATCAGGGTCTAATCTTTTATTACAATTTAGAAGGAGGAACTCCCTCCCAGATCTTACCACTTTAGTTAAGTACATTATGCATGGCTGGTAACTGCTAACCCCTTTGCAGGACTTCTATTAAATGGAATAACCCACTTTGTTAATAGACACACTGATAATAGAAAATTGTGAGAGGGTAAGGTTTAAAGATTGCTGTTGACAGTAACTGACTGAGAAAAGGTATTTCAAGGAATATACAAACAAGCTCTAATCATCAATAACAGCTAGTCTGAGATAATATTAGAACATGTATAGAGTAAATTTCTTACCCAATAGGTGTCCCGCTCTAGGAGGAAAAGAGAGATTCAGACTGTTGACTGACCCCAGAAGTTCTAGTGGAGTCTTCTCTAACTTCTCCCTTTCCTTACCCCACTTTGATACAATTTTTTATGTTTAGGTGGAGCTCGAGTGACTCCAGTCATACAAACTTTTGTTACTGATTGGTGTAAAAATTCTGTTCACTTTGCTCTTGAATATATAGTCAATAAAATATAGAGCACATGCTCAGTGATGGGTGGTTGTACCTTGGAGACAGTAACTTTGGGATAGAGGTGTGAATTAATATTACAATTAGGTTATAATGAAGCAATTTCATCCATAGAAAATAATTTCAACACAGTTGTGGGTTCAGCAGCAAGACATCTTCTCCTATCTCACTTGGTTCACATCTGTTGTGCAGTTTGTCAGCCACATGGTCCCACTGAGTTCCCATCCCTGCCAGGATTACAACAGAGCATGGCCGTGGTGTCTTCACTGCATTCCACCCTCTGTTTCCTTCCTCTTAGGTTGTGGGCTGTGTTGCATGGGGAATCATCATGGAATAGATTTCATGCATGCCGAATGAATTCCATCCAGGAAGCAGCAACTGCAGTTCACTCTGATTCCCTGTAATATGTGAAGTTATATTTGCATTCTGTTTAAATTTGAAAATAACATCCCAAGTTTTTCTAATTTTGCCCCCAGTCATCTTCCCACAACAACAGTATCTGTTTTGCAAATTGTACTTGCAGATAATTTATACAGTCTGCACTCCTGATAAAACTAGGTAACAAAATGTATTTAGTGTTCCTCATTGCAAGGAGGCAGTTTAAAAAACTTTTAAATATTATTTTAGTTTATAGGTCACTTATTTTCAACAAGTGTACTGCTTCAAAACATTTTTCTATAGCCATTTAACAGAGACATATTTTACTATGTCATCACAAAATCATTACTCATTTCTGCATGTCCTTTATTTAAATTCGACACTGTGAAAGAATAACATGTAAAGAAACCACCTATTTTTGAGAGAAGCAGTGGGACCAATTTAACAAGTGATGGTAGAAATACGGTCAGGAAAGAAATTATGATTAAGCTTGGGAAAGTACAAGCTTATTCATCTGGGGAGAAAAAATCCAAAATCAAATTCTGTAGAGCAGAACTATGGAATATAAGAATGCTCAGAAAGACATAAGGACAGTAGTATACAACAAATATTCTAAAATTTTTGTTTTGAATTAGCATAATCAATAAAGCAAATCTATTTCACAAATCTGCAAAGATCAGGAAATGATTATTGAATCTCAACATAGAAAACCCATAATAGTGAGACTAATTCCTTAAATAGTCCTCATGGCAGCATTTCTGTGATGCAGAGAGCACAGGTTACTTACATAAACAAACAAAAACCCCAACAAACAAACAAACAAACAAACAATGACTGGCATCACAATTCCACCAAAGTGGCAAGTGTTCAGAAGGTATTTTTAAAATATCCATCACTGGTTGCCTGGATAAGAAGAAAGATCACAGTTTAGAGGTAGTTTTCAAGTAGAGCTGAAAGTGGAATAAATCAACACTTTGAATAAAATAGGTCATCCAAAGGTTTTACACTCAAGAGAGCTGTCTGGAATCTGGAGAACTTAGAAGAAGAAAAGTTGGGCACCTATATTTTCCTTATGGTGGCTCAGTGTTTTTCCACATGGTTTTCATCTGTCTGCAGTAAGCTAGTATAAAAACACATCTTCGGCTGTTCCTCAGAATCTTGCTTTCAGTAAATCAATATTTTCCAAAAAAAATATTTTTTATGTAAATTCCTGAACAGCTTCATTTTTAAGCTTTTTTATGTACACTGTGGTATTATGTAGGTAATACATACACCCTGAGAAAATTCTGAGACAGGAATAAAACTTTTCCTCCTATATTTGGCATGGATATGTATCTTATTATTTAGTACTCACCAGAGAACCATCTTAGCCACCTTCTCCAATTCCTTTGTGAAATGTCCTGTGACATGTGCATCACTTTCTTCAGTGAATATGAACGTGGAAGCCATTTAGCTTATGCAAAATTTTAGGACTGAATTAGAAGTTAAGTCTGATTTTAGACCTGGAAAATATATGGTAATTATTTTGCTGGTTTTATTTTTTTATTAAATTAGTATTAGAGGTCTTATACAATGTCAATATACCTTTGCACTGGATACCGTGCAAGGATACTTGGCTAAAATTGGCAAAAGTAGATGTTAATAAATATTAACAGTTTTCACTTAGTTGTCTCAGTATTAGGAGGATTCAAAAGATTCAATCTGAATGAACATTGAATTTTAACCCAAATCAAAAAATTATACATGCAATCATGTTTAAATATGAAAGAAAAAGAATCACTATTTGATTTGATTTGATTTAATTTAATTTATGTTATGCAATTAAATAGATTAAATTTTGAAAGTTAAAAAGGCTCAATTACTTACTAGCAGAAACTAATAAATGTTTGGACACATTAAGCCCACATAAATAATTTCTATATCTGTGCAAGCACATCATGTTCACCATTTTCATGCAACTTTTTTTTAGATAATTTGTCATTATTACAATAGCATATATATACCATTATTTGGACATGCCTTTAAAGAAGGCAGTAGTGACACATAGGAAAATAGAGAAAATTTCAAAATGAATGTCACAGCATCATGACAACATAAGGCCATGACACAGCTAAAATACAGCAGATGCCAAATTTCATATCTCCACTCACATTTTTCTGTGACACATGCAAATATACAGTAATTTGGATAAAATTAGACTGTACTAAATATGGTAATTAAATACAGATCTTCTTCATGTGACAATATCTTTTTCTTTTAATTCTTGTGCTTGAGTGTAGTTTCTGAACCGACCTAAACAATTATAATAATTTCAGTTGTTTAAAGACAATAGTCCTGAAAATATAGAAAGAAAAATAGCCCTCTAACCAAATCAAAAGAACTGTAATATAAATAGAGATTGTATCAAAAAGAAGATGAACACACAGAACTTCTAAAGGAGAAATCAATACTATTTATACCAAAATAAATGGAATGACACCACAATACAATTAACAGACAAATTTGCAACAACTTATTATTAAACTAGGGAGTTTAGTAATACAAATATTTTCCAAATCTGATTTTTCAGTCATCTTCTTGTGATTATAGAGGCAGCTTTCACCAAATCTAAGAAAGTTTTACATTTAACAAAAGAGGAACAAATATGAAAAGAGCAATAATAAAATAATATAGAGGTTAAATTACCTAGAGATGCTGAGATATATGCATCATAACATTACCTTCAATACAGAGGAAAAGTAAAAAGGAAATTAAGGAGTAATTCTTTAAAAGTTATTAACACTGCAGCTATACTTTCAGTAGACAAAAATTAGTTTGAATTAGACTGAATAAAGATTATTTTAACTATTAACAAGATACTAATCTCAAAAATTGAGAGGGAGATGAGAAGAAATTTTTTTTGTTTATTGCACCTAAATTTTTTTTGCCATTCTCCACAGCAAAATTTTCACTGATTTCAGTAGTAGTTTCGATATTATGAGAATAGCAACCATTCCTACAACCCAAGCCAGTGATGTAAGAAATATGGGAAACTGCAGCTCCAAGTTAATAAAGAACAAGTGTGGGGGAGCCCAGCTGGCCCTGGGCTCTCTGTAAGCTAGGATACTGAAGATGGAACTTTACACCTGGCAGAG
>JAYRBT010000082.1:135341792-135352367 GCA_036023395.1 Myiotriccus ornatus | reverse complement strand
CTTTCCTTTCCTTTCCTTTCCTTTCCTTTCCTTTCCTTTCCTTTCCTTTCCTTTCCTTTCCCCTTTCTAGATTACAGCTAAGCCCAGTAATTTTGTGATTTTCTCATCTGGACCTGTATTACAGAGTCACAGAATCAGTAAGGTTGGAAGAGACTACTGGAGACCACCTGGTTCAACCTCTCTGCTCAAGCAGGGTCCCCTAGAGTGTGTTACTCAGAATTGTGTCCAGGCAGCTTTCAAATATCTCCAGAGAAAAAGGCTCCGCAGTCTCTCTGGGCAACCTGTTTCAGTACTTTGGCACCTATATATCATGACAAATTTCAAGTCCTCAATGCTTCAGTATAGCCAGTGGGTTTTTTTCAGTTTTATTCTTTGGCTTTTCATTTGTTCAGGTAATTACTTCAGCTGAGACATATTACAGCCAATTTATGGTCTGTTCTATGACTTAGAACTATGATTTAGAAAAAGACTTCTGAAGTTTGATGTTATCTTTGATGGTACCCAGTTGTGCCTAAATTAATATCAGATAGTCGTGGAATGGTTTATTAGAGAAACATTAGCAGTTAGACTGAGTCCAAGCATTTCAAAGCATGCTGTGATTTATTGAAGACATGGTCTAACTTAAGGACAGAGACATGCCCTTCTAACCTGTTTGCATCATTTTCTTCTGGTAGTCAGTGCTGATTGATCAGTAGGACATGACAGTAAAAGGCAGTTGTCTCAGCTGCCTACAGTTTTGCTCTTTCTTTAGAACAGTGATGGTATGTGCTGCCATAAGCCTCTTCTCTTCTCCAATTTTCCAAAAACATAATCAATTCAAACCAAGGCAAATTGCGTAATATTCCCCTTAAATCAATTGTCAATAAACATAATTTCCTGAACAGTATTAACAATATTTTCAGTGCTAGATACACTTTAAGGGATAACATGCAGGTTTCCATATAGTAGTTTTCACTTTGATTTTTCAATTACAACTTGAACGAATATGAATTGAAGTGTCAGTTAAACTGACATTCATTTCACATGAAATTATATGTTTGGCTAGTTAGAGTCCTCTATGTCTAAATAATTAATCCATAAACTGAGATTATGCTAGGACTGGATTAACTGTATCATCTCTTGTTAAATTCATAATGTCCAAATTAATTGTCTCAGCATATTGTACCATATTCAGATGACATTTCGTTATTTTCTTCTCTTGGGGCTGCTTTAATTTCAATACTTGTTTAAAATATTCATTGAGCTAGTGAAAGAGAATGTAAATGATTCAAATATCATTGAGCTAGTGAAAGAGAATGTAAATGATTCAAATATCATAGAACTCTTTTTTTTTTTTAACACTTGATTTTTGGAGGTTTATCCTACCTCAGAAGCTTGTACAGGAGGTTTTAGGTGACTTTTCTATGTCTGTTATCTGAGATACTTATCAGAAGCTACTTTTTTATATGTATACAAAATTGTTAACTGGGATACCAAACCTCCAAATAAGGCCACAGGGAGGTGAGCTATGTCGGCACACACCGTCCAGACCATCCACTGCATATGGTAACACTGGGCTTATTATGAATTCATGATACAGTCATTCTGCCATTAGTAGGTCTGATGCTTCTCAAAAGTGCCAGATGTCCGACACATCCCCAAAGGACTGCACACATGCACAACCCACTTGCAAAAAGTTTGCTTTCCTAGTTCAGTATTTCCTTCGGCATTTCCTTCAGTACTTAAAATCTTGTCTTTTAAATAGAAAAAGTATTTAGCAGTGTCTGCTGCAATGCAGATTTAAGTACTTCACTCAACACGGAACAGTGTCAGCAAGACATTCTGTGAAAAGAACCTACCCAGTTTGATGTTCATGCAAGCATAGTAAAGAACTGAAGCTAGGACTCCCACAGCCTTGTTTACTGTTCCATTCAATTCTGTTAACCATGAAAAGGTATTGAAAATTAAATTACGTGGTGCATTGACATGGAATGTGTGAATAATTTATGATTTTCTAGACATACTTTTTTTCAAATTTATATTCCAAAAATAGTCTAGATCTATGTAAGAGTGAGATTGTTGGCAGGAAATTATACTGATTGGGAGTTTGAGAGGTTTATACCAAATTTCTTCTAATACAGTAATATTCCACAATCTTGGCAAAATCCTTTGGTTGTTCTGCAATAAAAAATCTGGATTCTGGAGCCGCATTCTCTTTATGCTGTTGCTTCACAGGTAGCCTGTGGATGGCAAGTACAGATTTTCCTCAGTGAAGTAATATTTTGTTGCACTTACTCATGCAAACTGTGTTCCAGTTGTATCTGAGACTGTCCATGGCCTTGAATGGCAAACCAGTCCAGTCCACTCCTCTGTGTAACCCAGGGCTTGTTGTACTGTGTAGGCATTGGGCACTTGGCACAGTGCTACTCTGAAGGTCATGATTAATGTATGTTTTAACTCACAGCTGTTTGCAGGAATAAATATTTTGAAGATCAAAAAATACTGCTAAACCTCAGTACTGAAAGCCTTACTTATATTTCTACATCTTTACAGATTTCTGCATCTTTATAGAAACCTACTTTTCTATGTGTTTTTTTTCCCTCAGGTAATAAAGCTGTGAAATTACATATCACTTTCCCACATCACAGATCAGAATGCAAGCACAGCAGAGCAGAACTATATATGTGGAAAAAACACAATGCTAAAGAGAGTTACAATAAATTAAACTAAGTTAAATAATAAACAATAATTGTTTGTTTCTTGTTTCCTGAAAAAAACTTCTGATATTTCAAATGACAGTAATTTTTTTAAGCAGCTCTACTCACTAGGGTTTATATGAAGTGCTAATTGATAGTTAATTGTATTGATGGACCTTGGATGAATATAATTACCTCAACTAAAAAAGGTTCTGATTAAATTAATCACGGTATAATAACATTTCTATTTTAGAACACTCTAGTATCAGAAAAAGAGAATTCAACACATATTTAATTAATAAATTTGACTGCTTCTGTTTACAAATGTTGAATTGTGTCACCTAAATTAATTGAATTTTAGCTCTTCTGTTAGTATTACACAGAATATTGGTTATGCAGTAAATGCAAATAACTCAGCACCTACTTTTAAAATACAATTATTTACCAATTTCTTTGTGAAGATTGCACATCCTATCCCAAGAGAATAAATTCTCCTACTCCAGCTACATAAAACAGAGAAACAAGAAATGAAACACGGAGTTTTACATAGCTTTAGGACAAAAGATCCTGAGGTACTTGTAAGTTGAAAGCAGAAACTCTCACAACCACGTCATGGCACATCATTTTGACAGTTCAAACACAGAGGTACATTAAAGTGTCTTTAGGCCTTTGAACCAAAAAATGGAGAGGAAATCAGTATTCTATAGGCATCTATTTGCTAATCATGCATGTGAAGTGGCCAAAAATAAAGACGGACCACAAAACTGAGATTGAACTTCTGTCCTTAATCTGAGTTTTGGGCTGCAGATGAAGTGTGTTGTCCCTTGAAAATCCTAGGACTCCTTTTCCCTAACCATAGGCTTCACCTGTTGTGCCAGAGGGTGTCTCCCCCTGCCTCCAGCTTCTGTGGGAGGCAAGTCTGTACCTCCCACAGGTCCTGAGCCATATCTGCCAGTACTGAGCAGTTAACTTAAATGCTTTTGGGCATTAAAAATGTCATTGGGAGTTAGCTTGTGGTCAACTGAGATGGGTTTTGTTTGTTAATAAAAGTTTGACAAATTGTATAGTTAATTTTGCAGGCACCAGTTCATGGGTTGCTGGGTTTTTTTCTTTGACTTAATTATGTTCCATTTAGTGCTTGGTTTAGACCACTGTTTGACTTTTTTCGCCAATCTTCACTACGGATTCAGATATAAAATGTAGTCATCTTGCCAAGGAGCAGAGCAGGAATTTCATTACAAACCTGGAAAAAAAATAAATGAGAAAATTTCACTGGTTTTCATTTTACAAGAGAACTATAAACTCCTCATAACCATCTGGACCTCTACTGAGGGATTAAAGAGCACATTGAAATTTTTGTCCCAGTTACTAGTTCCTTATGCTCTGAGCTGCCTGGAAGAGGAAGGAGGTCTCTTGGGCATCTGTGATGCTGTTTTCAGGTCAGTCAAATGTGTCCAATTTTCATGTGTTATCTGAATCAGATCTCTGTTCCTGACACTGAAGTTCTACAAACATTATTTTTTCATTGCAGACAATGAAAAGTCTGAATTGCAAGGTTTTAAAGGAAGAAAACTTTGCCTCCTCTGTATTGCTTAGCAAGGAGGTAACAAGGAAAAAAAGAGGTTGGCCTTGCTGTCAAAAAACATGCATTTCATACGCAGAGCAAATCCTGAGCACAGCTGAGGTCCGGCACATTTGTCTTCTTTCGTTTTTCAGGGATTATTTGCTTTGTTTTGGGTTTTTTTTGCCTTGTTTCAGCTCCAGGGAAAGACTGTCAAGTTCACAAGAGTTAAATGGCCACCAAACCATAATGTGTCTTATCAATCTCAGTGACAGCACTGCAAGGAACCAAGAATGTTTCATGTTTAGTGCTGCAACATCTTCAAAATCGATGTGCATGTCTGAAGAGACAGATTTAGAGTCAAGTCAGAAGATAACTGACATTCGTTTATGGATGTGCATGAAACATACAACCATTATAGGGTTTCTTGCACTACATTTCATTATAATCATGTAGGTCCAAATAAATATTTTAAAAGGTAAAGTTTGCAATTATTTTCTTACCCCCTCGCAGATACTTTAAGGTAGATTCACATTCTTTTTGCTTGTCTTTTGAATGAATTAATATGTAACTTTCAGAAACAAGGCTACATTCTATAAAAAATGACCAAGTTACCCACAAATCGCTTTAACAGACACGTCTGCTAAAAGCTAAATACAATTAAAAATATTTTATTTAATACTTCCTTTATTTTTTCTTTCACTATGACTTTTATAATTTCTTCTCTGTATTCATAAATATATGAATATATAAGCAGTCTTTTTTTCTTCATCTAAGTGTTCTGATTCATTAGAAAAAAATATTGCTTTTGTTTTCACCCAGTTCAAGAGGAGGTTGTGTGAAAACAATACATTCCATAGACTGTGATATGGAATAACAAATCTTAGAATCTAGAATTATAGAATATCTTGGAAGGGACCCATAAGAATGATCAAGTCCAACTCCTTGCTCCACACAGGACTACCTAAAACTAAACCAATATGACTAAGAGCATCATCCAGATGCTCCTTGAATATGAAATTTCTTGTTTGGCATCTATTCCTTTAAATACTTTAAGCTTTATCAAACACCCAGGATTATCTGCTGCTTCCATCATGTTGCTCTGCTTAAAACTTTCCCAAGATTTAAAGATGAGTCTTTAGAGTGTACTTCCTATATGAACTGTACATAAAGCGGGGAGTCATTAGGAATCCAATTAAATCTAAATTCAACTGATATGAGGTATATCATAGTTTGAGAAGTCTTCTTTGTAGAAGTAGGTAGCTGTAACAAGCAAGGTCTCCAAGAGAATGTGTGCTGCTCTAAGGATGCAAATTCACTTATACATCCGACCAAGCAGGCAGAGGAACGCTGTTTGGCTACACATATCCAAGGCTGTAGCTCTGCTTTTAAACCTAATCTGCTGCATTTAAATGTAGAAAGGGGTATTTCTGCTCTCCTTTATTTTTACACATCTTCATTGTAATCTCTTGAAACATCTCTTTTCACTAATGCTTTTGCAATGATCTGAATGCAGGGAAGCAAATAAGAAAGCCCAGGAGGTGGGGAAAGGAGCCAACCAGTATCTGTCAGAGACCCACATTTAGTTCACATAAGGCTTAATGAGAAACCACATAAATGAATGAAGCAGAAAGAAATTTCAACACAGCCATCACGAGGGAAACAAAGAAACACAACTGATGCAGCCAGAATATGTCCCAAGAACATGAACATCAGAAAAAGTCTGGAGAAATGGCTTTCAGAAGTGACAGCTTGTTACAAGCATTTTTATTATATGCAGACAAATTATATCGTGGTTCATTTCTTCAGAGCATAGAGAAACAGGATTTTGCATTTTCCTTTACAACTAATCAGCTGTATCAAAGAAAAATCCAACCCATTATCACTTTCTTCACTTAGCTGAAACAAATATGTACCCAGCATTTTTGAGGATCTAAAAACTTAACTGCTTACTTTAACATATTTTAAGTTGTTGACACTGAGATGAATGAATTTAAAACATATATATTAGATGTTTTATATAATTTGATTCAACATATCACATTAAATCCTTTAAAGACCACTCTGATGCTATTCTTTCCTTTTTTTCTTTTTATTTTTTTTTTTTTTGGTCAGACTTAGATACTTTATTATGCCATGTAATTAATTTTTATTCAAGAAATATTTCAGTTTATGAAATTTTAGACATCTTCTACTAACATATCTGTATCAGGTACTTATCTGTGAGTCATTTCAGTCTGAAGTTGTATTTATTTATAATTTTATTTATTAATAGCTCAAATAGCAAGTTTGAAGCTAAAAAATGTTTGTTCCAGATTGTAAATTAATTTAAAGTTTACAGTGATCTTGTTAAAATGAAGAACAAATCCCTAACATTGTTTGAACTTAAAGAATGAAGTGTAAGTTCTCATGAAATTATTGTATGCTTTTGTATGTGTTTGCTGTCAAGGTTAAAGTTTCAGCTTATGCTCTCTTCGTGATTGGATTATTCCATTCTATTAACTGAATATCATAACTACAAAAAAACCCTTAAAGCCTCAGAATGACACTGAGTGCTGCATACAAACCACAGAAATTTAACAAACCCGTGTCCTAAAACCTACCTTTTGTTGATAAGTACCACAGTCAAGGTTGATTAGTATTGGATACTATAAGATGTATTTGTTTGGTCAAGCTTTTGACTGATCTCTAGCTACATTAAAGTCTACAGTGAAGACACAGTCCAAAGTCAGTGGAAACATTTCCAATTTCTTAAATAAATATAAGTAGTTTTGGCTTTTAAACTTTTGATACAAAAGGTCAAATGTCAATAATTTTATTATATGAAGGTATTTAATAACTGAATATGGGGACACTAGGTGTTGATCTTAACTCAATCATACTAAAACAAAACTACAAACACCTCTAATATAAACCATTTCTCTTAAAAAGGATTCTCTGGTATCAAGCATTACAGAAATAAAAAAAAAAATTCTAATTACATCACAGAAGCATAAAACAAGGTTTCAGCTAGAAGAGCAACTTAAATTGGCGTAATTTTCCACTTTAAGAGAAAGCACACATATATTTACATTTCAAAAATCAAAATATTATTTGAAAACTTATATTCTTGCAAGGGGACAACAAAATTTCTGGGGCAGATATAATCTACATTAAATATCATATACAAATTAAAAGAGTACCAGAAACTCTAAAACAACTAAAACTTTAGTTGTCACAGTAGAAACCAGAGTAGTGGGATAATTCCATAAAATTAAGTTCTGTCAATTAAAACAGAAGATCATATTTTCTTCTTGAGATCTATATTTTACATACTGAAGAAAATTCCCATGGCTTTTTATAATATAAAATTGTAAAAGTAGATCTGAAGCAGCTATTGAAACAACCCAAACCAAACCTAGAGCAGGTAAAATTTATGATGTCTGATGACAATTGCTAAATCATAGCTAAGCTATTGACAAAGACACATTTGTTTCATGTTCTTTCTTCGTGTACTTGAAAATCAGTAATATTGAAAGATTAAGTGTTTTGTATTACACAAATTTTCTTTCTTTTCTCAATAAGTTTGATTTCAGACATGAACAATGTTGATGCAAATAAAACACCAATCACCAGGTACTTTAGTATCTTTCCACTAATACCACTTAGAAGAAAAGACAGTCTCATTTGCAAGCACCTCCTTTTTTTGATATTTAAGAATGGAAATTAGACTTTTTTTCCTGAAAGAAAAAAGTGGGCTTTTGATTTCATCTTTTAAACATTGGAATGAGACTGACAAAAAACTCACTGCGTCCATAAGGCCTGAATTGAAATGATTTAGTGCTTTGTGTAATTTTATGTAATATGGTTTAGTAGTTCATGTTTTCATTCTATATGAAGATTGAGAGTTACAAGATTTCTTTTCTAAATTACATGTGTGCCTTCAGGTACAAGGATTTCTGTCATTGTATTCAGGCCAAAAACACCTAAACTTAGGTTTCCTTTACATCAAGAGAGTGCTTGAATTACTTTTTTCTAGCTTTTTTCTAATAGTCTTTTTCTCAATAGTTTGAGCTGTTCTAATACATTTCAATAGCTAGCTATGGAGAGGGGAAAGAGAAATATGCTTGAATGTTCTGTGTTCAACAGGACATTCCTCACTGGGCAACAATACAATTGCATTTCAGAAATTCTGAGAATAAAATGCACAAATCTGTCTTAGGAATTCAAGATACCCCAAGTAAATAAAACCTCTCATTTCACTGACTCCCCACAAATGCTAAAATTAATTTGCTATCTTTACCTTTTAGCCTCATTGTAAGATACCTAAACAGTGATTAGAAACTAGAGAGATGTCTATGACTAAAACAGGTACCTTATTCTCATCAGGTGCCTTCTTACCAGGACTTACCAGGACTCTACAATTACAATAAAGCTGAAAAACAATTTCTGAAACTTCTATTCTTAAGAAAGATATTTTATAAGACTTAATTGTAATTTGTAATAAAGACTTCATTGTCTTTATTACAAAATCTGCATAGCTTCTTTGGATCATATTTCTACAGCAAGATATATATTTCATAGAACACTTAATGAAGCAAGACCTAAATGTGATATAAATTAATTTTACATTCTAAACTTGAACTGTAAAACTGTGATGACTTTAAAAAAAAAAATCAAAAATAAAATTTTTAAACTTTAAATATATTTTTTCCCAGTATTACTACTGTACCTAGTATATATTAACTCCAAATTGACAATAGTATAATTCACCAAATCAACCGCTCAGGTAAAGAACAAGAAACCAAAATTAAAATTCAAAGACTATGAATTATATAAATTGTGGCTCTAAAAGGACCCAGTTCTTTTAAAATGAAAGAGTGTTCAGCATCTGTTCTTACACATATAGTTCTAGATAAAGGTCCATGCAGGGGAACATTGAAAATGAAGTCCTACTGAACACTCAGTATAATAAACCAAGTTTTTAACAATACTCAGCACTGTCCAGACCACATCTGCAGTGCTTCATCCAGGCTTATACCTCCCAGTTCTGGATAGAAAATTGTGGATAAATGGGCCACCAGGATTGTCAGGATTGGAGCAGTTAGCATTAGAGGAGACGCTGAGGGAGCTGAACTCACAGGATCCTGACAGTACCCATGGGCAGGTTACCACAAATACTGAGCCAGTCCCTGTACAGAGGTGTATCATAGAATCAGCAGTGAATCATAGAATTGTTTAGGTTCAAAAAGACTTTTAAGATCATCAAGTCCAACCATTAGTGGCAAGAGAAAGAGAAGGAGTGACCATAAATTGAAACAAGAGAGATTCTCACTATATATATTAGGAGAGACTTTTTTCCCATAATGACAGCCAAGCACTGGACCAAATTTTTCAAAGAGACTGTACAGGGTCCATCCTTTGATGTTTTTAAAACTCTTGGTAAAGTTGGGCAACCAGGTATGGTGTCACATCTGATGCTGAGTTCCCTTCCAAGCTGATTCTATACAGAAGAAATTTTCATTCTCTTCTAGTTTACGTATGGTGAAAAATTCTGGTTTTGATTGTTTTTGGCAGATTCTCTTTTTTATAAAGATGCTATTGACAAGATCTAAGGTGATAGGAAACCTGATTTGACTATTTAATGCATCAAATTATGCAGACAATTATAATCAGCAGAAAAATTACCTCCCCACCTCCGAAACAGGGTCATTTGTTTATGTCCATATTTTCTCAGTTACCAGTGTTATCTCTCCAGCCCACCAACTAATGCTGTACTGTAACTCTTCATCTCTCTTTCCTGAGTCCATACACTGTTGACAAGAAAAATTACCTTCTCTGCATGATTGATTTATTTTTTTTTTTTGTCTTGTTTCATTTAAAAACTCTGTGAACTATGCTGATATTGTACTAAACAGAAAGCAGAGATGTGTTTTACCAACAGCTCACTGGTCTGTAGCGAAATTAGCCTCCCACAGAAAATAGACACTACAAAAAGTTGACCTAGAACTCTTTAGTTATGCTTCTTTCAGAATTTGGTGGAAGATAATTTTGTTGAATAAGGAGAAAGGATGTACTACTGAATGCCACTTCCCTTCTTAATTTCATATTATTATCTTCTGAGTCTACTTCTAAAAGTATAAAACCCAATTTGTTTTAAAGTCAGGAATCAGTCAAAGTACTTATGACTCAAAGGTAAAATTTGGTTCAGGAAACCTAGACTCTGAATAAGCAAGGAAATTAGATTCATCATGCATGTGGGGGAGCCCAGCTGGCTCTGGGATCTCTGTAAGCTGAGATATTGAAGATGGAACTTTACACCTGGCAGAGGGTTAACCACGGACAGTAAGGACTGTGGCA
>JAYRBT010000082.1:135305113-135341692 GCA_036023395.1 Myiotriccus ornatus | reverse complement strand
GCACAGGGTGGACTTCCTGCTAGCATGTCCACCTATGGCATATGGACATGTGGCTGTGTGTCCAATCATGAGTTGTTGTGTTTATGCTAAACCAATGGTGCATGTACATGTGTGACACCCAGAAGTGTATAAAAGTAGAAGCACTGTTGTAATAAAGGGGGGCTGGTATGATCACCGTGTCGTCCTCCTGCCTCGACCGATGACACATGCATATGTGGTAGGCATCATTAATTTAAGGAAATGGATCAGTATATCACATATACAGCTTTTACAATCACTCTTCTGTGTTATGTTGTTATGTCACAACTAAAAGACAAGTGCAGAACACAGCTTGTCTTATTACAGATATTTTTACAGTTTATACAGACAAACAGTACAAAGTTTTGCAACCTTTTGCTGTTTTTCATGTTTTTTTCATATTCATTCCACTTAGTGCATGTAAAGACCTTTCTTTTTTATTTAATTCTTCCATTTCATAGTTAAAGATTAAATATAAATATATAAAACTTATTTGTGAAACACCTTATTTTCATTATACAAGCTGGGTAAATGCAAAAATTATTCCTTTCCACCAAAGCATAGAGTAATATGTATTTCCAGCTGCCCAGACTAATTGAATAGACTTAAATTTCCTGAATGCTTTCAATCTACCTGGCTTTTCTGGGGGCAGTAATAGCTTGAGGCAGCTACATAGCTACTTCTAAAAATTTATGTGAACATTTTGATCTTCACTTGTTATTTTTGCAATATTTTGTTCTATTTAAAGTGGCCTTTTAACATCAAATATATTTATGGCTAAGGGAGGACTCTTTACTATTTTTCTTAGCAAAGACCTGGATTAAAAGATCCTACTGTGTTTTAGTGATTCCAGCTGCTTTGCCGGCACGGTAGCAATGCAACACATTCTACTTTTAAAAGTTGCTTTGACACCTACGGTAACTTTTAAATGAAAGACAGGATAGATGATGATACACTTAAAGTTCTCAGGATAGAAAAGGGTGCTTTCATCTCCAGAATTTTCACAAAAGAAGAGATGTGGTTAATATTAATGCCATTAGTGTGTTTAATTTCACATTATCTTGGTATTCTTTTTTCCTAGGTGTAATGTTCTCCCCGTTCTCTGCTTCTTACTTATTTTTCTAGGCACAGGTTTTCCTCTCACAAATTATCTGATCATATCAACAAAAAAAAGCCCCAAATTTCCATGCAGCTAGAAAATAACTTTCTGAGTGAATAAATATTGACTAAAACATGAGATTTATATTAAATTCATGCTTTCTGTGAGACCTTCATAAGTTACTTTTCTTCATGCATCTGTATTTCTGCTGTGCTGAGTCTCACCTTGAAAGATCTTTGAGGCATGCCTTGACTTTCATGATATATCTCTTCATTGTCTGAAATTGCTCCAAAGCTCTCCACTGTATAAATAAAAATTAATGATAAAACCTACTCTCAGAAAAAGTAGCAAACTTTTAGAGAAATTCAGATTAAAAGCCAAACACAACGCTTCCCCAGTGAGCCCAGCTCCATCCAAAGTCCTAGTTTAACATATTCTAAATCTGTACCACTGTCTCAGAGTTTGAGATAATAAAGCAAGGAAAACACATGTAAAATTCAGCTCCTGAATTTAAAATTTAAAAAATACTCTGCCACAGAGGTTCCCAGCTGCTTTCTCACTGCAAACTGGTCACTGCCAGGAAAAGTTAAGACACTTCTAAGGCTTCAGCTGATCTACACATAATCAGTCCTGTGACGCATAAACAAAAGCTGTGCTTTGCATAGATATGAATTGTCATTTGACAGGAAATTTATTCTGGGTGAAATGCTTTGCATTTTGCAACTGCAGATATGCCAAATCTTTTAAGTGTAAAGCTCTAAGGCAGAAAATGACCTTATGAAGCTTTCTATTCAGAGCTGTATGACATACTGAATGAGTTCAGGAACATGCAGATGGCAGCTGAAAAAAGACAGCTGATTGCAAAGCTCTTCAAGATTACCACGAAGAACAAATATACAGTCCATTTATTTCTAAAAAGTGTAAGTGTATTTTCAATTCGTTGGAATGCCTTTTTCATTGTGCCTCAAATAGCAGTGCTATTCCAAGTGAAATATCCTGTCAGGATGCAGAGTAAAATGCTGAACTAATATGTACTGACATTCTAACTTTAATGTGTAAAGAAAATATGTGAGAATCATAGTTGTTCGACATCATTATTTTACAGCTACTACTGCTTTGCCATGATGAAAGTAATGTCTTTCCCTAGAAGTTGCTAATTGTGTTTTACTGTTGTCCCCTTGCACAAGTGAGAGTGGGTTGGAGTCATCCAGGAGAACAGAGGAATATGCATTTTGCAAAACGAAAATATTTACCAGTGTAAGACTCTTGGGGCATATTTTTAATATTAGTTTCTTCTAAGATTACAGTTCAAGGTACTTTTTCAATTCAATTCAGGATTTTATATAAAAAAATCACGCATTTCCTAACATGTAGTTAAAGTGGAAGGAGTGTTCACCTCCTGGTTATTTTAAAATTAATATGAAAGAATTTTCATAGAAAATGGATTTAAGAAATGTTACCACAGTTTTTATTCTGGAAACGTCCTTTTAAATGTAGTTTGCTGCATGCATCAACCTCAGGATCACATTCTGAGTGAAAACTCAACAGCTTTTCTTGTTAGTAAGTTTTAAAGAAATGAAGAATGGGAGTGGTATAAGAATATTTTCTTGTTTCATAATGTAAACTATGAATGGCAACTTTATTCTAAACTACTTTTTCTTAATGAGTTTTTGTTTTGGTTTTATTTGACAGTTTGCAATGCTATAAAGCCTTAACGTGAAGATTACAATTCATAAAAGAAAGTTCTTTCTTCTCTTGAAATGGTTTTGAAAAAACAGTATCAACATGGCTTAAACCAAGGAAACCAAAGAAAATTACCCTTTTCATCCACATACATATACAGAGATTACACAGGGAAAACAACAAAAAAACCTGTGGTGGGAAATAGAAAGGAACTTCAGAGAAGTCATTGACTTACTGCCACTATGTAAAAACTTCAAATCCAAAGCAGAAAAAAAGACAATTAATTTAGAAAATTCTGCAGCAAAAAAATCATTATTTTTCATAAAGTTTAGTCAAATTGTTAAAGCAGCAGCTTTTTGAAGACAGAATCTCTGGAAAAAAAACACACCTCTGCTTTTTAAGTGCAATGAGTATGTTACCAGTTTCCCCTTTTAGAAATGCTAACACCTGCTGATAGAAAAAGTTTCAAATAATATATACACTGTGTGAGGACATTATGATTTCTATTTGTACTCATGGAAAATTAAAACCCAAAACAATAAATTCACAATTTTTTAAAATAAATTGGCTGCATTGTTTTAGTTCATATGTATTGATAATCCTAATAAAAAATACAATGGATTCAAACATACAAAAAATACTTTAGAAAAAAAGAGAAATTCAGAGAACCAGGTCAAGAATCGTTATTAGTCTGAGCAAAAATGCGTGTGGCATCATATCATACCATCCTTCATTCGGAAAAGTTATGAATTCTTGTATTCCTACTGTACTTGCTCTTGAGCTATGAAATGACAGATCCAAAATGCATAATAGGTTTTGCTCATATAATAACTCAACTAGAAAGGGGTTTTTTTTTTCTATTATGAGACCCCTCACTGCAGATTAGATATTTTAATTGGACATTTTTACTTCCTTGGCCTTTTAATAAGATAACATAGCTGGTTTCATAATGGTAAAGTACTTTCAGATTTTTTCATCTCACTTGAGGCTTGAAGAATAACTCGTATTTATTTTGTTATTTCTTATGGCATTCAGCATAAGGAACAAGGGTCTCTGAAGGAAGTGTTCAATTTTTTAAATTATTCTTTTTTTTCAATTGTTGTTTCCTGCATTTCTTGAAATAGTTTGGCATTGATTCATGAAAGAGCTTTTAAAAATCTTGGAACCATGTATTTAGATGTTTTTCAAACTACAGGTTTAGCAAATGAAGTAATGGGCCATATCTAAATAAAACACTTGTGGCCTTTTCTCTGAAATCTATCATCTAGGATCCATTTTAACTCATGCAGAGTCAGACCTACCAGAAGGATATTGAAATCTAACAGCTCACTGATCAGCAACAGGAAAACAAGGAAAACAGATTTAGCTTTTCAGCCCCACTCCCAGAGGGACACCCATGCCTACAAAGATACCATCTCTTTGGCTCCTGTGCAGCTGACCACCCATGCTGCAGAATGGTGCTTCTGGTTCTTCATTCCCTCTCCTGGGTTAATTCTGTCCCTGTCAAACTGTTGGATATTTAGCTCTAAAGAACCTAAAGTGGCATAGTGAAGCAGAAGCTGTGATAAGCATGGTAAAATGTGTCTTATACAGCAACGATGATATCTAGTTACACTTGATTGAGCTTGATTTGAGCTTTACTTATATTAGCAAAAAATATATGATAAGAGTGAACGTGCAAAGACAAAGAGTTGACACTGGAGACATGAAATTTAGATTATGCACATTTTAAGATTATTATTTTGAACCAGCTCTGGTTTGACCCCGTAGACTGGGTGCTCACCAGTAATTTGGTGAAATAGATGTGATCTTGGAGTTTTTCCATTTTTTATGTTTGCTTCATAAAATTAAATTCTGTTCATGTGCTCCAAAACAGTTGCATGACAAGAACAAAAGCAGAGAAACTAGGGAAAAAATGTGAGATTTGCTTCAAAAGAACCTCCTGGGCCTAGCTAAGATGTTGGTGTAGAACCATCCTTATGAATCTGGTAGATTTAGGGCCAAGTTTCCAACTTACCCGAATGTCAAGTGCTATGGTAAAATGAGGAACATAACTTTAAGTGTCTGAGAAACAAAGGAAAAGGAAAGGAGAAAGCGAAGGGGAAGGTGGCAGAGGAAAGGGAAGAGAAATAAAAAGCTGAAGGTCAAAGAGAATGGAGAAAAAGGTGAAGGGAAAGTAAAAAGGAAAGAGAAGGAGAAATAGAAGGGAAAGTGGGAAGGGAAAAAGGAAAAGGGAAACGGGGCAAGAGTCTGGCCTTTAAGAACATGCAAATTGAAGCATTTTCACAGGCTTATTTCTATGTACTTGATCTTGTATATAATCTTGATAGTTTTCAACCTTGAAAAAAAATTTTTTTTTCATAAACCTGTTCTTCCTGTCATTCTGACCTAGTCCATCACAGTAGTATTTTCCTGGTTACCAGTACTATGGATTTTTTCCCTTGATAAAAATTTAGGTTCTATGACATCAGATATCAACCTACTTTTTGAATTTACTTTGTGTTTGTTTTGATTATATCTGCAGGGATTGTTTTTTTCCCCTGGATATAAACAATGAACAGTAACAGAATACTTAAAAATAAAACCCTTAACTTTTTAGTCTGAATAATTTTTAAATACTTTTAAAATTATAAAACATTTAAATTATGATTTTTTCTTTTTTTGCTACCTTAACATCAAAATAAAGTCTTTTACTTCCATGTGTGCAAAATATCTCACTTAAACGAAATCAAGTTTGTGTGTTTGATTTGCTAAAAGCATTCTTTTCTACTTTATCATTAGAAATAAATAAAACTGTTATTTGTCACAGTTCACATCATATGCTCATGATTGGAGGACTATAAATGGTTCTATCTTGAACTTGAGTAAATCAGACATATGTGCTAGGAGCCACTGAATTCAGTAGCCCAGCAGAGACAGGGTAGTGGCAGCTTCATGGCCCCTGGTCCAGCCAGTAGCAAGGCTGAGCATGTATTCCAGGTAGCCACACACATAAATATTGTGTAGACACATGTACATAAAATACACCTAATCACAAGGCCAGACACATGAATGGACACAAGAAGAAACATGCAAACTTTTGAAACACAGGCAGAGACTTGGACTAGGTCTGTCTGTAAAACGAAGGGTAGAGAGCCCACAACCTTTTATGATAATCTATTCCTCATAGTGAAGGAGTTTATTAAGAGGCATTGGCATACTGTTATTGCTCCTTACTTTACCTTCTACCACTGTCAGAGTTTATATCCTAGAAAGGATGTAGCTCTTTAACTGCCATTCAAGTAGTTACATCCTGCTCCTACACCACCCCTTAGCATCCCTTACTCAAAGAAGAAGGGTGGCTCCCTCAGCCTCTCCTTGTAGATCATCTGCTCAAGGCTCTTGACCAGCACAGTAGCAATCCATTGAATCCACTGTTCCAGCTTCTTAACACTTTCCTCAAAATGGACATAAGTATTCCAGATGCAACCTTATTAGAACAGAGCAGAGAGTTATAACAAGTTTGTTGAGTCTCCTTACCATGCTCCACCAAAAGCAGGTCCAGTGTGTAGTTAGCTTTACTTGTGAAGAGAGTGAAAAGTGGACTTGGGTCCAGTGCAGCATCCGAACCTTTATTCTTGAAAAGCTTCTCAATCTTATCCTTGCTTAGTCAAGTTTATCAAGGCCCCTCAGAACTGCAGATTGTTCTTTCATTGCGTCAGTTAACCATTTTGCTTTATTGTTTCTGCAGATTTACTATGATGTTCACATCACCAGTGAAAATATTAGACAATATGGGTCCCAGGGTGTCCCTGATACTATTATCAGTCACCAATAGAACACAAGCTAATTGATACCCACCCTTTGAGCTTAGCAATCCCTCCATTTTTTAGCACCCAAAACTGGTGTGTTCCAGATCTCAGCTTCCAGATGAGAATGCAATGACACATGGTGTTATGAGACCTACCAGCATCCAACAGTGTCACAGTCATCACTCTCCCCTCATCTACAGAAACAGCAATTCCTTTGCAAAAGACGAGAAGACTGGATAAGCATCATCCTTGAAAAAAATCATATTGACTGCTCTCGATTTCTGTCCTGTTCATTTCCTCTCAGGAAAGAGATTGATACCATTACTTGAAGATCTGTCTAGTGACAGAGGTGAGGCTTACTGGTCACAATTCCCCATGTCCTTCTTATTGCTCATTTTAAAGAAATATATATTGCATTAACCACGTTCTGGTTTTCATTGACCTCTCCCAGTCATTAAATTATTTTCATAACAAAATAGAATGTTTCATAAAAAAATGTAACCAGCCAGCTCTTTCATCATTTGCAAGTGAATCCCATCTAGCAGATGAATTTGAAGATGTACTGCTGTTCTGAGAAGTCCCCAGTATGAAGCTCCCTCACTGTGTCTGGCACCACTCCTGAAGTGACACTTGCAGAAATATTTGTCTCTCTGCAGATACTGGAGCCACATTTTCTGAATCCATTTACTACTGGCATATCTGTTACCCTTAAGTCCCTAGCCAGTTTTAGTTCCAAATAAGCTTTGTCCTTTCTGATTAACATTACTGTTCCTAGTAATGCTATTATACTGTTCTCATCTTTCCCGGCCCTGTCTCTCATTTTGCTATGCTTTCTTTTTGCATTTCAGTTAAGTAAGAAGTTCCTTTGGTATGTTGCTGGAAATTCAAGGTTTTCCACAGAAAAGAATGTTTTGCTCCAGTTTTCTCTGTTTTCATTAAAACTCAAACAACTTTTTCTCTCCATAGCAACTTCCCAGGGATTCTGATTAGACAAAATTAGCTGATGCCTACTTTTCTAAAACCTTTTTCTAGCCTTTTAAAAGTCATATATAAAAATCTACAGAGTTCTCTTTTTACTAGCAGACAGTTGGAAGCTGGAAGGCTGCCAAGCTGAAGGGAAGTGGAAACCATATTTTCTGTAATGCAGTCAACAGTCCTTAATCAGACCCAGGACCCTGAGGGCTCTAAGGTAATTCATTCCACTCAGTGAAATGGAAAATTATTAAAATAACATCACATACTTCTATAATGTCTTCTCTCCAGGGTTCTGAAAGTGCTTTGTAATAATTAATTAATTAACTAAGCCTTGAGACATAACTTTGGCCTAAAATACTACTGTACTCCAATCTACAAGTGAATCTGCTCATAATAAATATGTGAACCAGTAAAAGAAAGGTGGTGTGCCCATAAGCTTGCCTATTCTCTTAGTTAAAGTAAAGGTATAAGAAAAATGAGATTAATTGCTTTTTTGTGATGATAGCCTTTCTTCATTGGCCAGAGACTAGAGGCATACCTTAAACAACTCCCTTATATCCAAAAAAAAAAAAAAATCCTGTGTTAAATATCCATTAATTCAAAATGTAACCACATATTGTAGCAGAAAGACACTTCAATAAATTGAATGGTAAAGGATAAAAAACAAAGGAGGGGTTTGTGGTTTTGTGTGGGGTTTTTTTAAGCATCATTTTTAGTTTTGATGTAATCTCCCAATGGGAAATAAATTTGAAATTCACTTTTAAAAATTGAAAGCAGCAAGTGGAATGAGGAGATGATTCTGGCACTCAGCTAGAATCAGAACATTCAGATTCTAGGAACTAATTTTCCAAGCTGGAGCAGAATCCTGAGACACATTTGCCATTACAAAATATGCTGGCTTTTTTTCAATAACTTTTTCAGTTCTGATTACTATATTAAAATATACTATTTGATAAAAAGTTCCTGTGATATATCTACAAAACTCATAGATGTGAAAAATCAGGAAAACTAAATGTTGGCTATGAAACTAGGCCTTTCCCCATGATCAGAGTGAAGGGTTTATCTATAAAACGTAAAATTTGCTTTTCTGGGAAAATCAGTATTTTATATATATATATATATCTGTACTTTTGACATTTAGCATTAAGTTCCAAGATTTCATAAGCTGACTGAGTTCTCCAGCAGATATATTTGCTGTAGTGACATGGGATACTGAAATATCTAGACATATAGAAGAATGGGATAAAAGATAAATATATATGAACATTTTTAATGCAACCAGTTTAATTTCAGAATTCTTAGTTTTACTGAATGAATGTCAAACACATGAAAAAAATCGGTGAAGACATCTTAAATTAATGTCGTATCAAGGTTAGTATTACAATATGGATCAACTTAATTTTCATTAATATGATTTTTTTCATGACAGCCATGAACTTAGTCGAGATAAACACTCTCAGTTACTGATTTTTTACTGTTTTAAATTTTACATTTTAGAGAAGAACCTTAGCTGATTTTAATACTAATTTACCAATGTTTCTTTTACTTTATTTCTTTTGCAAGAACAAACCTCAAAAATAGTCAAGATGTTTCTAAGGTAATATTAAGGAATTTTTCAACACAAAACATTTATGGTTATGGTTCAAATGGACAGAAAACCCAAACTATTCTATGATTCTATAAGAAAGAGAGATTGTTATTTCAAAGTTAAAGTCAAAGAATCAAATAAGACATCTTTACAGTATGATGACATCTAAAATTTCCATACAAAATGCTTGCTTGCTTGTACTGATCTCAGAAAGCTTTAGTTGGTAAGGAACAGCATATAGGACCCAGTGCATCAGACTTGCATAGTTTAATACACAAGGGGAGCCTACTGGTGAAGACTTCTTGCTCCAGCTACAGGAGGCACCATTTTCACAGGCTCTTGTCCTGCTGGGGGACTACACCCACCCTGATATCTGCTGGAAAATTAGCACAAGCTGTAGGCAATCCAAGAGACTCCTGGAATGCATGGAGAATAACTTCATGAGCCAAGTAGTAGAGAGTCCTACAAGAGGAAATGCGTTACGGGATCTGATGGTCACCAACGTAAGCGAGCCAACTGGGGACATCAAAACTGAAGGCAGCCTGGGCTACAGGGATCATGTATTGTTGGAGTTCGGAGTCCTGAGGGAAGTTTGCTGATGACACCAAGATGATTGCTGTGGTTGACACACCTGGAGAACAAGGATAACATCCAGAGGGACCAGGACAAGCTCAAGGAGCACATCCATGGGAACTTCAGAGGTTTAACAAGACCAAGTGCAAGGCGCTGTACCTAAGTTGGGTACAGCCCAACTTAGGGTATCAATCCAAGCTAAAGGGATGAACAGATCAAAAGCAGCTCTTCTGAGAATGACTTGGGGTGGATGAGAGGCTGGCCGTGACCTGGCAATGTGCACTTGCAGCCCAGAAAGACAATCTTTTGGGCTGCATCAAAAGAAGTGTGATCTGCAGGTTGAGGGAGGTGATTCTGCCTCTCTAGTCCACTCTGGTGAGATCCCGCCTGGAGTACTGCATCCAGCTCTGGAGTGCCCAGCACAGGAAAGATGTGGACCTCTTAGAGTGATCCCAGAGGAGGCCACCAAGATGATTAGAGGGATGAAGCACCTCTCCTGTGAGGAAAGGCTGAGAATCAGGATTGTTCAGCCTGGAGAATAGAAGGCTTCAGGGTGACCTAATTTCAGCCTTCTGGGACCTAAAGGAGCCAAAAAGAAAGAACAGAGAGATATTATTTGCAAGAGCATGTAGGGAGAGGATAATGAAGAATGGCTTTAAACTGAAAGAGATTAGGTTTAGATTAGACATTAGAAAAATATTCATTGATGGTGGTGAGACACTGGAACAGGTGGCCCAGAGAGGTTATGAATGCTGCATCCCTGGAAGTGTTCAAGGCCAGGTTGGATGGAGCTCTGAGCAACCTGATCCAGTGAAAGGTAGCCCTGTCCATGGAAGAGACACTGGAACTAGATGATCTTTAAAGTCCCTTCCAACCGATGACATTCTATGACTGTGTTCTTCCACATTTTTGTTCTATGTACGGCAAATACATAGGTACTTCTCTGGATGCTGGAATAACTTTGATTGACTTTGAAAACTATAAGCTAAGACTTCTTAAAATAGATTGAGTTACATGCTGTAATTCATAACGGACATAGATGGACAGACCTTCTATTTAAAGCTAACTCTTTAACATATCTTAAAAGTATATGTTCTTTATCCGACATAGAATGACTTATGGAAGTAGCTCATTATTACTCTAACTGTTATATTTTTGTATGCTCAGTCTGTCATCTGTGCACTCAGCTCATTCTACTCAGCTTGCATGGAAACATTTTTAAAAATATAGCACATAACACTGTATATAACTATGCAGTTTTAAATGCTTTAATAAGCAATAACCTCACAGAGTATTTTCTTGATTCCAAAGTATCAGGAATGGTCCACAGAATAGTACTTAATCTGGCAACTAACCAGCTAACCCATACACAGAATAGTTCTATGAATGACAACTAAAATAATTTTGCAAATATTGAAAGGCAAATGAAAGCAACGGGCATTTCTACTGAAGGGAAAGAAAGTAAAAGTAGCTAAAAATGGAAAAAAGCAGTGAATCAAACTGAATAACCTTGTACAAAAATCTAGCGTGAGTTTTTGCATTTTAATCTCCAGTTTGTGTCTTTCTTGTATTTCAAATGTGTGTATATCTGTATTTTTCTAGCCAGAATGACTTCTCATGGCTAGTATTTTTCTACAGAGTTGCGGATATTGTTTTTTTCTCAAGAGAGTTGCAATGACATGTATTATGTGTGTGTGTCTGGAGTTATCACTATCTATAACCAAATGTCAGATAAGTGTCATTTAATGGAGAAAGTTAAAACAATAGAATTTTAAAAATTAATACAAAATGTAAATTTTATGCATTTCATAGTTATTTTTAAGTAAAAATAGCTGCATATATAATTATTAAGGAAATAATTGATTTATTAATGTGACATAGGGAACATTTAAATTTTCATACTTTATTTTCTGAGGGAAATATGTGACACATGACTATCACTTATTTACACCGCTTACCCTTCTGACAAAAATTACAGTCTGTGCTTTTTCTTTTTCTTTTTTTTTCAGACTGTGGAGTACAAAAGACATTCTCTAGAGGCAATTCCAGCACCTTGGAAACTGCTGAAAACTACCTCCAAACAACAATTATGAGCAATGATGGAAGGTAGTAGGAAATATGTGAATAAAAGCTGTGCTCAAAGTATAATCCATTAAAATCAGGCAGTTAGTTTTAAGTGATTAGCAGGAAGTAAATAAGAGGAGAGGAAAGCTGGTCATGCAAGAGAGAGAAGAACATAATTAAATCATAAGTAAAGTTATTGTGCACTGATTTTCAAAGCTCTGATTTTAGCTAGAATAAATTAGTTCATGCATCTCATCACCTTCCATAGGTTCTAGTAATTCACGTAATTCGCCTCCACAATTTCTGCAAGGGAATACATGGGGAAACTTGAGAAGATGAAAACTCAACATGATCTGGGAACAGAGTTTTTGAAGAAGGTTGTCAACATGTTGCTAGAAAATGCAGGGCACTGCATTCAAAGTCTAGGAGGCTTCTTACGTTTTTCTGCTCATAACAATAGGAGAGGTAAGACTGACTACAGTGAGACCAAAGTTGTCTCTAGAGCAGCATCATATCTGCAAGAGTGTATGAAAATATGTACCTAAAGAAAAACCTAAACACAAGGCAGTTATGGAGTGATATTTTCTGAATACTCTCCCACCTTGGATTTGTGCCTCAGGGACTTAATGAATCACACATCACTTTTTATAGTAAGTCATAAGGAATTTCTTTTTTTTCCCATGAGCTTACTATACTGCCTAGAGACTGTAAGCTATTAGCATCCATCACAGCCTGCATGAGGAACTTCCATTTTTTATGAAGTGAGTAAATGCATTTCGTGATATGTGTTCCATTGACTTCAGTGGCTGTAAAGTTCCTCATGCACAACTTGGTAAACATCATACAGTGGGAATCAAAGTGATGGAAACCAAACCTGTCATAATATTTCTGTGGTCACAATTTACAGGTACAGAATTGTATTTGGAGGACTTTCAGTACTCAAAATGACAGGACATGCCAATAAAAGACAAAGTGTGCAACAGAATATACAACCTGCATCCCAGCATCATACAAACAAGGCCATAAAACTGCATTTGAAGTTGTGTTACAGACGGATAACATGATGCCAAGGACCAAAATTGTGTTCTTACATTAGTATATCACACATGAAACACAAAAAAACCCCAAAAAGTAAACAAAAAAAACCCCCAATGAATCCACTTTCAGGTCCACAAAAAAACTAAGATTCAAAGTTAAGCTGAGTTCCTTATCCCAAACACAATCCACTTTCAAAGTGAACCCAAACTCATTTTATTTTTAACAAGGTGAATAAGTCATCAGTGGATTTCAGATTGACATAACTTCTGTGTGAATACTGACATCTTCAGCAGCAAAACTGAGGAATAGGACTAAAATGTGTCTAAATATTTGGGAGGAAACTTCTAACAAGAAAGAGACTTTAGAGCAGAAGCTAGAAGAAATACATGATAGGCTGCCAAGTATGGCAAATCAAGAGCACTGGATATACAGGGAAACTATCAACTGTGTTGCTCTGTAAAAAGGAGGGTAGGATGGAATTCATTTACCTAAATTGGTATAACTGCCTTATTAGAGGAGAATCATTACACCAAAATATTGCAATTTCAACAGTGTTTTCAAAGCAAAAGTTTTCTTTAGTCTGAGGTGCAGACTCCAGTAAATTTCAGAAAGAAGTGAGAGGAAAAGGAGGAAGAAGCCTCAAAATTTACCATTTTCAGTGGAAGCTTCTTACAAAGTACATTGAAAACTATTTGAGAAGTTTTTATTTAATATCAAGGGATTAAGGAAATACATTTTGAAACCTCAATAGTTAGTATAACATTCAGTTGTTTTCTGGATAGGTCTAATGAAAAAGACACTTTAAAACTGAAGTATATGTGAACTACACATAAAAATAGAAAATGTATCCATACCTAATAATTCTATATGAACGATACTAGTTTCCCTTCAGAGTGGTAAGAAACTGAATGTATGTGGTTAACAGAAGCTAATCAAGTGGAAGCAAGATTTTTCCTTAGTTAATGTGGTATTTTCTCAATGGAAGTGTTAGAAACAGCAGCATTAAGTGCATCAAATTAAAAGGAAAAAAACATACCATGCTCCAAAAGAGAACCCCAGGAGACCAGTACTTCCAGCATTAATTTATTTACTATCCCTGACTCTTTTTCAGCAGATTCTGATTTTGGGGATTAGATGTTGTTTTGCTATATTCTGTTTTCTCCTGTGTGTTTTGCTTTTAATCTTGCTTACTTCTGAAGCCTGTCAGACTTTATTTCATTTGTCATCTTCTATTGTCTCTCCTCACACTTTATTTCACCAACTTTTTTTCCATAAAGAGATAGTTGCAATATTGTATGTGTTGAAAGTGTTCAGACCATCAGTTGTCTTCAAACCGTCTTTCTGCTGAAAGATAGTGTTGGTGATGGTAAGCTGCTACTCCTCACAAAACTCTAGCAGAAGGCGACCATTATCATTGCAGTTCCCAACACCATGCTTGCCTAGTACTCCTTTCCAGGCTTCAGAGTTCTTTCCTACTCTGGCATTGAAATCACCAAGGATAATGATCTTATCATCTGCAGGAACCTTTTGGATAAGGCGGCATAGGTCAGTGTAGAATTTATCTTTTTCAGCAGGGTGAGCTTGGAGGGTTGGGGCGTATATACTAAAGAGAACAGCACATTGCTTGTTGTGTAGTGGGAGGCGTAGAGAGATAATACAATCAGAATGATCAGTCGGGAGATTTTCGAGTTTAGAGGCAATAGAATGTTTACGTGAAGCCAACTCCTGAGAGATGCCTTTCAGTTCCGG
This sequence comes from Myiotriccus ornatus, assembly GCA_036023395.1. Taxonomy (NCBI): domain Eukaryota; kingdom Metazoa; phylum Chordata; class Aves; order Passeriformes; family Tyrannidae; genus Myiotriccus; species Myiotriccus ornatus. The sequence goes on along the minus strand of JAYRBT010000082.1, from coordinate 135,327,114 downwards.
GTGAAACCCTTTAAATTAAAGAAAAAAAAAAACAACAAAAAACAAACAAACAATCAAAACAACCAAAAAAAAAACCAAAAAAAACCAATAAAGCTGCTTGTTAGTGTTTCATATGTCGATGATTATCAACAACACTCCTTAAGAATATTTTTAACACATATCAAACCAACAGTTACCTTCATGGTCTCTGTACTATTCACATTTCAGTGCCAATAAAAATAAAAGATAAAATATGAAATTTTCAGAGTTCACAGAATATGTATACTGTGTTTTAGATGCTTGACAAGGACAGACAATTGATACTGGCATGGTATTGCATTTTTTACCATCCACAGTGAACTAGCTAGGTGTCACTCAATCCAGAATAAAATAATCTATTTTGATGCTCTCACCTGTAGGATATCCCAAATTGCATTCATATTTCATCAACTACATATACTAAGAATTAATTAAATTATCCAAATATCAAAATTCCTGAAGGACAGTATTTCTCTTCTTTACTTTCCCTCTCTGCCCCCAGGTGGGGTGCAAGGAACATTTCAGAGTGCATTTTCAAAATGTGCAGCACAAACAAGTGTCATCTCATAGCACTGGTTGGTAAAATTATTACCTATGTTACAGACCACTATTGAAAAAAATGGACTCAAAGGAACTAAAGATTATTTGACATCTACAACAAAATATTTGTCAGAGAACATTTTTCTTAATTAGAATTAACAAAAGCTGCTTCCTACAGGCTTCTTCTACATTACTGCTGTTATAAGTCCATTAAGACATTTCCATACAATCTTCATTTTACTTCCCTCTCATATTCTTTAATTTGCATCTATTCTCTTTCTCATTCCTTGAGTAATGCCAGTTATTTCTCTTGCTCCCTAATTACTGAGAGCATAACAATTTTATGCCTGTTTCCAAACTATGCATGTACTCGGTGGCCTGTTGTGAGGTGAAAGGGGTAGAGGGAAGAAGGCACAGTTTTGCATAAAAAAACCCAAATAGTGCAAAACAGTAATTTTCAAGAAACTCACACGATCTTCATATTTCATGATGTATTTTCTTCTGATGATGATCACTCCAGAGATGAATGGACAGAGATAGTCAGCAATTGCATGAGCTTGTTTTCTGATGAACCAAGGCACAGACAGGCCCTTTGGCATCAGCCAAGACCTTGTCTCTTAACTCCTATTTTATTCTGGCTTCTAGTCTTAATTTACAACATAATTTTAACGCATTACACTTTTTAAAAAAATACCAAACACATCACCATTTTATTATGCAGTCTAATTATGTCTGAAACAGCCAGCTCCACAATATTCCATAACAATTTATAGATCTGTATTCTTACAATAGCTAGAATAGTAATTGACAACTGGCGTGGTTACATTGTTGGAACGTGGCTTAACAGTCACTCAAGGGGAGTCCACTCTAAAGTGGCTGGAAAACCTGAACAACAACACATCTGACTTTAAGATTTGACTGTATGGTGGGATATGAGGCTTAGCTGAATATAAAATGTTACTGATTGTATTTGGTCAGAGCTTTGGTAATGGCCAGAAGTTTTTGGCACATGGCCTAGTGGATTACATCGGGGCATCTGGTTGGACTCAATGATCTTTAGGTTTCTCCAACATAAAAAATTCTGTGATTCTGTGGTTTCTGTGTTCTGTGACATATTTATCTCTTTTATGAGACAAGCAATTTTATAATTCTAAAATGAAATATGTGCATATGTTTACATTTGCTACTGTTTTTTATGTGAAGCAGAAAAGTAAGTTTACCTTAAGGTTAGAAATAAAATCTATCATTTCTATATATATTTTGCTACAGTGTCTGTAGATATGTTACGGATTTCCCGCCTTGATTCTGCAACAAAAGAAGAAATGGCCTGGTCTGTGCTACATACTTCAGGTTTTACTACTAGGAATTATTTCACTCCCATCAGTACTTAAAGCTAATTCATCACAACATACCTTGTGCAGAACAGTATATCTAGACTGGGCTGTAAACATTAGTGTTCACATACAGAAATAGAGCTGGCAGATCTTAGGGTTTTTACCTCTCTTGAATAAGCAGTCAGTTCTATTTCTCCTCTAATGGGCACACAACGTTCAGCTCTGTGTCTCCAGTCAGGAATATGGGATTGAGCTCTTCTGCTGCACAGCTCCAAGACAACCAGGTGGGAAGTGATTAGCGTGAGTTGGATAAGGTTGTGAGCAAGAAATTGGCTTGTATGCTTTACTGGTGCACTCTGATTCCTGTCTCTGCAGGATACTTGGTTTCATTTTTCTCCAGCCTTAATTCTAACAGAAAACAGCTTGATGCTATGTCCTCAAGCCCTCTTGTCTCAGGAAAAAGTCTCATTTTTACCAGAGGCTTATGGTACTGAAAGCTGCTATCTCATTTTCTTTTCAATGCTTCCAGGAGGCCCTGTTACCAGAATGCTTAGTCCAAGTCAGAGCAAGTAGTATATTCTCTTATTCTTTTAACCATCATCTTAAGAGTAGTTTCCTAAGTTCCATCTGTCAGCTGATAAGAGACAAGCTTGGAGCTCCAACACATTGCATAGAGCTAAAAGCATTTCTAATTTGATATTAAGGAGGGGGAAATTACTCCAAGAGAGTCACTTCTGGAAGAGAAAAAAGAAAAAGTTATCCGCATGGTATAACAGTATGTAAGGGAATTAACCTGCCCTGGATGAGTGGGAATAAAATAAGATTATTTTTTTCCCTGTACTTTTGCTAATGCCTAAGGTTTTGATATCCTTCTTTAAGGTTTGCCTTTTTCTGCTTTTGAGCAACAACTGGGGTTTTTTTGCTAAGAGAAAGCATAATTTTCCATTTCTAAGCAGGGGCTTTTATGCTAGTTTAAAAGAGACAGTTTCCAAACAGAAATTGCATAAAATGATGGCCTTACAGCAGAAAGTGATTTTATTTGCAACAAAACTACACTAAGGTTATTGTTTCATAAATTTTGCATTAAAAAAGAAAATCAATGAACCAAGGAATTACAAAAGATTAAAACTATTCTTAATATCAGTGGGCACCTAGATGGAGATAGAAGGGTTTGCATTGATCCAACATTCAAACACATTTGCAAGATCAATCCATGACATAGAAAAGCCAAAATCTGATTTTGAACAACAGCAAGAAAACAAAATGACAGGACAAACCAGAAAGGTTTCATGAGGTCACTTTTTAAATAAGATATTCATCTTTTTATTCCATTCCATGGATCCCTTTAGACACAAATTTAAGATGTTTGATTAAAAAATACAACAATTATAGTTGATTAAATCAACAAATATCCAATGCTAAAAAAGACATGTATTGGAGGATGGGATAATTTCTCTGCAGGCTATTAAGACTTTTTCATTTAAGGTACTATTTCACTTAAGGTATTATGTCTAATAGAATCAGATTACAGCAGTTATGTTACTTTTCATGGGGAGAAAATAGCAGTAAATATGTTCTTTTTTTTCTTTTTTTCTCAAGTTTTCCTTTGTAGATAGTGATTTCTCTTAAGTTTAGATTAGTTTAGATTTAGTATATTTATTTTTAAATTACTTAAATAGATCCTTCATCATCTCAAATCTTCGCTCACGAAGCCTAACCATGATGATGACTTAAATAGATAATTTGTATAGTGGAAAACCATTGCAAGGCATGGTTTTGCGGGGGTCAAAGAAACCATTTCTGTAGCGATTGTATCCCACAACTAAAATTTGTTATGATAAATACATTCTATTACAATTCTCAGTTGGAGTATACTCTGGGGTCCTGAATAAAAACTACTAACAGATAACACTAAGCAAAGATATTTTTGTGCTTATCTAGTGGGTGGAAAGGTTGATGTCCTGAGCAGGACACCAAAAATTAAAGTGCAAAAGTACAAGAGTTGTGTACTTTCTTTGCAAGTTCTCTGGACATTGCAGAAAATGTTTTATAAAATAGCATTCAACCTTTTTCCTTTCAGTAAACATACTTGATAACAGTGATCTAGTTAAAACTGGTCCATTCTTCTTAAGGCATAATGGCCAATAGCTTAACAGCAGTACAGATTACAGCCATCTGTCTACTCACTAATTAACGTTTGTATGTGTCACAGGCTGAAACCTACTCAGATACACCACTGAGGGAAAATGAGTCCTTACCTACATACTCCCAAATGGCCATTAGTTGCCTTTAGATATAGACAAAATAAAAGATATTTATCTAGGACTACATGACCAATGAAACCATTAACAACTGGTGCCAACCATGGGAGTTAGAAAGTGATAGATAATGAAAATGTCAACACCTTAGTGGAAACATATCCACATATCTCCAGCACTGTGAGGAAGGTTGAGTCCCAGGTGGCATTGATAGTCCACAAGTCAGGGCTAGGACACACTGACTCAAAAGGAGCATTCTGCTGGCACAGACAGATCGGAGAAGCAGGGCCTGAGTTAGTGATCACAAGTATTTTCAGGGCAAATTCTGTTCAACACTGTTCTATTTAAATATTTGTAATATCCTCACTATTAAAGTGTTTCTACTACAAACCCTGGAGTAAACTGTAAGGTTTGTGAGAAAATACTGGTCTTTCCATTTGCTGCTCCTTGAGCTGAGAAGATTCATGCATTAAAAGTAGATTTATTTTTTTTTTTTTAATAACAAAGGAATTTAAATCAAATGCTTAACAGGAAGGAGGAAAAGATAGTCTAAACTGGACTGCTTTCAGAATAAGGTTTTGGTACATCAGAGACCTATGTTTTTGTGCTTAGTAAAGTGTTAAGACTCCTGAATGGGAGTCATAAAAATAACCCTGATGGATGGAGTTTTCTTAAATTTTATGTACTTGATGTTTTAAGGACAACCAGGGGATCAGGCCCAGCCAATATGCATTTAGGAAAAGCAGGTCCTGTTTGACCAGCCTGATCTCCTTCTACAACCAGGTGACCCTGGTGAATGAGGGAAAGGTTATGGATGTAGTTTACCTGGACTTCAGTAAAGCCTTTGATACTGCCTTTCACAGCATTCTCCTGGAGAAGCTGGCAGGTATGCTCTTTGCTGGGTTAAAAACTGGCTGAATGGTGGGACCCAGAGAGTGGCGATGAAGGGTGCCACATCCAGTTGATAGCCAGTCACTAGTGGAGTTCCCCAAGGCTGAGTAATGGGACAAGTCCTGTTTAGTAACTTTTTCAATTATTTGGAAGAGGGGATGGAGTGCATTCTCAACTGGTTTGCAGAAGACACTAAGTTGGGCAGAGGGTAGGAATGCTCTGCAGAGGGATCTTAACAGGCTGGATCTATGGAACAAGGCCAACAGCATGAGGTTCAACAAGGCCATGTGCCAGGTCCTGCAGCACTACAGGCAGGGAGAGGAGTGGCTGCAAAGCTGCCCAGCGGAAAAGGACCTGGGGGTGCTGCTCAACAGGCGATTGAATATTGGCCAGCAGTGTGCCCAGGTGGCCAAGAAGGCCAATGGCATACTGGCTTGTATCAAAAATAACATGGCCAGCAGGACTAGGGCAGTGATTATCCATCTGTACTGGGCACTAGTGAGGCTGCACCTCAAGTAGTGTGTCCATTTCTGGGCAGCTCATTTCAGAAAAGACACTGAGGTGCTGGAGCACATACAGAGAAGGGCAACAAAGCTGGTCAAAGTTCTAGAGACTAAGTCCCATGAGGAAGGGCTGAAGGAGCTGGGATTGTTTATCCTGGAGAAAAGGAGATGAGACTTTATCGCTCTTTGCTACTGCATGAAAGGAGGTTGTAGCAAGGAGCGGGTTGGTCTCTTCTCCCATACAACCAGCAGCAAGACAAGAGGACACATCTGTGTGAGGTGAGATTCAGATTGGTCATCAGAAAGAATTCCTTCACCAAAAGGGTGGTTAAGCACTGGAACAGGCTTCCCAGGGAGGTGGTGGAGTCACCATCCCTGGAAGTATTCAAGAAATGACTGGACACAGCATTCAGCAATAACGTCTAGTTGGCACGGTGGTTTGCAGTCAAAGGTTTCACTCTATGATCTTGTAGGTCTTTTCCAACCTCAGTGATTCTATGATTCTATGTTCTTGTAAGCACTATTTCCGTGCTTACAGGAATAACCAGAATGGTACTAGGGTGCATATGTGCCTGTGTGTGTGTGTGCTGAACTGCTGTCAGGGTTTAATATTCGCAGGTCATCAATATATATACACTTTTCTTTATGAACTTTGGACTTTCTGCTTTTAGGTATATTTAACAATTTTAAGCGCTGATACTTGAAAGAGATCTGCTGGTCTTCTTTCTGTGTTCTGAAAACTTCTTTGAATTATGTGCATTTGATGTGTGTTTGATGTGCATTTGATAGCTGTTATTGCTAGACTGTTTCCTTAAATGAAACAAGGGACATAGTGAAGTCCTTTAAGTTAATATTTCCAAATATTTCTAAACTAAACTAATAACTGCAGCGAAAACTCTCTCTCTCTTCTTTTATCCTCACTAAAAATGTAAATATTTCCATGTGCTTATATATTGAAATTAAAGCAAAATATCCAGACAGGCTTCAAAGATAAGCTATAAATCTTCAATTTAAGTTACTGCATCCTGTATAGTGTATAAAAGCTGATATGTGGATTATTTCATATTTTCTTGCATCTGATGGCAAAAATCACACAGATTTCATGGAAGTACAATGAGGTTCTCATGTAAAGTCTGCAATGCAAATACTTCGTAAGATGGACCACTACATTAGCTGTCAAATGACAAAGAGCTCAGAATGATCACCTCCTTTTGGGTCTGGGTTTTGAGAGAGCTTGCACTAGATGGTTTGTTTTAAACTCACTCTTCATGTGCTTCTTTATTGTAATAATTTTAGTGTGTATTTATCTGAAGATTCTGACATCAGTACCTTTCCTATGTAAATTTTCAATTAATCTTAAATACAAACACAATATATACCAGTATTTAAAATGTCATTAATCATTTCAACATGTAATAATAATAGTGGTTAACTTCTATTGTTTTGAGACACCACTGAATAGATTTAATATATTATTTGCAAGTAATTTAGTAGTTTCCGAAAAGAGGGAAGAAAAAAAAAGTTTATTTTAAATAAATGCAATAGTCCATACAGATTTAATTGCACTGTATGAAGCGAGGACATATGCATGAAGAAACATGTTGTGAATACTTCACATTTTCTTTTTATCTACAAAAAATACAATTTAAAAGCAAAGTTATAGCTTATATTGTCAGAAGTCTGGCTTAAGAGGCTTCTTGTCTGCACAAATGCACATAGAAGTGGACACAGCTATTGCCCCGGCTGTGAACAAACATCTGTATCTGCATTTACATATACAAAGTGCTTGCAGAGCTGTAGAGAGATATGATTTAGGACAAAATTGCTGTACTGCTTGAAGTGGAAACATTTCCTTGTCCTTACAGTGCAAGATTGTTTGGACACATCCTTGAACTTTCCACTAAATATCCCTTATAAATGAATTGAGGACAACTACATTACACATTCTCTGGTGAGCAGGATTTATTAAGTTTGAACAGCTTTTGAATTCATCCATGTGTGTATTAATGATACACTCTTGATCCTTCATTGCTCTGGGAATACAGATATGCTTTTGTGATAGTACTATTCTGCACAATCTCCAATACCTCTTTATGCCATTAAAACATAATCTAAACACAACTTGCAATTATAAGAGAGTATCTAAGTCCATCCTATATCATGTGATTATGTTATCTCTTATAGGGTAAGGCAGTAAAAATACCTTATTATTAAAATGCAACAAAATAGCTTGAATATAAATTTGAGTAAATGTAATACTGTTTCTTTTGGGGAAAAAAAAAAAAAAAGAAAGCAGAAATCTTCTGAAGAAACGATACTGTTTTTAAAATACTATAACTAGTTTCTTTTGAGCAGACCAAGAATATGTAGAATAGTCCTCTAAACTACAGACCTAGACTAGAGTAAATTGCTTCTAAACAGGGCATGCATAGAAAAATTCACAAGTAAATACAATTGAAAATTTCTGTACTGGAAATAAAAGAATTCCTTATAATACTGGGGCAATATTTTTCCTAAAACAAGAGTTGGGATAAACTTTTCCAATGAATTTTAAGGTATTTCCCCTTTGGTCTTGGAAAGAACTGTTTTTAAAGGAAAAATCATCTATAGTTAACAATCTCTGATGGCATTTTCTTCTGTAAAAAGAGCTAGTTTTTTAAGCACTTAATAATTTATTTGTCTTTGTCTAGGTTTATCGTTATCTTTTTTGTTATTTATCAATCGTGAACATATTAAAGGAATTTTTCATTAAGTATTTGTTATGTACTTGGTACTTAAACATGGCTGGAGCTTTGTTCAAGTGCCTCTGCTTTGAGAGTTCTTTTGTCACTTTGAAGAATGACTATTTATGTGTCTATTTTTGGTATATGTGTAATAGGCTACTTAACATTTAGTTCCACATCCTGCACCGTTTTCTACAAAGCTTGTGTATTTATAGGTACTATACTGTTCCCTGATCAAGAAAGATGTCAGTGAAGCCAAATGGAAATTTCTGGGTTTTTTTGTTCACTGCCTTTGTTTTATTCAATGACTCAGAAAGTCTCATAAAAAAACAAAACCAAAAACAAAAACAAAACAACAATAACAACAAAACAAAAACACCAAAAAACCCCAATAAACAAAAAACCAAACCAAACCAAAAAAACACAAACCAAACCAAACAGTTGAATTCATCATAATAGCAGCAAATTCTTCTAAGTGCAAAAAAGGCAATTCATATCTGCTCAATAAATATATTAAATGTATCAATTATCTATAACAGTTGAAAAAATGTTTTAGACAATATTATCATCATATTGAAAGGTGAAAATAGTGAAAATATAACTTTGAAATAAGAATTCCAGAATTCTCATTGTCATATTGTAAATTCCCAAATATATAGGAAAAATTATGACATAAAAAATTTATTATCCAGGCCACATAAAATCTCCCTAGAGATGTTTAAAGGCCACCATTTTGCCTGACAGTAGTCCTTAAGTATAAGAGAATTTTAAATTGCCCGATTGAAGCTGAAATACTTGCTGAATACAGTTGCAGCTTTGTAGTAATGAACTGAAGAAGAAATATTGTCACAAAGTGAATAGTATGTAATGATGTTCTTATCTTCCTCGGATTCCAAGATTCCTAAGAAACTTTATTTAAGATTTTATGCTAACAAAAGTTTATCTAAACATAAATTTCAATTAAATTCTATATCAATTAATTTTAAAGACTAATAAAAATTTGGATAAAAATCATGTGGTATCTATAATGCAATGAAGAAGCTACTCCTTTTCGTTTGGATTATTTTGTCACTGACTAGAAAAGAGAGCCAACATCAATCTTACATCAATCTTACTTTACTTCAATGGAAAAGATAAACTATGAAGGTCACTTGCATATGATATTCCAGAAAATGTTCCATCACACTGCAAAGAAAATACAGCTGGCAAAGTAGCTGTGTAATGTTCTGGCCTCTGAAAAAATATTATCACTAGGACATGCTGAAATTATTTAGTTTTGAGTTCTTTATCTGTGGCGGGAATTTTTGTTTCTCTTTGTGGGTTTTTTTTTTAAAGGAAGAACAATCAAGGAGTATTGAGAACAGCTGGATGGATTTGGAGTGGGTTGTATTTATTTTGTTCACAGCCTTGTTTGCTTTGTCACTTTTGCACAACAATTTTGTCTTGAGCAGATGATCACGTGGAACAACACTACTAGGAACCTTTTTATACAACGACTACAAGGAGTGGACAGAGACTTCACACTCCTGGAAGTTAAGAACTACATGAAAGACCTGGGAGCTTTTTCAAAGCTCTATTTTGATCATGCTACATGGCTTCTAAGAGTAGGTGTATAACACTCAGATGTTGTATCAGACTGAAGTAGTTAGTACTGAGAAATTTGAGAAAAGGATTATTGCACAGAGGTACCAGAAATTAAAGACAGTAGTTGAGGACAGGATAACCTCCTATGAAAGGACATCATGTTATACTAGAAATTATGTTTTTCAGAGCTGATCAGTGGGAAGATATAAATTCATTAAAAGTCCACTAAGAGCTATGCTGGATATGTCTCAAATACAGACAGAAGAAGAATCAGAAAGTGAGGAATGTCTGTGAGGACAAAGTGTCAAAAGAGAAAGTGTGATTGATTGAGCCATGAATCAGTGTGTGAACATGAAATTAAATCAATAGACCTAGCTAGGAAGGAATCATTACACCTACACTCTGCTAAGACATCTAGGTTAAATTAAGGAGACAAAAAATAGAAACTTAAATAAATACAAACCCAAATATATTTAGTGGCTATCTTTAAGATTTCAGAAACTGAGGTCTTTTGTTTGGTGGGTTGGTTGGTTTGGTTTGGTTTGGTTTTGAATCAGTAATAAAATAGGCTTTTACATTTTATACAGGAGGAATAAACTAACTTCCACTTCTAGTTCTTAGGATAAAGCCACCATTACCAAGAATCTAATTTATCCTGCACAAAATGAGAAAAGAGGAGAGACTAAATTGAATGTATTTTTAAAAAAAGTTTTTCATTAAATAGAATATTTTCCCTGACAATAATAACTTTTATGTAGTCTCTTTTCTACTTTATTTCTGAGCAGTATTAATAAAAGCAAATGAATATATTAATAATGTGAGTATATATAGGAACAAATTTTTAAAAAGAGAGACATTAACTTTGCAGTTTGGTGACCAGAGCACTGAAATAATGTTTTTTATAATACTGTTTTATGCGAAATGGAGAATATTAAACAACGGAAACAGAATATTCCAGAGCCCAGTAGTTCAGAGGCTGCAGTTAGGATCTTGATTTCTATAACTGTTCTGATGTCATTCATTGTTCGTATGGAAAAAGGTCTCCATATGACTCTCCCATAAATATGGTGTAGTACGTCTCGCAGGCTATAGAACAAGTTACGAAGGAGTATCTCCCTCAGTGATTTTGCAAGCAGTTACAAAATCTTCTTGTGAAACCTCAAAAAAAATCCACAAGAGTTTACGTATTTATCATTCATCACCTGCTTCATGAGGTGCTGGCTACAAAGTATCCCACCTGAAGTGTTTCTACACTACATCAGTTTCTACATTTCTACATCAATGCACCACGAGGAGCAAACAAGAGGAGCTCTAAGTTTTGGCCCACCCCCAGAGATTAGACATCATTGTCATAAGTGAAACCTGGTGGGATGAGTCCTGTGATTGGAGTGCCCTGTTGCATGGTTACAGACTCTTCAGGAGGTATAGCCAGGGCACAAGAAGCAGAGGGGTGGCACTGAATGTAACACAAGGGTTAGAATGTATGGAGCTCACAGCTGGCAATGGCACAGTTGAGAGCCTGTGGGTAAGAATCAAGGGAAAAACAAATAATGCAGATGTCATCATGGGAGTTTGCTATAGACCTCCTAGCCCAGACAATGACACCAATGAGTTTTTCTTGACAAACTAAGGGACACTTCTGAGTCAACTGCCCTTGTCCTTATGGAGTATTTCAACTTGACAAAAAATAACTGGGAGCAGCACACAGCTGATACATCCTGAGCCAGAAGATTATTAAAAAGACTAGATGACAACATTATGGAACAATTCCTAAGGAAGCCGACTTGGAAAGATGCCATCCTTGATCTGCTGCTTGTCAACAGAGTGGATCTTGTGAGTGGAGATTGGTGGTCATCTTGGCCACAGTGAAGACAAAGATATAAAGTTTAAAATCTCTGTTGACAAGAGGAAAAGTCCCAGCAAAACCTCAATTCTGGACATGAGGAGAGCAGACTTCAGGCTGCTCAGGGCATTAGTCAACTAGATCCCCTTGAAAATGTTTTTTTTTCGTGTGCTGGTAACTATAGATGCTGATCTTTTTAAACATCACCTTCTCTGGAGAAGCAATTCCTAAATGTCTCAAGTCAAGCAGATGACCTTGACTTGTATGTCAGCCTGTGTATGGAGAAAATTTGTGCAGCCAGAACTCAACTGAAGTTGAAGCTGGCCAGAAACGTGGGAGACAATAAAAAGAGTTTTTTTCGAATATATTAGTGACAAAAAGCAATGTACAAATGACATCAACTCCTTACAGGATGGTCACCTCACAAATGGGAACACAGACAAGACAGAGGTATTTAACTTCCTTTGCCTCTATTTTTGACATGGTTGATGGACCAAGGGGGTCTTCAGGTCCCCGGAGCTGGAGAACCATGACTCTGAGATTGATCAACTCCAAGCTGATCCTGAAATTGTGAGGGATCTGCTGCTCTTGAGGGATCTGCTGCTCTAGCTGGACCCCTACGAATCTTTGGGGCCTGATGGGATTCATCTAAGAGTCCTCAAAAAGCGGGCTGATGTCATTACAAAACATTTCTTGATGATTTTTGAGTAGTCTTGGGTATCCTGAGAGGTCCCAGCTGACTGGAAACTGGCGAATGTTGTCCTGATTTTCAAGGGCAAGAAGGAGTATCCCAGAAACTACAGGCCTGTCAGTCACACTTCAGTGCTAAGTAAAATAATTGAAAATCTTATTATGAGAAGTACTGAAAAACACCTGTAGGACAAGACAATGATCTGTCACATCCAGCACATCTTCATGAGGGGGAAGCCCTGCTTGTTGAACCTGATTTCCTTCTACAACAGGGTAACCCACCTAAGTGATCTAGGAAAGCCAGTAGATGTTATCTTTTTGGACTTCAGCAAAGCTTTTTATACTATCTCTCACGGTATCCTTCTGGACAAAATGTCCAGCATACAGCTTGATAACCACGTTATGTGGTGGGTCAGGAAAAAAGAGCTATAGTGAATGGGGTATCGTCAGGCTGGTGCCCAGTCACTATTGGGGTTCTGCAGGGCTGTGTCCTCAGCCTAGTTTTCTTCAACATATTCATTAATGACTTGGACACAGGACTTGAAGGAACACTAAGTTGTTAGAAGTTCACCGCAAGAGATATATTCATGGTGGAGAAAAACCTCTGGAGAAAAAGAGAATTAGAGAAAAGGCAGCTTTGGAGTGCAGCTAAACTACTGGACAACAGATGACTTTCTACCTCAGAGACTGCTTTTCATGTTATAAAAGTGTTATGTTTATCCAATTTACTAACAATGTTGTTAGAAAATATCCTGCTTTGTTCGTAATATGTGGTTTCAATTATTGCTGACCCTGTCTCTATCTGCTGATTGTAACCCCTAAGCTCACTAGCCCTGTTAGTTAGAATTTATAGCTTTTCACTGTTTTCTATCTCCCTTACCCATATTTAGACATTCCCTTGCATGAAGACTCCCTAAAATCCTCCCAAATTCCACACATTCCATGCTCTACCAGATAAAAAGCTACCTCACACTGCAACAAAAGCCGTTTTGCCATTTTGTCTTCACTGTGTGTGATTTCTGTGCAAAGTGGTCACATGGTCTTAATATTTTGGCGGTGTCACAGCTCCCACTGCCGATACTGAGTAAGTTTGCCAACCACACAAGAGAAATTGGCAAACACAATCACAAACCGTATGAATTATAACAAGGGCAAATGCTGGGCTCTGCATCTGGGACAGGGCAACCCTGGTTGTGAGTACAGACTAAGGAACAAGAGGTTGGAGAGCAGGGCTGCAGAAAGGGACATATGGGTCCAGGTTGATGGCAACTTGAATATGAGTCAGCAGTGCCCTGGCAGCCAGGAGGGCCTACCATGTCCTCAAGAGGGAAGCAGAGAGGCAAGTAAGGATCTCTTCAGTGTCATGACCAGTGACAGGACTTGAGGAAACAGCAGGAAGCAGTCAGGGAGGTTTAGACTGGATATCAGGAAAAGGTTTTTCACTCAAAGGGTGGTTGAGCACTGCAACATGGTCCCCAGGGAAGCAGAAGGTGTGATTCTTGGGGTGTCCTGTGCAGAGCCAGGAGTTGGAACTGATGATCCTGGTGGGTCCCTTGCAACTCAGCATATTCTATAATTCTATGATTTTTGTAAATAACATGTTTATAATTTTTTCATCTAAAACGTGAATTTCAGGAGTTAATGATAAAAAATTTAAATTATATTGAACTTTAAATCAACAGTTTACCATAAATCCAGAGTTGGTTAGTCTCAATACTGCTTTTTTTTTTTTTCAAGACCCCTTTGACCTGTCACTGGGTCATATCACAGCACTCTCTATGGTGCTTGCACCTGAAACTGCTTACTTGATTCACACCTATTTCTGCATAGAAAAGACAAGAATTTCATGTTATTTTGTGTCAGCAAATCTCTTTCAAGATCTTGGTCTCTTACCTCCGATTCTGTACTCTAGCACCAATTCAAATGCATCTTTCATTAGACAGCTATAATACAGTGCTTAAAATGAAGAGCACTGAGAAAACTGCTATTTTCTAGATACTATCTGCTTAATATTTTTACTTGAATGTGATACATGCACACAGTAAGACATAATGAACTCTTTTTCCCCCCAATAAACATTTAAACAGTAGAGATTAAAAAATAGTGTGGCCATTAGCTATTAAATAAATTAAATATGATTTTATTCTAAGAATGACTAATGAAGCAGTCAGTATCAAATTTAGATGAAAGATAAATTTGAAAGATACTGTAAACCACACTGTTTCTCCATGCGATACATTTGGTTTTTAAAAACCTCTAAAAGTGTCGGTTCCATGCAGAGAGAATAATTTCTCATTACAGGTACACAGCTGTTCTAGGCAAAAAAGCAACACTGCCCACTCATACTTCTTTTGTTGTCAGGAGTACGAGCAATGACTGAGAAAATCTGAAATGTCTTTACATGAAAACAAAATCTACAAAATATATAAATTTTAAAAAAGCAGAAAGCTACAGGCTGTTAAGAAGTATTTTAAAGCCTGATCTCAGACTTGAAATGATTCCCTGGAAAATACTCTGAAATTCAAACTTCCCCATTAGCTTATAGATCATTCATTCATATGATCATTTATTTTGGAAGCAATTTCAAATCTCTAGTCCAAAACTGTGCTGAAAGCAGTGTCATGTCTGAGGTCAGACCAGGTTGCTCAAAGCTTTAACCAGCTGGGACCCTAAAGCCTCCTTGGTGCCTAAGGGTACTTAATGTGCAGCACACCTTAAATTCTGGATAGTATTCCTTCCATTTAGTTATAGACATCTTTAAGCTAAGCTTATATCCAAATTTAGGTAGGTCAGCTCTCAACAACAAATGAAGACACACAAATGTGTTCAGGGAATTCTTTATTCAAATGTACCTGAAGAATTTATCTAAAATAATATGGATTACCTTTAGAGATACTTAATTATCTTATATATATAATTAGAGAAATTCATGTTATTAAAAATGGGAGATTAGAAAATAAACTTCATCTGAGAACCTAATTTTTAGCTGGCTCTACTTATGTGAGGTAAATCTTAGCAGTTTATTAATTATGAATTATTGGTTGTGAAGATACTGATTGTGGCCTATATAGACCACCTAAAAACATCACTGTTTACATCTCTATCATTTTAATATGATGCAAGCTGTGGGCATGAATCATTAAATTATTCAGCTGAGAAGTGACCTAAGTAGGTCTCTAGCCCAATTACCTGCTGAAAGTAGGTATGACATCCAATTCAGACCAGGATGCACAAGGTTGAAGCTGCTTCCCAGCTGGTTACTGAAACATCTGAGACAGAGGACGTGCAACTCCCCCTGTTTATTCCCCATGCTGCAAGTATTAGAGGCATTTCAGAGGGGCACCCAACTGTATTGATTTCCCAGGAAAAGCTTGAGAGCTTACTCCATGAAGCTGTTCTCCATACACTTCTTTCTTTATATGCTCAAGCTTAAATTAATTTCATTTCAATCCTCTTTTATTGATCACTGTGTCCCTCTTGTAACCATCATCCCAAGCTTTTTGTTTGCCTACCCCATCTAAAACTTACACACTTGATTTTTGAGGAGACTCTCTTTACCAGTTTGTCCAGTCTGTTGGGAAAGATGCCCTACTTAGTCAAGGTGGATTCAGTCCCTTCCAAAGAGCTGTTGACTCTTTAAGAGAGTCTTATGGTTGTAGAACCTGAAGCTGTACTCAGACACCAGCTATACAAACTATCGTTGGGCTATAAGATGTGTTGGGTCCATCTAATGCCCTTCCTCCTCAGTGGCAGGAGTCAAACACTATGTGTACGCTGTTGAACACTGACCCCAGAGCCCTGTAGAGATATTTGCTCCTGTCTATAACATTGGTGCCTATGTGGAAGACCACAGAGACTGGAATAGGCTGGATTAGGCATTGGTCACCTCTCTGAAAAGTCAAGAACGCAAGCCCCCAGCAAGTAGCAAACCTCTCCACATGGCAAATATGCTCAGCAGGTCAGGCATAGTGACTCTGCTATCACTATGCACCACTTCTTCTTTGTGGTCCTGAATGGCTCAGACTCAGGCACCAGGGATGCTGTTTGAAAGCACACCCAGCTCCCCATCAGCTAAAAGGGTGATGCAACTGCAAGTCATCAAGTGAGGCAGGAGGAAACGATGGAACAATCCTGCCAAACTTCAGCTGTTAGTCAAAAACACATGCAGTTGTTCTGCAGAGAATAAAAGGGATCTTTTTGTAACTGAGAGGAGCGAAAGAGACTGAGAGTGAAATTAGCAGCAAAACTGACTTGGATTTTGAGCATGTTTTCTAGGACAGATGTTACAATTAAAACTAAAGTATGCAGACAGATCTGACAGTGCATCAAATAATGGGGGGAAAAAACTACTGGCAATTACCCGCCAGCTATCCAAAAAGCAGTAGTCTGCCAGATACACAGAACTGTATTTCATATTAATGATCCATTTGCAGATCATGCCAGGGCTTGATATATGGTAAATTGAAAACCAAAAATTTTACAATACATGTTACCTTGTTGGTTACAGCCAGAATGAAGCAGAGGTGTTCTGTCCCCTGTGGTACTGTAGACACTATATTCCCATGGTGGTTATACAACACAGTTATGTCTGTCTTATATATCTTACAGACAGAGGTCATGGAATATTCTTAAATTCACATGAAAAAGCAAAAACTTCAACTATCTAAATAAGTACAATTAAGAAAATTAAAGGGAGAAGAAAAATCTGTGAAAAGAGGAGGATGTCATTGCCTTGATCACCATGAAAGAAAACACTTGATTTGTCTTATATTTTGTCAGGTTTGTTTGAGCTTAACGGTGGCAACCTTAAAAGCAACTTTAAGCACTCCCTAACAAGGCAATGAAAGTCATACAACATTACATAGCTGGTGTATCTGGTTTATAACCTTCTTAGATGATAGTAATCCTGACATTAATGAATGAACATAGAGGTAGGGATACTTTTATTTAGTAGGGTATTGCTAATCCATATTTATCTTATACTTTTTCCATCTAGTGTCAAAAATAAAGTGCAGAGAACCTCATATTTCTTTCTGCAACATGGCAGTAACTACTACTGGGGTTGGTGAGATCCTTCCAATTCTGCAAGGGCTAAGAATGAGCAAAATCATATAATGCCATGTCTTGGCCTTAGATGGGAATAAATATTGTAGTCTTTCATAAGCGAAGGTTTCAAAAGCCACAAAAATTGTGACCTCAACACTGCAGGCTTGTGTGTCAGTTACCAGTAATTTAATATAGACCTGTAACTTAACAGTAGTATTAAATGTATTAATTTGCATATTTGATTTATGATTTCTGATGTTAATTTACAATAACTGGAAAGTTGGGGAGGGTATTTAATATCCTTGAGAGCTTCACATATTTTTATTCCTAAGCAAAATATAATTCCTAATTTTCTATTTAATTGCTGTGTTTTAAGCTGAACTTCTGTTTGATCTATTTCTGTAATTGTTTTTGCTTTGAATTACACAGCCTCAATTACATTGGTAATATCATTGCATGCCATTGAAACATGATTTTTAGGAATATAGTATGTTCATATCTGTTTAGCCCAGTGGTTAGGATCTCAATTTACCAGCGGGAAGAGGTCAGGATAAATTATAGTCTATCCTGAATTTTGGACCTAAAAAAGTATTTGAAAGATTTTATGTGACATTTTTTCCTCACAGGGAGATAAATAGAATGATCTAGTTAGAGTTGTGCATTCTGGTTTTCTGTATTTATTTTCTAATATGGAACAAGATTTTCTCATTTACTAATGCTTTAAGACATATTTATTCATTTATACCTCTAATTGTTTGTGGTATAAATTTATGCCTAAAAATAGAAGGAAACAAAAATCTTCCCCTTTTTCAAGATATTTTAAAAATGTACAGAAAGTTTCCTGTCAAGTTTAATGACAAGTGCATGTGTTTTTCCTGAGTAACACTACTGCCTTATCCTTAAAAAATTTATAAGGATTTTTATGTAAAGCTTATTGCTACATTTGTTTACTTGGGAGGCCAATAGAAACAATTTGTTTACTTGCTGGCCAGTAGAAGTCAAGCATCTGAAGCACCTAAAGACCCCATTAAAATGCCCTCCTGAGTATTTTAAAAAAATAAAAATAAATTATTAATCCTTTCCGCTGGCAACAATAATACTATTTTTCTACCAAGACAAACCCTACAGTTAGTTATCACTTGAACATTAATGTGGTTCTTCTTTGTGTTGCATCTCCAATTGGATCACACAGTTACTGAACTGTTATAGTAGGGACTGGTAGTGATATTCTGTATGTCATAAAACGGGCATCTGACTGCACAAGTGTTTGATACCAAAGCCATCACATATTCAGAAATGGTCTAGACCATAGCTAGCAAAACAAACAAAAATGCAGGATATCTGGGAAAAAGCCACAACTGAGATTGTGTAACTGAGCAGTTGTATAAAAGGTGCTGCAGCTGTAATCTTTAGTGTTATTTCTCTTTTCTTTCTCATACATCCTACAATTCACCAGAGATACGTGTAGCAACGCAGACATATACGAAACAACATAAGTGGTTTATGGAAACAGCTTTTGCAGAATGCCAAAAGGAATGGTGTTTTTAAGCTTCCTAGGCACTACAAATCAATACAGAAAGAATCAAAGTAAATTTAATAAAATCAAAAATCACTCCAAACCCAGCCATGCTCACTCCAAAGCTGTATTCTGTGTCACAACAAAACTGGTAAGATTCATTCTTATTTACTTATTTTTGAAGAAGTATTAGTTCATTCAGTCCCCAGTGTCATCAGCAATATTATCAGCCACTTTCACTATGGTCTTTCATTCCTTTCTGCATCTCTCATGCATGGTGCATTTCTGTGTCTTAACCCTTAACCCTTTGATATCTACTTGCTCTGTCATCTGTCTGCTGTCAGACTATTTAGTGAGATCAGGAACATTTCCTCTGATGAACAGCACTACAAACTCTTCATTTCTTAAGATAATGTTCTTTAGAAGCCTGCATTATTTATTTTTTATTTGTTTTCTTTAATGTCATTAAACAAAAATTCAATACAAAGTAGCTGGTTCAAACTGGTGCAATACAATTAAGACAAAGGTTAACTTGTACCTGCAAAAAAAAAAATATTTAGAGAATATTTTCCAGCAAATTAAAAAAAAAAAACACACACACCCACAATATATATGTCCAACACCCTATGCATATCAAAATTCTAATTCTGCTGACAAGGACTTTTACATTACAACATTTAAAGTGAACATTACCATGTAAGGTATGATAGCACAACTAAGAGCTATGCTATTCATTTTATTAGGGATTAGATTATTTTTATAGTAGTGATTCACACACAATCACTTCCACAGGAGTAAAACCTTAAACACTGCTTTGAAATCAGTAAAACTTTGGAGAACCCCTCATGTTTCTAATGAAACATTTCAGATTACATAAAAAAATAACATTTTGCCTTAAAATTTAAGGTCAGCTTTGCTCATAGTGACAACCCTTCCTGTGGAAGGAGCATTCTGTTACACTGGATGTGGGTTTAAGGCCACGCTAAGGCTCAACATGTAGAATCAGATCAGATAAGGGAACTCAGATAATGCAGTTAACTGAAATGTAGCAATTTGATGGGACTAAATAGGTCATAAATAGATGATTTCAGTAATAGTTATCATTTTCCCTTTTGCTAGGTACTTATACTTAACAAAGTATTAAAAAGCAAATAATTGTAGAATACTTCACATTTAAAATTCCTTTCACCAAGTGGTCATTATTTTAAAGCTTTTATATCAGTAATAACATTAGTATTAAGAATATTACTTTTTTAAGGATCATAATAAAAATGCTGTTAGAGAATAACAAAAAGCTTGCTGAAAATTGAGGGAACTTATGTCTATCAGACATTTTGGACTGTTAAATCCTGGTTTTCTTTTCAATTTTCAATAACAGATTTGAAATGGTGATTCATCATGTGTAGAAAATGGTGTTGAATGAAAAAAAAAGATTCTAAAAAAGTCCATAGAAAATCTAGAATTATCTGAGAGATGTCCCATGAGTGCCCAGTGCTTGGCAATTACAGACTTTCTGAGCCAAAGAATATATTTAGACTATTGTGTTTAACAGATAATTAATTGTTCTTCAAACCTATTCATATTTTTAGTTTCTAGACCATACTGCAGCAATGAGCTCCTCTGTTTCATTTCTACTTTATTTCACCCTGGTGCCTATATTAAACCCATCAAAATGAAACTTGAATTCTCATTTTATGTAAGGTTATTAAAAGACATTGAAAACTTTGTCATGAACTTCAGGATGAGCAGAATCAGGAAAATACAAATAGACACTTTTTGATCCACTGGAAAAAAAAAATTCTAAATAATACAGCAAAACAATTGAGTTATATTTCTCTCATTTCCCCCACTCCCCCAAACAAAAGAATTTAAAATTATTACAGACAAAAGTGTCATTAAAGAGATAATATGCTAGATTTTATTCTTGGTGAGCTTTCAGCTGAAACAAACTACAGAAAAGAGGACAGAGTTGTGGATTTAGGCTTTCTAAGCTCAAAAAAAATAATTAGAGTGTAAAGACAATACAATGTAACAGCACCCTGGTGTATGACAAGGAAAATTTCGGACTAATAATTAAATTTCATATAGGCTTTCATCATACCTTTTAATCATTTGCTGAAATATAACTGAGAATTTAAAATTTTAGGATTATTCACATCTATATTATTCTAATTTAAAGGTGTTTTATATCTCCTCTCATAATAAAGATTTCCTTAGAGAAATATATGTTTATATATATAGGTATTGCTATCAGTCTTGACCTTCTTTTATAGGTTCTGATTTAGCTTTCCTCAGTTTTCTCTAAAGTAGTGTTAGTTCCAAATAGTGTAGGTAGCACTGTGAAAGAAGTAAAATAGACTGGTAACTATACAAGCACAAATAATCACTGGACTTCCAGTGTTCTTTCAGCTTTAGGACCCAAACCCTGAACAATAAAACAAACAAGGAAGTAAGTGGTGCTTCTGGACATATTCATTTTATGAGCTTTGTTACCATTTCCTAGAGTTTACTGAATCCCTTTATTATCTGAAGTTTCTTGTTAAAAGTCTGATGTTAGACTGAAGAAATTAAAATTGAGGTAATCTCAAGCAAAAATACAGAGAGAGAAAGTGTAGAATAATATACAATAACATAATTATTTAGGAAATAATGTAGATCCCTACCACAGAAGATACTTTGTACAGGATCACTGCTCTATTAAATTAACCCATTTTATGTGACCTTTTATTTGGCAGGTAATGCCTTCCAATCAAATTAAGAAAAAGAGAAACCAGGAACAGCGCAGTTTCTAGAGTAAAATAATGTGACTTGCAAACAATAATAAAACTAGATATGACAACTACTCAATGCAATACATTTGACCTTACTCCACTGCACAGGATACTTGTGCTGATATCTGTGCTATTGTTACTTGGAGTGAGAAATAATTTACTGTGTTATTGCTTAATCCTTTCCAATCTACCAAAGGAACTAACAGTATGGTCCTAAGACTGCATCTCACATACACTTTGTCATCCCTGTAGCAACATGCAGGGTTAAATCCTCAACTATTTTA
>JAYRBT010000082.1:135266929-135286736 GCA_036023395.1 Myiotriccus ornatus | reverse complement strand
GCAGTTCTGCTTAAGCAATACCAACATTTTATGAATGCTGTTTTGTTACTCTGGAGGTGATACAATACATTCATATATTCTGTTAAGAATACTCAACCTTATGAGTTTAGTGGAATTCACATCTAGTACCCTGATTTAAAAAATAACAACTTCTTGATGTTTTCTGCTGTTCTCCCCACCAACTGCTCAGAAAGGGGGTTGTGTTTTATGAATGGTACTCCCTAGTTTAGTGCTCCCACTAAGACTCTCCAAATCACACTGCCACTGCTTTCCTCCTCTCTCTCCCCTTCCCTGCTGTGGCTGGAGAGGAGAATTGGAGGCTTCTCAAAATAAATAAATATATAAAATTAAAAAATAGTAATATTTCCATTAATAATTAATCCAACTGGGCTTTATGTTATCCAGAGTGATTTCATTTCTTCCTTTTTTTTAATTTTAAAAACATTTGCCTTGGTAATCTAAACACAGATAGCTAGTGACCTGCTTACACACCACTTCTGTCATTGCTTCTCTCAAGGCTAATTTTTGGTCGGCACTACCCTTTTTGGTGAAAAAAAAAAAAAAAAAGAGGATAGGAAGGAAGGAAGAAATTACTAATTATATGCCTAAGCAATATGGAACTCATTTAAAAGAAAGAGTAAAAAAAAACAATCACCAAGTGAAAAAAGAGTAATGTAGGCATTTCACTGAAAAGAGGAATTTAGCTGTCTAGAAATGGTAGAAGGTTCAAATCCTGATACACAGATGTGTTCAGCTTCTTTACAGAAAATTTCCTATTTTATTACTTTTTTTAACAAAGTTTTTATTTTCTGATTTGTTGGTAGAGGAGGAAGAGAGAAAAAATATCAGAGTAGTAAGCAAAATTCTCAGATTTTCATATGGAAACCCTGTGTTTTCTCCTTGGTTTCCAAGGAAGTTCACTTCAAATACCTAATAAAGAAATTATCATGCTTAACACAAGGTACTGAAAACTATAGGAAAGTAGGTAGGGATAAAGGTAACACCAAACAAACTTCTCAGAAAGAAGGTTAATATATTCCAAATCTCCCAAAACACTAAAATCAGTCTCATTTTCCCTTGCCAGCTAAATGGCAGAACTACTCAACCATTTGTAATTGAACTGTCAGCATCACTGAACTGATCATCTTTTAAAAAGGTATGTAGTGTGCCAAGAAAAGCTTTTTCAAGTTTGAGATTCAGAAAGGATATTTTTTTAGAACATCTCATCTACACCAAAATAAGGAATAGAAGCTCCACCCATGTGAAACATTCTTCAATATGTAGAATTTGTGACCCAAAAAATCAATAGACTTGAAATTCCCATCTATATTTCTTTGCAATTTTGGTGACACAAAAATTCAATTAGTTCATTAGAGTAGCTTTCCACATGTATTTTAATACTTCAGGAGATATACCAAACTCTACCTGGATGACAGAGCTTAATTTACATGAATACCTAAAAATGGCTTGCTCTGTTGCATGGCAATACATTACAACCCCAACCCTCAGTCACACTGAGTAGCAGTTACCTACAATGTAGTGAAATTAATTTCAGTCAAAAGTTCATATGTGCTACTCCTTTGATGTTTTTGTTCCTTCTGTCACTCTCTTCCTAGGGGTTTAGAAAGATGTTAGGGAAAAGGCCAGAAGGCACTTTTGGTTCCTTTTGTATATCTCTTTCAAAATAAAAAATATAAATCCTGGTATGCAAAATAAACATCAACCCTGTCCTTCTTTAAGCTGTCCATACTTAAAAGCTCTTTTGTCCCTCTTGAGCAATTTAACTCCATTCCTCTCATCTATCTCCTGCCTTCAGGTTCCTTCAAAAGAAGAGAGCAGTGAAGCCAGGTTACTAATCAGCTGCTATCCTACTGAGCAAGCACTGTTTGTTGAACAGCAAGAAAAAAACAATCTATTCCAACAAGAAATGTATGTCTTTAGATTGTCGTCTTGAAGTGTGCGTAATCTATAGGAATTGCATGGAAATATTCAAACTCTGCTACTTCTTTTTGATGACTTTTTGCAAGTTTTTTATACTTTCAAATCTAAATGTTTTTCCATACCAGAGTACATTTCTGCTGTGTGATGTACTCAAGCTGCTTTTAAACCAGCTCTTCAGAAAGGTAAATGAGCAGAAACTGGTGAGAGCAGACAGTGGTTGAAGAGCAGCACATAGCACTGGCATTTTGTGAAACACCTCCTTTTAAAGACTTCTGCTTTTCTAAAAATGCATGTACGTGTTTAGATTGTTTTCAAACCCACAGAGAACAGGGGAAACTGGTTACTCTATGTGATCCAAATTTAGAGGAGTTTTAGACACAACTATGTTTTGTAGAAAGATAAAGCCCTACGAAGAATAGCAAACTTCAGTATTTCTCTAGTCTCCAGTCTTATCTAGAAACAGCAATTTATATTGTTCACCAAACAATCAGTAACTTCACTTTTGGAATGTATTATTTCCTATGCTGGCTACTGACATTTTTGAGAAACCACTGCTTAAGATATTGTTAAAGGAAGACTTTAAATCTCTAAAGTGCCAGTCTCATATCGAAGGGAATCAACAAAACCTTAGTTTAGTACAGGCATCCAACGGGCACTGTGCGTTTTCACTGTGAGCTGACACTGTAGATACAGCATTTTTTAAAAGTGGCTGGTCTGGTCTGGTCTGTGCACGACTCCCAATATTTCAGATTTAGTCTACCTGCTTAGACCAACTGTACACCATGCTTTCCTAACCATGTTGAAAATAATGTATTTCTCTCCAAAAATCAAACATTTGATCCGAGTAAAGAATTTTGTTCTTGAAAGCTAATATATTCTATCGAATATTTTATCTAAAACAGCCACATAAACTTTAAAAGATTTGGTGTTAACTCTCTTAGGAAATATTAAAGATAATAGAAGATAAAATTATTAAGGGTTTTAGCTTAATTTCTAACTGACCTACACATGATTCCTATAGACTTGGCAACAAAATTTTCATAGAATTTCACTGGATCATTTCATCCTAATTAGCATCCAGGCATTTCTTGGCTCATCTCAAATGCAATTGTCCTGCTAAACTGTGCAAAGCAGAAAGTAAATGCTCTCTACCTGTGTGGATGAAAAAGTTCCTCAAATATCAAATAATCTCAAATTAATAAACTCAGAAGAAATACCAACATCTAAGAAGAAACAAACAATTTTAACAGCTGAATAAAAACTATGTTAGACCCCAAATCCCATTATGTCCGAAAACACACCTTTCATTGAGGTAAGAGTTTAGTATTTGACAAATTAAGTTCTACACAGACTAAGTCAAATGAACAAATTAGTTATAATTTGTACAGTGCAATGATGGTAGCACAGCCTAAATAATGTAATTATTAAAAAACAAAAACAAAAACAAACCAACACACCCTATCCTGAATTAATAATGTAGTTGACTTTTCATACATAAACCTACTCATATCCACCCCCTCCATTATGCTTACTTTCCCGATGTCCCTCTGGGCTCCAAGTTTAAAAGCTGATGTTTCTGCAGAAGTGGCTACAATCAGCATTCAGAGCTGTTTGCTGAGATGAGTATGATATCAGTGGGGTGGAGAAACTTCTTTCATCAGTCTTGCGTCCATATTGGAATTATTTTTTATCGTTTTGAAGAGCCTATTCAACCACTCTTGCTGCTTAATACTGTTAGACCTTTATCACATGCACATGTTACAGAGCAGATATGAACCTGTCGCAGTGTCATTGAAGAATTAGAGCTAAGTTCTTCTTTTTGAACATTAAGTATTTTTATAGTTATAGCTGTTTCACTTGTAACTTCTGTTTTACAGTTAAAACATTTATCTGAAAGATTTTTCAAATTCGGCTACTTTGGGTGAAAGAAAAAATGAGGAGGAATAATGGAGCAACTCTGCTTAGTAGTTGACTAGGGTAGTCCTTTAGAGAAGAGACTATTTCAATCCCTACTCTGCATCCTGCACAGCAGCTGTCTGAACCTTGCCCTACAATCAATGCCAGAAGACTTGAGCAACTGGAGAACATTACCTCTCCATTCTCCTCCATAAAATATTAGGACAGAGTTCTTCTAAAGAGGGTTTTTACAGTGATATTGCAAGTGCACAGTACCTAAGCATGCTAGGAGGATGGTGCTCAGGAGATTTATCACAGCACCAATAATCAAGTTTCACATTATATTCCCATACTGCTCACTTCCAAGAGCTGGGCTTCCGTTGCCATAATGAAACAACTCTATTTAAGTTTTAAAAGGAAATTACTAACATTGATCACCCTGATATAAAAGCAGTAGTGAAACCACAGTTTTAGAGAGTAATATCACTGTCTTCTCTTTTTTAAATAAGTTTTAAAATAACTTTAGCATATACCTCATTTTCAGAATGAATACTTTATTTCTTTGATAATATTTCCTTTATGTTGTCCTCTTCTCTGGGAAAAATATGCATTTTATTATCTCCAAGAGCATTGTTCCAACTTTAAGTATTAAAAAATAATACTATAGTAGTAAATTCTGATATGATATTAAAGAAAATATCATTTTCTACTACAGGTAAGTACATAACTTTAAAATTTCTGTATGATAAAAATGGTCTAGCATTATTTTGAAAACAGTGCTGCTTATTGTAATGATGAATTAGCATTCAATAACTTCATTGAACTATACCACTATAATCAAGTGATAAAACTGAACAATATATTTTCTTATTCACATGTAAGATGGAACAACTTTTCTGAAGCTCAAAATGCTCAGGTACCTTGAAAAAAAAAACTGATTTAATCTTGATTAGAGAAGTGGGAACTTAAAATCAGCTTAGTTTGACAGATATGTGAATCTTGGAAAGTTATGGAGATTGCCTATTCCTGTATTCCTGGGTTATCTCCATTTCAAGATACAGGACTGTACATGAAGAGTAGATTAATTTAAATAATTCTAAACTTCATACAGTTTCACACTAATTTCCAATGAGAACTGGGAAAAAAATGTGTTCGTTATATAATAGCTTTCTATAAGGACAGGTAAATGTCACTTCCTATCTCATTCCATTGTCAAATGTGTTTTAAAACAGAAAAGTTTCTTAAATGCTATAGATACTCTTTTTTTTTTTTTACTTCTGACCTTCTATTCACAAATGAAAGTACAGATTTAATATTTTATATACACAGTACACTTTCCACTCTAGTAAGGCAGGAAACATAATTATGAAGACATATTTTAATATTTAATTTTAGCTGAAAGTAAACATAACATAATGAAGTTACCTGGAAAAAGTCATGCCCCAGCACCCTCTTTATTGGCTAGGAGACACATTGCATTGCCTTGCCACACAGGAACTGCACAGGCTTCTGTGTCTATCCTCCTTGACTCAGACCAACCCAACAAAAACTCAGTGGAACATAAAGAATGTGTAAACCCCCAAAGAATGCAATGCGCAAACAGTGGGATAAACCCCTCAGTAAACTCAGTGGCTTGTCAGACACTGACTGCTAAACTATTTCTGCTAAACTTAGAATATAATCTCACAACTACCATTCCTCATCCTTTTCCTTCTGCTGGTAAGCGACAGCACATTTTCTGAATCTAGGGTAGTTTAGAAGGTACGCTCCCACAGTTGACACACATCCTTCATCAGTCCCTAAAATGAACTGTCGTTACAAATTACTCTGATTCTTTCCTTTCCTGGAAGTTTTGATGAAACAGATCAGTCTGCTGAAACAGACCAAACTTAATGTGGAAGAGGTTTCAGCAGACAGTTTTATCTTTGTTTTCATAATAACATGATGCATCAGCACAGTGGAAGAAAGGACAGAATGTCACATAACAAACCTTAACACTGCAATACAAGTGAATATTTCAGGAAATAAAAGTATATATGTAGGAGGGATGACACATGAGTTAACAATAAGCATGACTCAGATGCACAATGATCTGTATTTGACCCTGAAGAGAAAGTAGACTTTCAGTTTGTAGTATTCCTTAAATAAGAATAATAATCTGTTAATGCAGCTTTTTATTGTACATGGTCATATATAATGCAGCTGGCTTACATCATATTCTCCACACAGTTCAACAGGGCAATCATACTACTGTCTTCTGAACTTGAAATGTTTCTCTGAAAGCAGTTATGTATTTCAGAAGACTAGAAAAGACCCCAAAAAGTACTGACCATTAACATATTTGCCACAAAATCTTTTAATTCTGTGTACTATAGTTCCAAGTATCACTAGCAAATTACCTTCTGTCATGGTTTTATTGGTTCTTGGAAACTAGGCAGGAATTTTTCCCTTTCCCCTGCCCATTTCATGCAGGTCTGCTAAGTGGACACTTAAGGGACACAAAAAGAAGTGGCTTTCTAGCTAACTGCTCAGAATCTCATCTCCTGGGAAATGGGGGGGGGGGGGGAGCTCCTTTTTAGTTTTTTCTCTCATCTCCTGGGAAACAGGGGGAGGAGTTTTGGGCTTGCTGCGGAGGCTGCAGTGAGGTCAGAGTGGAATCTCGGTGGTTCTGTTGTTCTCAGCCTGCTTGCCAGCTGCGGATCCTGCCTGGATTTTTCATCAGAGAGGAACTGTTTTCTGGAAGTTTTTCCCCTTCCCTATTCCCATTTGTTTCTGTCCTGGCGGTAGTCCTTATCCACATCAAGGGGAGAGGGAAGACTGTGCCACACGATTCGACCAGATGAACAGACTGAGGTTTCTTTCCCATTGGGGAGGACTTTTTTTTTTGTTGTTTCTCTCCCCCCTCTCTCTCTCTCCCCCTTCCCAGTGTGTGGGGAAGGGGAAGGAAACCCATTTTTTTTTGGTTTCTCCAACACACCCCGGAGGGTGTTACCCCCTCCCAACATGGCAACGACCAGTGATTCCACAGCGCCCCCTGCTGGCCAGCATAAAGAACTGCAGGCTCTGCATCTCCAGTGATCCTACGGTGCCCCCTGTTGGCTGTGGTTAGAATTGCACCAAAGGGCACAAACTGAACTGTTTACTATTTTTTCTTTGCTTGTTTATTGGTTTGTTTTGAAGGGGATTATTTGTGGGTATAGGAGTATTGTTTGATTGTTTTACTTGTTTTCTTTCATTGTTTCTGCCAATACACACATACCTTTTAATAAAGAGCTGTTATTTTTCCTTTTCCATAGTTTTTTTCCCTCAATCAGAGCATCTTAATTTTGGATTTATAATTGCTTAGAGGGAGGAGTTTTGTCTTTTCTCATAATTCATCCTCAGCAAAAGACCTGTGTCTCATTTAAACTGGGACACCTTCAAATAAGATGCTTCTGAAACATCATCACAGAATCACTATAGGAAGAGAAAATTTACAGTCCCAAAAAGATCTTGGTAATCTTATTTGGTTTCGTATGTCATCAACTTTGCCTGGGAGTTCTGGAATGTCAACAGAAAATAACATAAAAGCAAAAAACCAAACCAACAAACAAACAAAACCAACAAAAACCAAAACAAAAATAATCCAAACAAGGCATAAAATAAGAAAACAATCATATACTTAAGAAAAAAATCATTGCATTAAAAAAAATGTGTGTGTCCACATATATATATATAAATAAAATCAGAACTCTTGTTAAGAACATTCTCTCTTCAGTAAAAAGGAATTTAAGAAAGTATAATCTAACCGAACTCTTGAAAAAGAAATATTCTCTCTCTCCAAAATAAAGAAAATAGAGATAAGACCTTCTCTCCAGCTACCTTACCATTTCAGGATGCCAGAGATTGATAAGTCTTTGTTAAGTCTTATACCACCAGTTATAATTTAAGCACAAATTATTTATTTCTTAAAGAGGAAGGATAATACAAACTGATGAGAACATCATCACAAATATATTCTTAGCACTACACCTCATCACTTTCAACCTATTTGCTTTTAGAAATTAAACTGCAAGTTAAAGAATACTAAATATTGTTCAGGACTTGCAGAGCTTTACAGACACCCGACTTCCCCTTCTGGTAAGATTTACCAAGGACGCACATGCCTCAAGACACCAAGCATGGTAGACTAGTTCAGTGTCTTCCTAAAGAATTACTGGAACAGAACTAGGATTTTACTGGGTCACTGGTGGTACATAAAATTTCAGAGAGCATTCAAAGGTGGATATTTTTGAATACAGTAGTGTTGGAATAGAAAGCCTTCATTCCTCCCAGAATTACAGGTTTTGCAACTACAAACTACAACTAATATAAAGAAACTTCTGGAAATGCAAAAATATTTTTTTTTGTAGATATAACATTAGCATGCTTGCCAACTGACATCACTTTCCTCATAAGGAAAATCAAAGGGTCCTGTACATTTTAGTACCTTTTGGGGAAAAAATTAGCTTCATTCTAGTTGTGTGCATGGTACATATGCTGGCTACATGATGTGAAGTTTTTGTGGGATCTATAGGTAGCAACACAGTGCAAATAATTTTCTGGTTTTGATTAGAAATTTTGAGACCTTAAATTATGGTCAAATAGTATCACAGTAACACCACATGAAATAAATTAAGAAGGACAAAATTACACATAAAGAAATTCAGGGGAAAAAAAGAATAGAAAAGAAAGTATTATTTATTGTAGTACTTCTAAAACAGTGTTTGATTTTAGAAAGTAAAGAAAAAAGGAAACAATTTAGTTGTTTTTTCTCTTTGCTGTTTCACCAAATGTTAATGCAAATAGTGCATATCTCCAGCTGTACTGGAGATTTATTGACAGATTAAGGGGCACTATGGAAACCATCCCTGGAGTCCCCAGTCCCTTGAAATAACATGTCAAAAAAAAGGAAATATTAAGAATCTTTTAAATTTTGCAAACTGTTGTGATTTACAATAAGACCGCAGTGGCATTAGATTTTGACCATTGTAGTGCATAGCACATGTTTTGTAGCTGACCATTTCATATTCTGAGGTTAAGAATTCCCATGAAGAGATTCTTTTGGCAAATAATTTTGAAATGTTTTAGAGAAATTTTCTCTTGAAGACTTACAGGTTCTTTAGCATTCTACTACAGAAAAAATTCTACATGATGACACTATGTTTTTTTCCTAAGTCATGTTCTACCTTGCAGCCGGCTGTATATACATTTTAAAGCTGGTTACATCCATAATTTCTGTACTGGAATGAATGAAGAAAAATTTTTAATGATTTTTTTATATATTAGTTATTTTCCAGAATGTTTCTACATTGAGAAAACTAAGTAAGTGATATAATTAATTTTACCCTCGATATAAAGTGGAAGATATTTTTACTTAGATATTTTTGAATTTACTATGAAAATTAGATTGAGGAATTACCTATTTTGGGCTGCCACAACTACATAATATCCTTCTCAACAGACACTTATATTAACAATATGATGAGCAACATGACTAAAAGCGGTTCTGCTTAGAAAACCACATCACATCCATGCATTTCTATGAACACAGCCCTAGAGTGCATCCTGTATCACCATAATGGTGAAACTGCAGCCCTACAGGTTACAAATGTATCACTGTGAACATGTCAGTTTTGCTTCAGAGGCAGTTCTACCAAGTATTCTTTTCTGTTACCTCATATACAGCTCAGTTTCTCTTGTTTAGCTCCAATAACAGCAAAATTTAAATTCACTTGGGGTGTTTCCCCTTTATGCATATGGACATGTAGTTATAACACTGATTAATCACTGATATTGTAAACAATATTTATCAGAAGCACACATTAAAAAATTATGTAAAATATGTTCAACTTCACAGCTAAACATTAATTATTGTAATAGATTTTGAGACCTTGGTAGGTCATTTGGAGAAAAGTTATTAAATCTTTCCTAGCTTATCTTGGAGTTATCAAAAGAATGACATTAATTATTAACAAGATTTATTAAAGAAAATTGTGAAGAATGCAAGCAGTGATTAATATCGCTGCTTAGATAGCAATACTAATGTACTCAGCTGTAATTGGACACCAAAAAACCCCAAACCATTACAGTACCAAGTCAGCATTGTTTCCCTTAATTACTGGGCTGCAAATACTTGTAGAGCAATGGAATAGAGAGAGAATCAAAGGTCAGCAGACAGAGACTCTTCCAGTTCCCGAATCAAATGTCATCTGTCTTACAAACTAAGGAAATGATGCATCAACATCTTGTTTAACTGCTAAGGACTGTAGAACTCATAAGAAGCCTGAAGACAAACTTCTGAACTTGAATTATACCCCAGAGTCCTTTCAAGACTGAACTAAGGAAATTTGTTAGATATCTACTGAAATTGTCAACCTGCAGATGAAGTGCAGTAAGGCCTTGTACTCATGAAGTCAATATTAACTAATGTGTAAGAAATATTCTAGAGGTCAAGAAAAGGAGCACTCTTCCTGTAGTCAGAGAAAGCTATGTGTGCAACACCATGAAGCACAAGTCCCAGAAAACCTGGGATCGTTCCAGGACAGTGACATCTGTGAAGACTGTAACACGTTTCATAATGATAGGGGGGTGATTACAGAAATCCAGCAGGTGCCATGCAGGATACAGTTATAGAGGCTTCCTCTTGCACTGGTGGCATCCACAAGAAGAATCCATCTACATTCCACTAATAGGCATTCCTGAAAATGCTCCCTTACTGAACCGTAATGCCTCAGCATATACTTCACTTCTGTCACCTGTGTCTATTCCAAATAATAAGTGGACCATAAGAGCCTAATTAAAGAAGTTGCTTGCACGCTATCATCATTCTGAAGTACTTCAGTCCATGTCATTCCCTTTAATTGTCTAAGTTTGTTAGAGAAACAGATTGGAGGAGCCAAGGTACTCTCTTCTCATCCACAGAGGAGTTTATCTGGTTCAAGAGCACTTATCCTGTTTCACTAGAGATTTCAATATTAATAAGAAACATTTGAACTCTGTCTTATCTATTTCTACTGTAAGCTTTCTCTTAAATAAATAAATTGGAGGGAGTAACTTAGTTGTAACACAAAGGCCTCAAAAACTTCAATTAAAAAGAAAGAAAAATTGGGGAAAAAAAAAAAGAGAGAGACTGATTTTCCAAGTTTGGAAATTAAGATAGATTTTTGGGTTTGTATTTTCCTTTCTAGAATTGGTAATTGCCTACCTAAACACAATCCAAGTTTGAATATTCATATTAATTCATTACATTGCTATAATAATTTAAATTGTATATCTAACCAATGGGTATAAAAAGAACAACTCACACCTGCATGGAGATATTTTCAGCACTTTTGTATTTTCTTGATTCCAATTCTGCTAAAGTTCATTGGAATTTCCTTATTACATTTTTTGAAAAAAAAAGAGTGAGTGCAACAGTGAGCAATCTTGAAAGCATCAGTTTTTAAGACAGTGAAACATAACTGAGTATTTAAATGTAGAGAAAGTAAAAATGTTGTTCCATCAATCTTTTCCTCAACAATCAAACCCTCTTCTGAGTCTAAAATGTATGGTTTAACAAGGAAAAACGACATGAGTCAGTAATTACTAGATTTTTTACACATTTCTAGATATTCTTGAAAAGCAGATACAATCTTATCCTAACAGGGAAAACCAGAAGTCATTACTCAGTTGAAGTGAATGACGCTGTTTGAAAATAAGCCTGATATAATTGTCTTATTTAGTGGTAGTTTTGCACTTAGTGACAAATTGCATAATACAAAGCAGTCACTCACCCAGGAAAGAATCAAGCCAAATGATTAGATTGTATTTGTCAGTCACATTCAAAGACTCAACTGG
Organism: Myiotriccus ornatus; assembly: GCA_036023395.1. Lineage (NCBI taxonomy): Eukaryota > Metazoa > Chordata > Aves > Passeriformes > Tyrannidae > Myiotriccus > Myiotriccus ornatus. The sequence continues at coordinate 135,275,042 of JAYRBT010000082.1, read as the reverse complement.
ATAAAGCCTTGAGCAATCTGATCTCACAGCTGACCTGCCTTGAGTAGGAAGTTGGACACAGAACCTTCTGGGGTCCCTTCCGGCTTAAACTCTTCTTTGATACTTGATAATATCTTTCATTAAGTATCCAGAATCAGTAAAAAGGAAAGGAGAGAATATTTTTTTGTGCTTTTTTAAATAAGCCTTTTAAATACTCTGGTTCCTAAGAGAAAATAAACAAGCAGACAGACGACAAAAGGAGATTGACTGAGTGCTTAATAACTATTCCTACAGTAACAGTGTATCTTGAGAAGTATGTGAGGAAATCAATTGCTTTACTTTAAGTTTACGAAAATAAGTTTAGAATCTCTTCGAACAAATTGCTCCTCATTGGAAAGCAAAAAACCCCATACTGTTACAATAGACATGGTTCTCTAGAAGACATTGTACATGCTCCTGCATAAAAAGTAGTGTTTGATGAAGGAGATTATGTGTTAAGTTTACTTAGCATAATGCACAGTACATGAGTATTGTATCACTTTCTCTAAACTTCAAATTTCAGTGTACTTAGAAGGTAATCCAGTATTCACATTTTTTAGCACAGACTAATCTCAAACAAACACTGCAGATTTTCAACTGACATTTGGAATCTGCATTTGACAAATGGGAAAGTTAAAAATTAAGCAAGAGGAAAAGGAAAAAAAATCCAATATATGACCATCTGAGTTGAAAAGAAAAAGACCCTCTCCATCTCACTTTTCCCATCTTGACCACATTTTAAGATGTCTAAGAGTCCACAAAAGAGTTATATGTGTTTCTTTCTCTATGCTTATTTCTAAATTTCAGACACTAAAAAAATAAAAATTTCCTACTGTTTCTGTAGGATTTTTCAATTAGAGTAAAAGGTTTGTAAATGCAGGGCTTAGAATTAGAAGTGGCTATAGTCCAGGAATATGTTAAGTGTTTTATGGCACACAAATATTAATGAAAGCAATATTATCAGTAAGGCAATCACCTAGGGAAGGAGATTCATAGGAAGTAGGAGAGACTTCAGGAAGTGAGAGATCTGCAGGTTGATTAAAATTATTACATCAACTCTATGGTGCCATTTTTTATCATTAATCTTTCTAATAACTTCACACTATCAGAAAGGTTTCGATATCACAAAACACTGTTTTCTTTACAGTTCACATATTCCATATGCACTTTGTGACATTAATGCAATTGTAAGACATAAACATGAAATTTATTACTTCGATACAATAAGACTTTTTTAGCAATATTTTGTCCCTGCTTAGCCAAAAAGATAAGTTCTACATATCAGTCCAACAGACCCAACACAAATTGTTATATTTTATTCACACACACACACAAAACCCCCCTTAATTCTCAACATAAATCTACTAAATCATCTGTACAAATTTTATTTTTGGAAATTTGATTCAATTACACCTATGCAACATAGGTAAATGAATATAATTCCACTGATTCCTGTGAGAAGATAATTGGTACATCCACATAGCAGATGTATCATAGGTTCTTTTTAGGTTTAGGAAACACATTCTGAAAACATACAAGTTGTGAATAATTTGTATAAAATTCAGTTGTAAAATAGAACTGAAGCTTTATGCTAAAGAGAAAAGATATGCAATTTTTTCGACCATGTAAAATAACCAATGCAAGAGAAAAATGATGATGAAAAGAAGAAATTAAAGCTTAGGTCATCGAAAGCATATCACAAGTAAGACAACTTCTGGAAAAGAAGTTTTAAGGGTCAGAAATGCAAGTGCATTTGAGTTTTGAATTTGATATATAATAACATAATTCTTTAGAATACCATATTTTACAGGTAACTCACAAAACCCCCCATCTTTGGAGCTGAAATGTTCTACAGTTTACTAACAAATTTCCTTTGTTGTAAGAGACGGGTGGTAGTGATTTTTCGGACTCGGCAGCATGAGGTCTCAAAGAATTTCTCACTGTTCTAGATTCCCATAAAAGACCCCCCCCAAAAAAGTGGTGTCATGTAGAGGAATAAGATATAGCCAGGCTTTTTTATATCTCTACACACGTGCACATGACCCATTCAGTGCATTATAAGAGATGTGGTGAGCTATGAGAGGACAAAAAAAATGAGCTCTCTCATTGTAGATTTCGTTGACTGTTATGTCACTTACCTTTCTTCTATAGCTCTTCAGAAAACATAAAACTACTGCTTCACTTTGTTGGACTTTTTTTTTTTCTTTTTAGGTGTCCCATAAAAACTATGTGTTTGGGATTATTAAAAAAAAATAAAATCTTTCTTAAAATGAACAAAGAAATTTTGTTCCTTCAAAAAATGGAATGTCATAGCTTGACTCATAGAATGAGGAAATAGATTTATTTCCTTAATACTTGTCTTTAGATAATCAAAACAAACTTTAAATGCTTATACATGTTTTCCACAACATAGAGCAAAATCCACTGTATTGGATAGTAAATGTGTAGTTACTCTACTCCTATAAATGTTGCTATACAATAAAGTGAAAATACCTCCAGTCTAACAAAAAATAAACAAAAAAACCCAAACAAATAAACAAATAAACAAATAAAAAACCAACCCTGAACACAAACCAAAACAATCCATTCAGGGTCAAAGATTGGGATAAATAGTGACTTCTTTTTAAGCTAAAAAACACACAGTTTTGTTTTATTTTATTTTCCCTAAGTAAATTTTACCATAAAATTTCTTTAATTAGTTTCAGTCCCAGAACTTTCATGGATGCAAAAAAAATTAGTTATAAGCTTTTGAAATCTATCTATGAATGTTTAGCAGAAACTCTGATGATTTTCTATTTCTGGTTCAGGAGAGCTGTTAGATTTCACTAAAATAATTCTAATTTAACAATAGAAGTCTTAACAACCAGGTTTTCCTGATATTTTCCATCCATCTTCTATGCTAATATGTCATTCAAATCAAAGGCCTTTGGGAGTTTGAGAGTGTACAGTACTTACATCACAAGAAAAACAGGGGCATAAAAAACATGTATGTTAGAGAAATCCACTGAAGAGAGTGGGAAATGCTCTTTTAAAATTCGTGGTTAAGTCCCTCTGACTCCCACTACTCACATATTAAAACTGTTTTAAAAATTTTTAAATAAATATTTTGTATTGATCTTATATGGAAAAAAAGAAAAAGCTACCTGATATTTTGAAAATCTCAACAGTTGCTTAATTTCTGCAATACAAGACCAGAGATATAGACATTTTTCTCTTATCTTCAAAATCTAAAATTATGATGATAACATCATAGCAGAATGCATTAGCATAGAAAGACCCAAAGTCTCTCATGCATAAATTAGAGGACTTATAACCAGCTGAAAAGATACAGGACAAAAAAGTAGGTGACTTCTAAAGTTTCTCAGTTTTAGGTTTAGCTCAGCATCTTTAGATGTGTAATCTGAAGAGCAGCCTCACAGATGGTGTAACTGTGTCCCTCTGATGCAGTTCCTTAATGCACATCTGATTTCACACTGATATTGACTGTCTACACATCTGTGTAAACATCTGGTAATATATATTTAAAACATATTTTAAAACTAGTACTTGACTTTAAAACTCAATGAACTTTTTTTCTGTGAGTCATTAATCACTGAAAAAATTGCAATTTTGGATAAACCAAATGTGATTTGAATTGATGAATAGTTTTCACTGAAATTAAAATGGTAGTATTTTCAAAAGTCTCCAATTTTTTTTTATTTTTTTTTTTTACATGCTCAGAATTGTTTACCATAGTTAACAACAAAGATTTATGCAGTCTAGGACAAAACAGGGGGAAAAAAAGTGCTTTTTCTTCTGTAAATGGAAATATCCCATCCTGGAGGGCTGACTATTTATCTCATCTGTGCAATGCAGAACATAGTCAATGTAAAAAATTGGGAGCTAATTTCTGGCATTTCCCCTAATCACCTGGTGCAAGAGTTCCCTCAAGGCACAGGTACTCCAGGTACTTCCAGCAAACAAGGAGTCTCAAAAGGGGTTTTACTTATGTGACAACAGTGACCCAAACTCAGAATTATTGTATTAATGAATTTCCATCCATCCTCTTTTGTCAATTCAAAGATGCTCCTCTAGTCCTTCTAGCCCTTCATAAATTTTTTTAGCTATATTTCAATTACTGAAAGTAAACCAAAAAACAAACCCAAAAAAAACCCAAAACACAAAAAAAACCCAAACCAAACTTACTATGAAAAGTATCAAGAAATAACCAGGAGTAATTTAACTGAGTCATTCAGCTTCCTATATATTTTAAGAGTCACAAAACAAAATTACAATTGTTATAATTGATATATGATTTTTCATCTTTACTAATTTCTGCTTATAATACAGTGTCTTAAACATTTATTTTTGCATTACTGTGGAACTACAGGCTGCCATAGTGAGAGCTGAGCCTGAACAATATGAATGATTGTTACGAAACTGTCACCCTGACCCAGTAGTTCAGCAGGTCAGTATACAGGATATCTAAAACTTTAGGCTCCTCTTAGACCATGAGCCACTACCCTCTTGTTACTGATCATCGCCCTTGAAGGAGTGGAGTCAAGAGTTCACTGGGGTATAATGTGTGTATAAATTGTCCCTTAGACACAAGTGATAAGATGAAGCACCTCAGTTGTAGCTCTTACTTTTAATTTCTAAATTAATGAAAATATATGATTAGAAAGTTTGGAGTTGGATTAATCTTTTTCCTATTTAATGCATTCACCTTTTTAATAACTGCAACAATAATTCCCTCTGAAGTTCAGAAATTTTGTTTTTGAGACATCTAGAATTAGAAAATGAATATTTTCTAATAGAAAATAGAAATACTAAGTAGAAAACAGTATGAAAAAAGAGAGAGAAAAGAGTAATCTAAAAAAATTGATCATTAATTTTTAAAAATATTGTGAAAATCTAGGAGGAATTATTCTAAGATATTTGTCTTGTATCACACAGGCTTTACTTTACATATTGCAGAACAGCTTTTTTGCCCAGGGAAAGGGCCTAGTCAGGACATCTTGTGACAAGAACCATACAACTCACAACCATGTAATATGATTAGAAATTTTCCTCGTATTACCAAAATACTACTTGGCCATACATATTACCCTTGAGACCCTAACTCTTGCTACCCTAGAGAAAAAAATTATCTTGAGATATTCAAGATAACTGAGAGTTACTTAGCAAACCACTGTACAAGAAAAAGAAATTTTAAGGACCTATAACTTGTATAGTGATTGTGGGTTGCCATCATTCAGTCTCCAAACACAACAAAGCAGTTTGAGTTACAAGAGTAAGGGCACTGAAACTTTTAAGATCACTACATTTACAGAGTTGATATTGTTTAGCATAGATATATTCTACAACTGTACAAAGAAGCTTCTATCATGAACTACTTATTCACTTAAGGTAATAAAATGAGCTTCACTAGGAGATGCCCTTTAGGCAAAGGGATGAAGAAATCCACCATCCTTTAAGCAGTCTGTGTTCTTTCTCTCCTATTACTTAGTGAACTATGATCAATAAACTACCTCAAGATTCACTATGAAAAGTAAGATTTCTTGTGCACTGTAGGAACTGTATATTGATGATCGTCACTGATGTCAGTAAAGAAATTAATAAGCTCTTTTGGTCTGCTTCAGTGATGTGTGAATTCATGTACTATAAAAAACATAGCAATAAGGTATTTCAGTGAACACTCTCAGGTTGGTTACTCCTCTTGGGGGTTCAGCTAGTAAGACACCTCCCATTATATGTTCATTGATCATTGTAAACCTTGATATATAGTACTGCAATGCACTCATTTTCTAATACCTTGTATTATTCCAGAACATTTTATTGATTAATACTGGTTCTGGTCACACAGTTCCACGTGTTCTTGATTAATTCAATCTCCTGATTAATTCTGTCTAAGGTTGCTTCTCTCTTTTTTTAACATTACTAATTAGTGAGGAAAGCAAAATTTTGCAGTTCTCCCAGCTATGACATACACTTGGCAGTTGTCTTTGTCTTGCTCATGCCCTTTAGTCAATCATTAATTGAATATCATATCAAATATTTTAACTGCTTTAATTACATGCTATTTTTCCTTTCCAGTGTCTCATGCACTATTTCTCCGTTTTTAACATCAGAATGTATAAGTTTTCATATCCTGTATCACAATCTTTGTTTTGTTGTGGGCTGTAGCCGTCTTGACAAAATCTCAGAAATGCTGATAGCAGATCAAGCACACTAATAGAAAATAATGGGCAAATTTAAAAATGAATAAAGTTTCCAAGCAGGGTTTAGGTAGAATCAAGGTCCTTAAATGAATTTCTTCAATATCAAAAACTCCTGCTTAGCTACATTGTAAAATATAGGATACGCCAAAGTAGATGGATACCTCCCTGCTTGAAATCATTGTTCCCTAGAGTTTTAACTATGGACTGTCTCAGAATTGCTCCTGCCTGAGGAGCCTGATTATTACCTTCTCTAAATTTCACTGGATCCAGAGTAATGCAGGTATTCCTCAGAACACGTTCCAAACTCAGTTACACTTACAAACAAATGTAGAAAATTAAATCTCTCATAAAATATAGCTATGACCACTCTCTGTTCTGAAATTACTGGAGGAGAGAAGCTGCCATTCATCTTTCTGAAGCCGTAACCTCATGATTATTAGACCTTCCTATGAAATACCACAGTGATTTTCAAACCCTTCCACACCTATATTTCCAAAACACACATTTTCCAAACTTAGAGTCAGGAAACAGATTAAATGAAGAGTGCCCCGTAAGGATAATGCCCCTTTGAATCCTAGGTGAATTCAAGGCGAGGGAGATGAGAAAGACAACCTGCTTCTCTGCACTATTTCTGCATGTCATGTTGATGTTATTCAACACAACTAGACAATTAATCCTATGAGCTGGGAGAAAGTGTCTGAAACTAAAGAGTCAATCAGTTCTACCAACCTACCCTTGCCCCTGTAAAGCTTGAATTCTTTTCTGCAAAACTCCAACACAAAAGCAGACTGCAACCCCAGCATAATTTAAAGCCTTTGAGATTGAGGCTTGCATCTTGCTGGCAATATATGAAGATTTTAACTCCCTTATGCTGAATGAAACTCTTTTTGCTGCTGAGGATTAGTACCAGTTGGCCATTACATAAAAAGTAACAACTTTACTGCCTGTTTTAAAAGAATATATTCTTGCTTTGAAATACACATTGCAGGAGAAGCTTCTGGGGTCTCATTATTAAGATATATAGCAGTGCAGCACACGACCATGTTTGAGAGAGAGGTGGCCTTTCAACACAATGTGGCAGACAGCAATTTTTTTATTTGTGGGAACACAGTGGAAAAATAATGCATCCTGTCCCCTTCAGAATGTGTTCTCTTACTGAAAAAAAAAAAACACACAAAAAACCAACATGATGGTTTGTGACTAACCATATGAAAGAAATCTACTAGAGGAAAGGAAAGCACGACAGTTTTTTACCACCAGTACTTGAACTGCATCAGGAATCATTATATTTACATTAAAACTAGTGGTGCTGTAATATTTATGTACTTCATGTAGAAGTCCACAGGATTGCACTGTTAGGTTATAGGCACATGCTTTGACCACTGACCAGGTGCTGGCTGAGGTTATGCTGATTCAGCAGAACACTGAAGACAACTGGGCATAGAATAGAATTATATAATCAGAGAATCAACCGGGTTGGAAAAGACCTCCAAGATCATCAAGTCCAACCCTTGATCCAACACTGCCATGGTTACTAGACCATGGCACTAAGTGCCACATCCAGTCTATATTGGAAACCTCCAGAGACGATGAATCCACCACTTCCCTGGGCAGCCCATTCCAGTGTCTGATTAGTCTCTCCGTAAAATTTCTTCCTAATATCCAACCTAAATTTCCCCTGGCACAGCTTAAGACCATGCCTTCTTGAGCTACTGCTGGTTGCCTGGGAGAAGAGACCAACCCCCACCTGGCTACAACCTCCTCTCCCTTCAGGTAGTTGTAGAGAGTGATGAGGTCACCCCTGAGCCTCCTCTTCTTCAGGCTAAACAACCCCAGCTCTCTCAGCCTCTCCTCATAGGACTTGTGCTCAAGTCCCTTCACCAGCCTGGTTGCTC
>JAYRBT010000082.1:135216010-135253347 GCA_036023395.1 Myiotriccus ornatus | reverse complement strand
AAATACATATATTTTTATATAAGTAGCTTGACTTTGGGTTCTTTAATTTTTATAGTTTTTTTTCCTTTGCCCTAAAGGGAGAAGGGAGGGGGAAGGGGGAACTGATACTGTGCTTTGGACATTTGGCAGGGAGCCAGGTCCAAACTGTCACAGAGATAACATACATTTACAATAACTTTTGCAGTTAAATCAAAATATGTTGCAGCTTACATGAGATTTTTCTGGTTTGCTTTGTTTTCCATAGACTGTGATGTGACCTTACATCTTCCCCAGTTGCCCACCTTTTGCAATGGAACAACATAGTAAGTAGTTCTCAATCTGGGCATAATTTCTTTGGAAACCGTCTTACATATGAGACAAGTTCTGTCTTAGACTCTAAAAACTTCTCTGGGTGCATGTACTCAAACAGGGACTGGCGTGTTGGTGTCAGAGAATCTAAGCACTGATGACCTGGAGAAGTGCTTCAGTATCATGTCTTGAACACTGCCAAGTAATGTTCTTATGTAAGAGTGGTTTCAATGAATCGGTCAAAGATGTTTCAAAAAACCCTTGCCATGCAAAAAATTTAATTATTTTATCCTGAACTTTCTGTAATTCATCTTGTCCTGTCATGCTTACATTCATGACAGAGACCTCTGTCATCTGACTTGAACCCATGAAAGGAGTATACATCCCAAAAACTTTCTTTTTTCATGAATCAGATTGTATCTGGACTGATTTGGATATTTTGTACTTTAGTTATGATATCCCTTTCTTTAGCGACGGATCATATTCTCTCTGAACTGATGTTGCAAAATTGTTCTTTCTTATCTAGAATATGTTACTACCCGACCTACTGGGTCCAACTTTTGTTTTATCATTAAATTGCTTGGAGTGAATTAAAGTAAAATTATACTAGACCATGAGTGTTTGCATAACAACTTGGTTGGAAAGGAAAACAGGTATTTAGCTGTTTTCATTGTAATATAGCCACCTAAGAAAATGTGTAAGGGAAAAGAGAGAAAGAGAGAGAAAAAGAAAAGAATCAGGGTTAAAGGGAAAAGAGAGAGAAAAAGTGGAAAAAAAGAATAAAGGTTTATAGTCACCACTTCAGACGTCTTCAGCAAACTTGGTTGTTGTTGCCTTTGGTGTCTTGGTCCATCAGGGAGTGGTGGGGGAGAGAAGCCCAGGAAATATTCAGTTTGATGGTTTTTTGTACCCTTAGAAACCCTCCTGAGGTCACCCCGTGTGTGAGGGGCTCTGCTTTTGCAGAGGCTGGAAAAGCTGTTTTTTGTGAAATCATTTAGGCTTGAGGAGGGGGTGCTTGGAAATTGGTACGTTTTTTCCCCTATCTTCCAATAGTAAGAGAAGAGAAATAAAAGAATGAAAGAAAAGAGGGAAGAAAGAGAAAGTGAAAGGGAAATCAGAGAGGAGAGGAAAGGAAATCACCAACCCTGGGTCCAACATCAAGCCAGATGACAGGGTGTTCAGGGTCCTGGGAGTACCACTCAGGCTTTGTGGGACTACCTTTTTATTAGGTAAGTTTACTCTTCTTTGGGATTAGGTTTGTTCAGTGTGTTCTTCTGGACCTTTCTGGAAATGGGCCAGGGGCTTTGAGGGTCATTTAATGTTCTTGATCCCCCTCTACTGGACTGACCATCAGTTGATATTTTATGCCTGCTTCTCAACCCCACTTTCTGTCCTTTGTGTGGTCACCATGGACCAGAATAGGGAAATGGATTCCATAAAGGTGCTGCCCTACTTTTGTACAGCCCTGCTTTCCAGCAACATCCAAATTCAACTTCGTTTACTGTCTTTTGTAAGAACTTATGTTACCTTGCTGGTATCTAATTGGCCATGATAACACCTTCTTTGTCCTGATATGAGTTAGGAGGCTTTTTACAGTATCAGTACTCAGTAAACTTCAATTTACCCCTGAATATATTACTCCATTCAAAACATGCAGTATTTTTGCTTCTTTCCTCTTCTCCTCTTCTGACTTCTTTTAATGTATGGATGTGTTCTTTAAAATGCTTACCCATATTCCTGGACTGATGGGCCAAAATCAACCCGCAGACCTCACTGACTACTCTTTAGTTTCAAGAATTTACTGTTTGTTAATTTGTTCTACACCACTTGAGAGGTGTTATCAACCCTGAGATCACACAAAACTTTTTTTGCTTCCTAAAGATTCCTAGTAGCCTTTAAAAAGACAAAGCACCTTGGTGGTTTGGTGTAAGCTGATCAAGAGATCAATAATGAGATATAGACAAGCTGTACACTTATAGGGCTGCTCTATCCAGACAGACACCTGTATTCACCTTTCTGTTGTCCCACTTTTAGATTCCCACATTAGACTCTCTAGTCATCAGGTTTCAGTGCAACTTCAATATCCACTGGACAGCTACACCTGGCCATACTTTTGAGTAGTGCCCATTCAAAATCCTGGTACTTCCCATACAAAGTTGTAAGCTGCCACTATCAAGAAGATTGCCAAGTGGATGTATGAACTGACTTTTAGGTTCTTATGGGGAATAGAAGCTCTAAGTTAGTACATCCTCTAGCTATCTGAAGTCTTAGCTACAACCAGTTCAGCAAAAAACTGTAGAATGCCTTCAGTGACTTTAATTTACGGTTGCTGACATCAGCAAGCAAGAATCATAAAAGGAGCACCCCAACGCACTTCATAGCATGTCTCTAGACATCTCAATCTCCCAGACTCTTGAAAGGGCAAATACACTTAAATGACAGCTTTCAAACCCATTTTTTATTTTATTCTGGTTTTTATATATATATATTATATTTTTTCTATTTAACCATGTTATTACTACTTTTTCTCATGTAATTTTGCATATTTGCACTAGTTGAACAGTTTTTCATATACTATTTGCTTAGACAGACCACATTTACTATGTTTTTCTTGTTAATAAAAGTATCTTCTGTGTGATAGGCACTTGGGATAAGACCGGGATCCTATGAAAGGTGCTTTTGTGGTTTATATATACCTTATTACATTAACAGTTCAACATACTTCACTGGGAGTTGCTCATCATGGTACAATTAGAAAACAATGATGGAATATTTCTATCAATGCATGTCTATTTTTTTTGTCAAATATTCACGATCCTCTGAAACAGAAAAGATTTTCATATCAGGAGTCTTTAGCAGAAAGATACTGCAATGGGAGAATTTCACTTTTGCTTCACACCTTTTTGATGGTTAAGACAGGTGCTCAAACCATCATATTTTTTGCACAGATGGCAGCCTCAGAGGTTGCTCTGGGACTTGTGAAAGGAGTAGACAATTGATTAGTTATTTTCCTTGCTCCTAGCAGCTGAAAAAATTTCCGACAGTGAGGGCAAAGATCTGGCAGCTTCTTTGACCTCATCCAGTCCTCTGTTCTTGTCTCATACTCCCTACTGTTTCACATGCTCTAGCCTCGTAAATTAATAAGAGCTGGAGAGTTCAAAACCTTTTCTCCTGCCATAACAGCTGTTCCAGAAGGACTTTGTTGTTTGTGCACCCTCAGTCATTTCCTGAGCAGAACTGTTACATCTGTATGAACAGCTTTAAACACCAAAAAAATCCTGACTAATATTGTCAGATCATTAGTTTGGATCATCTGATGTTGTCACGCTGTTACACGAAGCACTTATTGAGTCCAGTATTTATACAGGTCAAGGCCAAAAATACCAAAGGACTTCCAAGCCTTTGTAGCTTTGGTAGCTAAAAAACTAACTCAGATCATCTTCAACTTTGTTGGATTTTTTTTACATTTTTTTTCCCTTATCTTCTTATTTATTTATTTATTTTTATTTCCCCAGCTTGTCTGCATTTTTTGGAGGGACTTTAAGTCAGTAGCTATAACAGGGCGCTTCATTCTATTACTGACCTGCATTCTCCCAGGATGACCTCTTCATTTCTTTCTAGAGCTGATAAGAACCTATGATTTACACAGTAACTTTTAACCTCAACCTCTGCTTCTGGAGGGAATAGCATGTTTTAAAGATACTGGTGCTCAGTGAAGAATTATGCTGTAAGTGTCTTCAAGATGCATTTCAGTTTCCTTTTGACTGTTAGCTTGGAAAGGTGTAATGTCATTTCTAAATTCCTAAATTGGATTAGGCAGGCCAAGCATATCTATGAAGTGGCATGGCCATGCTGTAGATGTTGGAGCAGAATTATAAGTCTGAATTTGTGATCTGTAATAGCAGTTCTCAGGATGTAAAATAATAGATCTTTAGGAAAAGGGGGGGTAGACATCTTCCCTCAGGAGAATATATTTTTGCTTCAACTCACCACATACTAGAGCTGGATCAAAAATTTTATATCATGCACAGGTGCACCCCAGTAGCAGAAACAGAAATTGTAAAACTGCTTTTCAGCTTAACACTAGCATCCACACCAATGCCATTTAGACAGAGGATGCACATGTGCCATGGATTCATTAAAAACTTTCCTGGATGATAATAGTCTTCTCAAAATTATCGTTTCATGGCAAAGAAGTTACCAGAAAGTGAGCAAAATGTGCCCTCTCTTCAGCACATAGCCCTAAAATATATAGGAAAGGGGTGAAAAAACCAAACTTTAAAAGCTACCAAATCTTATAATCCCTCTTATTTCTAACTGAGTTGTGAACTTAGATTTTAGTGTTAAGATTCAACCACTTGAGGAGTTTCAATTACTTTGTTTCTTTATATAGATTGGTCCAGATTTACAAACAATACCTTGTGTTTTGGTTTGCTCTTCATTCCATTTCAGTACCATGCTCTATACGTTAACAATATGCTCCTTCTTTTTCACTCTGAACTTGTAAAATCCCTCTTTGTGTTTGTTGGTGCTCCTGACAATTTTTTTCTGCAGCTTTTAGTTCACCATGAGGAAGCATATGTGACAGGAAAATGCTACTGATATTAATTGTAGCAATGGCTGGTTATTCTTAGTAAAGCTACCATTATGGTCTATTATGATCTCTTTGATTGGCAAGCAGATTCACAATGAAAGTTATCAGGAACAGAAAAAAACTGCATCAATTAGCACAAATTAGCATCCCTGATGGAAGTTTGGAAAAGCATAGGAATGAATTGGAAGGAACATGGCATACCTTCTCGTTTCAAACTGAGTCCACAAACTTCATTTCAATTTGCACTGGTAGAATTAAATCCTTACATAGCCCAGAAATTTATGCCAAGGTCAGCTGCTACACAGACTTGGTCTTTGATTTAGCGACACATAAAAAAGAAATATCTCTAATTTTCTAAACTAAGGATGCACTGATCTGTGTCTCACCTGTACAAGCCACAGAATGGTCCCTTGTTGTAAAGTATTTTTCTGAGTTCTGGGATCATATCACAGAGGGGAAGAGCAGAAAATTAATTGCACACTGAATTCAAATTATTTTCTCTAGTTAATGAGTTCGTCTTAAGGAACATCCCGACAGGTTTTTTTGCTACCTTACTCTGTACAAGTCTATTTTCTCCTGTAACTCTCAGTGTTATTCCTCTCCATTATTAATTTCCTCTATTTATTCTAAAAAAATTTGGCCACATTCTCACACAATAAAACCATTTTGTGAATTATTCTGTCAGAAATCAGTTTGCTGGTACCACTGCTACTCCTTGTTTAAAGAACTATTTTGTGCTAAACTCCACTCCTTCCCACAATTACTACTCTCCTCTGACACTGAATGTCATGAGAAACAGGCAGAGCTAAGAGTTTGTCACATGAAGAGAGGAGGAAGAAGTTTCACTATTTTTTCCAGAGGTGGTTTATGGAAAAATAAAGCCTCTATTCAGAATTTGGAACCTCAAAGGAGGAGAAGGAGAGCAGATACTTTAAGAGAAGAAGCTGGGAGGACTCAGCCTGAGCCCCGTATTAAGCGAACATTTCAATATAGAGCATTGATCTACTTGGCTGTTTTATTGATGAAATGGATGGAGAACAAACACAGTCTAGGACACCATGATTGCTAGAGTGAGGGTCAGAGTCAAGACAAACTTTTTTTTTTTTTTTGCATTTAGCTCACTCGGAGAGTCACATGGTAATTTAAATCTTGGATGAATAGTCAAAACAAGAAAGCAACAATGCATGCATCAGAGGGTATAATCTTTCAAATAAGATGAATAAAATTTTTCTGCAAAGCAAAGTGATACTTCTTTCTCATGTTAGGATTTTCAAGTACATATAAGTTGTTGCTGCACCCATTTGTTTATCATTAAATAAACTACAAAGTTAATCTAATCCCATGATTTAAAAGGCTGGATGTGTTTATTTATTAGTCTTGATATGTGAATTATTTACATGTTCACTGAGATCTGTCTAAAAAAATACATCAGCCTTTTAGAATGATTTAAGATCTGCTATTTTAGGATCTCTCCTATTTAGGATCTGCTCTTTTAGGATTTATGTCATCAGTATAGAATGTATATATTCTCTTATATTCTTGTTATTAATAAGGCAGGCTCCACTCAAATTGTCGCCACTGTTTCCTAAGCTTCTCACTTTTTTCTATATTGTTTATTTTTCTGTACAAGAAGTATTCTTACAGAAAATATGGAGGCAGTTGTGCAAGCTGTTTTACTTCTACCTCATAAAATCATGAATATCAGTAGAATATTATGCAAATAAGTCAGAGTCCACTTCTTGAATACTGTGTATCTGTATGACACCTGTATTAGAAATAATATAATCAAATTAGAAAAATAGAAGGACAGTTAGGATGACAAAATATCTAGCTTTTTCTCAGAAACCACAAAGAAAACTATGATTCTTCAGCATTGCAAAGTAATATAAGGAGAAAGTGATGCTGATCTGTATAAAACACAGTGATATGAAGACACAAAACAATTACTGAGCAATCAAATATCACTAGGAGGTGACAAGTTCAAAGAAAGAAAAATGAAATATTTCTTTGGGTACTGGGAATTATGCCACAGAAGTCTCTGAATCTTCCAAGCTTATCAGCAATTTAAAAGCAATCAGAAAAATTCATGGCAGAAAAATCCATCAAGGGCTACTTGATGGATTTAAAAAAGCCACAATGGCTACTACCATCTGTGGATTAAGAAGGATGATGATCTGGGGAGTTTCAAGTCTCCTTGTTTGAATGCTGTGAATTTATGGAAAGTAGAAAATTCCCAGAATGTCTGAACATAGGTACACCGGTAGGAGGCAGTAGTAGAACTGGTGTGTTTTTTTGTTTTATTTATTTCTGTCTGGCATTCTCTAGAGTGTGCTAAAAAACTACACTCAGCAAAGCCATTTTCCTTAAGCTATCAGCCATAATACAGGGAAATATCTCATTTCCCAAAGGACTGAAAGGCAGTATGTTCTTCTCAACCAGCTGAGCAAAATGGCTGTTGGTAAGGAATGAACTTCTCTGCATTTGCCAACCCTTCCAAACAAACCAATGTGCTACAGCAGGTGGGTTAATTCTGCTTACCAGCTCCTTGCAGGAGAAACTGTAAGCCACTCTACTTTTGTTTCACAGAGTAATGGCAAGAAATTGCACCTGCCATTTACTGGACATATTTATTAATGATTTCTCTTTTGATGAAGGCAAGTGGGAGTCAGAATTTTTGCAAGTGTGAAGAGATACTTTTATACAAAGGCATAAGGCAGAAAAAACCATACTGCTTTGAGGGGGTTAAGTAGAAAGGTTGGTTGAGGGATTATTATAACAGGATAGGGAATATTTTTGCACAGGATATTAATTTTGACTTTTTAATGTTTTGTTGCTTTATCGAATTACATAGCCCTTTAAAAATAATTTCTAATTGTTGAAAAATTAAAATCTCTCTCAGAAAAAGGAGTAGAAAAGCCCTTCTTTACTTTTTTTAATGTCTCTATATATCTTTTGATTTGCCTTTCAATTAAAATTATTAGAGGCATAAAAACTTCCTCACAAACATTTCAGTGAACTAAGTGCCCTTTTATGTCATCAGTTTCTTTCTCATCAATAATTTATGAGACCTAAGTCTTGTTTCAAATTATGTTCATAAAAAACCCCAGTTTTAGGCTAGTAGTACTTTTAAGTTTTTTATGAAACAAGGTTATTTGATTAAATTATATTTCAGCAGTGAAATTATATATAAGTAAGGTCACATTGTCAACCCATAGATAATATGACTTAGATAACTGCTGACTAAATGAATAGTAGGTTTTGGCAGCAAGCAACAGAGTGCATTGTTCTTGCATGAGTTTGCAGACATATAATTATTACAATGGATAAGTTCATAGGAAATCTCTAAAGAAAGTTTGAGTAGGAAAAATGGTGAATGGCATAATCTGTTCAAAGAAATTAATTGTAAATAAGAACATTAATTTCCAATAATTTACCTTCTTGGTTGAATCTCAGTTTCTTACTTTGCTGTACTGGTCTTCTATTCACAAATAAATAGTACTTATTCAGAAATAAAAAATTGCAATGTAAAATACTTTCACACTTGGTAATTAGTATTTGTGTTAGCCAGAATAATTCAATGCTTTTGGAAAAAGTACGGTGTTGGAACAAATGTATAAACAAAGACTATAAAGACTTTTAACATGAAGACTGCAAATAAATAATTTTCATAGTGGTTCACATAAAAGTGATTTGCTAGCAAATCAAAGCTCTATATTGTGTTCTTTTTTCTAAAAGCCCCTTTGAAGTCAAGATTCAGTTGTTATCAATGTTCTAGTAAAATCATATGTAAAACTTACCTGCAGGAAGTAGAAATTTTCATACAGTCACAACAAAAACTATTTTGCAAGGTTGATCATGCAGGGAGTGAGGTCAGAGCTTAAAATGACTAGCTTTTCAAAGTGACATAACAAAACCCACCCTACCTTTTATAAGTTAGGTTGTGTTGGATTTTCCTTATTCTTGGAAAATGTCACATGAAACAATATGCTTTGAAAAAATATATTAATATTCCTGCAAAAATTCAATGTTCAGAGAACATTTTTCTGTGGTTTTCTCTTCTAATATAAAACAAAATCTATTATTTGGCAAAATATAAACTTATGAGAATTGCCATTTTTTTATCACCACTGATATTTTATGAGAGTATAGCAGACATTGCAGGAACTCTGATGTACTGAGGCCCAGCTCACATCACTGTCAAAATATTGTTAATTAGTTGTTAAACCAGATTTATCAATGCTTAGTATGGCAACAGCAGGGAGAATAATTATGGAATTTACTTCAGTTACAGAATTGTATACTTCTTTTCCCCACAACTTTCAGCCACTTTTTGTGCATAGAAGAAATGTAAAAGAAGACAGAACTTTTTAGCAAAAAGAGGTACATTCATATCCCATAAGTACAAAAGGGTGTTATTATGAACACATCACTTGAATTTTTGAGACTTGAAAAAAAAAACCAAACCAAACAAAAAAAAAACTAAAACAATAAAACACACAATTCTTGCTGATTAGATAGAAGCTCCTTGGTGCCTGGCATAAAGCAAAAGCTCCTTCATTTATGGTCTGTATTTACCATTATTGTATGGTACAAATGGTGCTCTGGGAAAAACAACCTGAAAAAAACACTGTCTTCTAGACAAGGACAATGTCTTTGAGCACCAGCATTAACAGCTGTAATTGTGTTGGTGCTTCAGAGGGAAGTCATAATCTGGGAAGGTTCCTAAGGCACCTTCTCTCTTCTTCCTTCATCCATTTATCCTTTCTATGGGACAGTAGGGCCCCTTTGAACCGTTTTTAGATCATATTGACAATTGAAGTCAGTCCAAATGCAAATTGCCAACACATTGCTGCATGATTCTTGCGGAAAACAGAGTCAAAACACAGGTCCAAGTGTCACAAAATAATTGGAGAAGGATTGTACCTAAAATTTCTTTTCCTTTGTATCCAAGTGAAAATAAAATTTTATTTCATTTTTTCTTATCTTTACATAAATATAATAAAAATTGTTTTACTTGTTGCTAAAAGAAGCTGCCTAATTCTCTCTCAACTTTCCAAGAGTTACGCATAAAAGGAAACTGAACAGAGAGTGTTCCTGGCACTTCTAATTATAGGCTAATTTGAATGTCATTGAAGGGAAAAAGAATGTCGAAATAGTGAGTGACAAAACAGAACAAGAAAGATAGGAGTATGACCTTGATCACAATCTAGACTTGTCACTAAACATTGCACAAATCCTTAGGAACTGTTGTTTCATAAATTATTTGTGACGCTTTCAATAAATATTGAATTAGATATCCTGTGGTGTACTTAAAACAAAATGAAAGTGTATTTAAAGTACTAAGACAAAATAGTACTTATTATGGCCCTAATAAAAACTCCTGGAGCTTTAATATAATACCTTACCTCTATTACAGAATTTCCTAGACTCATGTACTGTGCAGACTTCTATTCACTTCACTGGGGTTTTTGGATTTCCTTCTTTTTTGGAACTGCCTTAATGTGCCCATTTGTAAACTTTGAGCCTTTATGTTTCTCTTGAGTCTTACCTATCTTCAGATATTTATAGCTTCACTCATGCTATTAGTTTAGTAATTTTTTTTGGTTCAACACCTGCTAGAAAATCAATCAAATTCAGTAAAGGGCTTTTTATGTAGCTCCAGAAATAATTGCATAGTTAACATATTGCTATGTGTTGGCCAGAATAAATGGACACCATGTGTTTATTCTGATGTTGTTCCATTAGTGAGAAGAAATTTGGAGTGGAAACAGTATCTTTAGTTCAGTTCTGATTCTTTCTAAGAATAAAAAAATATGGTAGAATGTATACTCAGGTTCTAAGAATTTATTTGTTTCTTTGGGAACAGGAAAATTTTCTTTCCTCCCTGGTCATAGCTCTAAACTACTTCCTTCTACACTCCTGACCTAAAGATTCCTCTTTAGGTTTTCCCAGAATCCCTCCTATGTTGGAGACTACCTGCACAATTAAACACTGGTCCTAAAAATGTACAATTAAAAATTAGGAATAAGTTTTATCTGCTAGTTTACCAGTAGAAATACTTAAAAGGTATAGTAGAAGTAAAACAAAGAAAAAGAAATTGTTTATCTTGTCAAATTAACTGCTTGATTTCCCAAATTAAGAAGTAGATGCCTCTGATGACACCAAAGTTATCCAAAGTGCTTACACAGCTATCTGCTTTCCTTCCCAGAATGTCCCAACACTACGTGCTAAATATCGTACTTTGTTTACAGAACCTCAGCTTTTTTAGAATTGCACATTAGTCTCTTTATAGCTCATTTAAAATCTCATAATTCTTGCTCTTCTGTATGTTCTATATACAGTCCTTCAGAGTGCCCTGTAGACTGACTTGGGGATTAAACGGTATGTGCACTGAAATTTCTTAAGGTGTGTCTTACAGGATTACAGGCTACCAAACTTCTTTGGATACCTGTAGCTTGAGGAGCTATGAAATCTCTTACAAATTACTTCATAAGTCTAGACACTTGCAGTGTTTGGCCATGTTTGAAAGTAGTAGCTCCAGATGACCAGCTGGGACTTGTGAAGTTTTAGGAATTAACCCTAAAAAGATTATATATGACATAAAATACATAACACTGGACAACATCTACCTTAGCCAAGTGGCCGCTTAATTTTTCCAAGTGACCTTCTCAAGCCCTGTACAATAGCTTTTGTAGGGATGAGAGTTTTAGGTAAGGTCAGTGTTTCCACAGGATCAGCATTTGATAGAACAGATTCCAATAACTTGATACAGCACTGGGAATTTCTGTCATCCCTTACCCTATTCAGAGTGCTACTCAGCATTTCACTACTTCTTAATTAGACACAGAAGAATAAATACCATAAATAAATCTCATTGTGATTAGTTTCCTCTCTCATCTAGTGAGCAAAATTTCACCTTTTAAGGAGATCCTTCAAGGAAAATCTGTAGTACCATGATAAATTTGGAGTTGGGACATGTAGTAATATCTTCCTCTACATGTCCACTCTCATTTTGACCAGGAGAAAAAAGACAAATTCTCTTCTTCTGTGTCTTTGCTATGTTCTGTTCATCTGACTAATAATAAGCTTCTAGATCCATGTGCAAGTACTGTACAGGTCTTGCACAAAATCTCTTTCTGGGGAATATATTTCATAGAGTTGTCACAGATGGAAAATTCTGATAAATTATTAAAATTCCAATTTATAATCTGTTCTTCATTCTGATTATTCACTTAACACTTAGGTTTGTGACCTTATATTCTTTTAAAGTTCTTGTAATCTTTGGTACAGATATCTGTTAGAAGGCTCCAGATCGCCATGTTTCCCACGTCTCTTGCAGTTTTTGTGGGAAAATCTTTGGTTTATGTCAGCATTTAATCTCTTCAACATCTTTCACCATGAGAGAATAGAAGTTTCACAAAATAGCTTTGTCAAATGAGCATTTTGTAGCTGCTGGTCCAACAAAGATATGATTGATCATATCCAGCTTTAGGTCCATTTCAGGAAAATTCTAGCTGTTGTCATAGGCTTTACTCCAATAACACTTATAAAATAGTCAGGATCTGTGTTGCACTTTATATTTTAATTTTTTTTTTCCCAGACTATGCAATTTCTGATGTCCTTCCAAACCTTCTCCCGTCATCTTACAATGGCAACCCAAACTCAGAGTTCCTCCACTGAAGCCTGTGCCTAAAACATGGGATTGCTCCTATTACCAAGGAAGGTTTACGTATTTTCATTTAGAATAAAAAAACAAACAAACAAAACCAGAAAGTAAACAAAATGTTATCCATATGCTGTTTATTTGTTTACAAAATTCAGACAATGGAGACTTCCACTTTATAGTAACTTTAAGTGTTCTTCAGCCAGCACCTTTAACCTAGAGCATTATTCAGTTGTGTCCCATATACTACTGTTTTCTGCTTTCTTAAATTTCCTTGAGGTTGCCTCTCCTCTTCACCTTTCTTAACTAAATGTCTTCTTTTTAAAATCAAGGATGATACAGTCTCCTTGTTCACCTTTATCTCCAAAGACTGAAAGGTATCTCTGTCACAGAGACTGATTTCTCTCTGTCTGAATTCAGGGGAAGTCACTTATCAACACTGTAGCACTAGACCTGGCTGTAAATTTCCCTTTAACTATGAGGTCCCCTCTCCAACACACTTTTTCTGCACACTTAACAGACGGCATGAGAGGATGCAAATGTAAAGAACAAACTAAATATGGTGGTTCATACAGTTGCCAGAAAGATGGCATGAATTGGGTTGTTTGTTTTGCTAACTGATGAACGTTGGAAAGTGATTGAGCAGTAGACATAACAGGTGTGGTGCTGGCATATTTTGGACTCCAGCTGAATCATTAAAGCAAATCAGAAATACTGAACAGATATTTTCCATGTAATCAAACAGGAAGAAATATTCAGGTATTGCATTATTCACTGCTGACTTGAACTGTTTTGAGCATAATTGAAATGATTTATTTTTTTGCTGCTGTTCTGCAGCTGTCTGATATATTTAAAATTATTTTACATAGAGGATTTTTTGACAGGATGGACTGTATTATTCTGAGTTTTAACTCCGAAGAGATGAAGAAGCTTTGGTCTAGAAATAGCAAACAGGTTCCTTACCAAATGAGTAGCAGTATTAATCTCCACTATATCTTCAAAAAAACATCAGCTCATGTTCCCATTGTGTCAGTTGCAAAAAATTATGAGTGATCCAGAAAAAGAATGAAAAAAGAGTCCTCTCCTGAGTAAGGGAAGGAAATAAGTAAACATCAGAATGTCAGATCAGTTGCCACTTATGTAAATTTTGATATTTATAAGCTAGGCTAGACCTTTTTGAAACGACAAGACCTTGACCTCCATTTATCATTGAACAGACACAAATTTACTGCTGCATTTCAGACACTGGCAAAAGGGCAAAAACTCCTCTCCTGGCAGACAGACAAGCTGTATTCAGCAGTCAAAGGCCAGAACAACTACTGCTTTATCAACTCTCTGCACCCACTGGGGTGTGGGAAGCTCCACACCATGAACCTTTCCCCCACCACGTCAGAGTGGGCAGAGAAGAAATTGCAGCACCATGTCTCACGGGACCTTCTTTTTCTTTTGCATTCAATATCACCATAAATCGCTGAAGAACGAAGAATAAAGCAAAATTGCTAAATACTGCAAATTTCTGTAAATGCTGTGGGGCAGTGGGGCTTCTGTTTTGTACTGATGGAGAGTTTTGGGGAATGTGTTTATATGAGAAGGAAATACACGTGTGAAAGCATCATCACTTTTCTCAGATTTTTTTAAAACCTTGTATTTGTTTTCTTTCTGTGAAAATACTTAGTAATATTTCAGTAATGCTCCAGAGAAGGATCTACATACATTTTTTGACTTATGTTACTGATATGAAGGAATTGAACTTCTTGAAGTTCACAGTTCTTGGAAAAGCAAAGTGAAGATTCAGGCCCAATGTCTAGTAATTTACATAGAACTCATCTTTTCACTTCAAAAGCTTATTTTCTTATTTATGGTTAATTTTTCACCTTAGGATAATGTTTTTTAATACAATGAACATGTCTTTTTAAATGAGAAGTTTTGAGATGTATGGTCTATGATCTTTCTCATACGCTATTTCAGATGTAATAGAGACAACAGCTTCCCATAGAAAAACCAGCCTTTAGTATTCTCCACTTTTACATTATTCATTTTGTTTTTTCCTAGCTGATGTAGTTGTTATGCACAAAATGTTTCTAAGATCTGGCATAAAGGTTTGCTTTTCCTTTGTTTGTTTGTTGCATTTAGGTAATGTATCACATTGTTCATGCACTTAACAGTTATTCCATTCATTCATGTCTGTGGGGACTGAGTAGTGTTTAGAGCCCTGCTGAATAAAGAAACCACTTAGACTAAACAGTCTTTGCTAATTCTACTGTCATTTAAATCTTTCTTTAAAATATTCTTTTATTTGACACATATTTTAATATGTTTCTATTCAAAAAGGGGCTACTGACTCTGAAAGGCCCTGTAATGGTTATTTAGTTTTCATGCTTTTTATTGGCAGTATTTTAGGAAGATCATGAAACACTCTATGCAGAGAGAACCTCTCTTTTTTTTTTTTTTTTTTAATTGTTGCATGTGCTTTGAAATGAATAGCACTCAGGTTTCCTTCACTAATCTTCCCAAGACCTCCAGCTCTCCATTTAAGTCTCATGTATTATTTCCCAAAGAAAAGAAATCTTTTTTTCCGAGCCTAGAAATCAATTCTCCTACTAAGATCGTCAGCTAGATGTGAGATGGGAAAAAGACTGTCCCTCGTACGTTTAGATTAAAGTGATTTCTCAGAATATCTTCATTACTGAATAATTGCATAATTATCCACAGAAGCATATCACTACAGAAAACTGATAAAATAGCAAAGATTAAAATGCACATAGCAGTGAAAATTTGGATGGAGGAGAAATTGTATAACAGTTAAAACAATAAATTTATTGGCACTTCTCATGAAGAATAGGGAGTGACAGATACATCACCACTACATTGAAAAAGGGTCATTCAATTTGGATGTAGAATAACTTAGTTTGTAATTACTCATTATGTTAGTAAATATTTCATTTTTAATACTTTAACACAGAAGAAAGAATATTTATCTGTTATCTCAGTTAAGAAAACTTAGTTTTGATTTTAATTTAAGGTGTATATAGGTAGTTTATTTTCAGTTTTTGACTTTGAGAACTTCAATAACTCTTCATTATTTTTATCATAAAAGAGCTTTTTTGTGATTCCAAAGTATTCCTAGACCATTTTTTTCCAACAAAATCAATATTTCTCTTCTAACCCTATATCCTGCCATATAGTGGTAAAATTGAAAGTCAAATACCTTTCCTGTAAAAAAACCTAATGCTTTCTTTTCCTCAAAAGCCAATTGAAAAGATAGCAGCAAAAAAAAATAAATCTGTTTGAGTTGAGAAGATCAGCCTTCTGACTGCTGTACTTATTTGAATAGTTGTCTTTGTCTTCAGACTTTTCCCCTACATTTGATTGCGATGCTGTGACAGCAACAATTTTTTTGGTTCAAATAGCTGTGTTATAGCCTTTGACCATATCCAACAGGTAAGGCATCCAAAATAAGGACTGGGTTTTTACAGAAGGAGGTGACCATGTGGAAATATGTATATACAATCTCAAAAAAGCCCCAGGATTCCACTGGGCCACTGTGGATCAAAATTTATTTTTTCATTTTAAATCTGTGCAAACTTACCCGTGTAACAATAATCTGCACAAGAAAAAACTTTTGTTTTGTTTTAAAAGAGAAAACAGATTTCAGACAGTGTTTATGTAACCTACATGGTGACTTCTATTTCTTCTGGCTAAGCTCGCTAAGGTGTTATTATTTTAGTTCAGGAAGGAAAACAGATGTCATTATCTAATGCTCTTGAAAAGCAATTCCCTATTGTATATGTCTATATTGCTCCCTCCTACTCTCCCCACAGCTCCTCTTTCTCTTTCCTAAGTAGATATTATTCTCCTTTTCCTCTCCTGCCCTGATCACATGTCCTTATATACTTAATATTCTTTGTAGATTTCTCAGTTTTTTTCTGAATACAGTTTATTATACGGTTTACAGAAAGCCTTTTACAGGCTACTTTTTCTGATTCTTTAGCTTTGATGTACTCATAACTCTGATAAATTGCTTATTTTACTTATTATCATGAAATCTGATTCTGAGTTATAGCATTGTAGGGTATATTTTACTAATTTCAGGACAGAATTAAAATTATGTTAACATTCACTTCCATAGAGAGAGGGGATTATATATTTAGATATGCATTTGAATAAAACAAGATATTCAGACCATTCTGTTCTTTAGCTGAATATAATGATTAGCTCCCTCTCCAAATTTGTTTGAACTTAAGGGTTATGGTTTCCATGGAAACATGTATCAGTCTGTTTGCGCATCAAATATTTTCCTTGTTATAGACATTAGCTCAGTAAACTGAGTCTACGGTTTAATGGTGGACTTGGCAGTGTTGGGTTAACAGTTGGACATGATGATCTTAAAGTTCTTTTCCAAAATAAATGATTCTAGAATTCTATGATTATAAAAGGTACAGTGGCTTTGGATATATTGAAAATCCAGTCTGGTGAAGCACATCAAATGGAAAAGATAACTTTTTTTTCTCTCCAATAAACAGCTTTGCAATAATGTCTTTAGAGTAAAGGAGAAAGTTTAAAGTACCTATACAGTCTGTGCTACAGACTGTAGTCACATACTACTATCTGTAGTCACAACAATAAATAAAAAAAAATTCAGTAGTGGTCTTACCTTACATGTGTGATCAACAACATGATCTATTGTGACTTTTTCTCAAATAAGAAGAGAAAGGCAATCTCACATTTCAGCCATGATGCATTATTTTACCTTCAGAAGCATCTGATGGGGTGATAGCTCTTTGCAATTCATCAAATTTTGAATGCGGTCTGAGATCCAATGCAAAGTTTCTCTCTCTCATAAAGCTGGAAAGTTACATCCTCCACATCTAAAACATGTCATCCAAGTCTCTCTCCTGCAAACTGCATCTACAATTCTGTTAACAAAAGAGACAAGGCAACCTACAGCAGCAACCTACAGCAGCAACCTACAGGAACACGCTGTGTTCCTTCCAGCTAAAATTCCCACTAACATCAATAATTAATTCCTTAGTCCTTATAGGTCCATATTATTATCTAATGAAATTGCAAATCCTCAGAAAATGTAGTGACCGCAACTATTTGTACTTGACCAGAGAGGCTGTACCCATCCAACAGCAGGTGTAAATCACAAAACACGATGTAAGACAGTGGGCACGAGTTTCAGTTACAGGTTTTCACCAGGAAATATAAGTCAGTTTTTAAGTTAATGTTTTACACAAATATAAAATTATATTTACTGATTGGATGCAAGAATATGCTCTGAGTATTTTAGCTAAATAATTAAGCATACAGCTGCCAGTTATCACAGACACAGAACCACAGAATATGCTGAGCTGGAAGAGACCCACAAGGATCACTGAGTGCAGCTCTCAGCCCTGCACAGGACAATCCCCAACACTCACACAAGGTGCCTGAGAGTATCATCCAAATGCTTCTTGAACTCTGGCAGGCTTGATGCTGTGACCACTTCCCTGGGGGGCATGTTCCAGGGCCCAACCACCCTCAGGATGAAGAACCTTTTTCTAATCTCCAGTTTAAACCTCTCCTAACTCAACTTCAGGCCGTTCCCTTGGGTCTTGTCACTGGTCACCACAGAGAAGAGATCAGTGCCTGTCCCTTCCCTTCCCCTCACAAGGAAGTTGTCTCCCCTCAGTTTCCTCTTCTCCAGGATAAACAAAGTGACCTCAGCCACTCCTCATACAGCTTCTCCTCAAGGCTCTTCACTATCGTCATTGCCCTCTTTTGGTTGCTCTCTAATAGCTTAATATCTGTCTCCTGTTGTGGTGCCCAAAACTGCCACAATATTCAAGGTGAGGCTGCCCCAGTGCAGAGCAGAGCAGGACAATCCCCTCCCTCGACCGGCTGGTGATGCTTTGCCTGATACCTCCAGGACACGGTTGGCCCTCCTGGCTGCCAGGGCACTGCTGACTCATATTCAACTTGATGTTGACCAGGACCCTCAGGTCCTTTTCCATGGCACTGTTTCTGGCATCTCATTCCCAATCTGTATGAACATCCAAGGTTACTCCATCCCAGGTGCAGAATCTGGTACTTCCCCTTACTGAACTTCACATGGTTGGTGATTTCCCAGTCCTCTAATTCATCAAGGTCTCTCTGCAGGGCCTCCCTGCCTTCAAGGGAGGCAACAGCTCCTCCCAGTTTTCTCTCATCTGCAGACTTGCTCAGTATCTCTTCCAGTTCTGTGTCCAAATCATTTATGAAGATGTTGAAGAACACAGGGCCTAAGATGGAGCTCTGTGGAACCCCACTAGTGACAGGTCACCAATCTGATGTCACTCCATTCACTATTACCCTCTGTGCTCAACCTGTGAGCCACTTGCTCACCACATGATGTGTTTATCCATCTGTGTGCTGGTCATGTTCTCCAGAAGGATCCTGTGAGAGGCAGTATGGAAAGCTTTATTGAAATCCAAAAAGAGTACGTCAACTGGCTTCCCTTGATCAACTATGTGGGTTACCTTGTCGTAGCAGGAAATTAGGTTTGATAAGCAGGAGTTTCCTTTCATGCAGCCATGCTGGCTGTGACCAGTGACTGTGTTGTCTTTCAGGTGTTTTTCAATACCTCCCAGAATAATCTTCTCCATAACTTTACCAGGCACTGGAAGTGAGACTGACAGACCTCTGGTTTTCTGGGCGCTCTTTCTTGCTCCCTTTGAAGATCAGGACAACATTTGCCAACTTCCAGTGTAGCTAGATAGTCAAGATTTAAAGTATCTGCAAATTCTTTTCCTCTCAGTGAGAAAAAAAAGAATTGTGTTCGTGTAGGTTTCTATGTTCATATGCATATATGTATGCTAGGTATTGTGTAATCAGTTTTAATATAAGTTGTCTTCACAAAACTCTCCTAAAAAATGATTCCACAAAACAAAATTCTAAAAATTTGGGAAATTTTAACATTTTAAAGTGTTGCTATTTAAATTGTCTTAGATGTTACTATTTAAATTGTTTTTGAAAGGCCTTACTTTCTTAAGCTCCTTATCTACACAGTCAAATTAATCCACAAATGGTACAGCTACGTAGTCATGTTACTGTGTTTGCAGTAAAATATATGATTTGGACATACTGTCTGTTCGATAGCTAACAGTGAGGAGGGGGAATGACAATATATTTTCTAAGGTGAAACAAATATTTTAAATACAAATACTTAGAATATCCAGGAAAGCAGAAGGAATACTTGCCAAGAAATCTCAGGAGTTTTATTTAATGTTCAAAGCTGTGAAGCTATATATGACAGTAAAAATTAGAAGTGTCCAGACAGGCATACCCTACTAAGTTCAATTATTATTTTTTTAGGACGAATATGATTTTAATAATTAAATGTGTACTTTGGAATAAATTGAATTTACCAGAAGTGAAAGAGGTAGTTCTAGGACCACTCTGATCTTACAATATCCTTGTGCATCTGTCCAGGGGATCCTAAATAGAGCAGAAGTCATCTATTAGTTGCGTAAGGGAGATTCATTCCAGCTATATTAGCCCAAGATGATCCAAATGTGAGAAACTTAGCATTTCAGACTCAAATACCTCAGAGTCAGATCTCTCTTTTAAATCTAAAATGTCTGTTTCCACTGAAGTTTATAATTCCATTAGATAAGGAAAATAAATCTGGAAGTGGTCTTAAGATAGCTATAGATTCCACAGACAGGAATTTAGTGGTTCGGTTTTGGTGGTTTTTTTTAAACTGATGTGTTTTAACAGAGACTTCCACTGCTTAAGTCACAGATAGTATTGAGAATTAGAATGAAATGTTGGGAAAGGCTCCAAATTATACAATCCGTTACAAGCTCCTGAAGAGGAGTAAAAAGCATAACTCTAAAGGGAGAAATAGTATATTTGACATAGAATGCTTTGATAAAAGTCTGATTTGCATTTGAAAGCCAGCTAAGTACTGCTAGAAGGATTATTTTTTACAAAGGAGAATAAACAAGGATGACATTAGAAGTATTAGAATTTTAAACCATACAGAAAGAGTCATCTCAGAGAAAGAATTACTTTTAACAAAATTATTTTAATTTCCTTCAAAGCCTACTGCACCCGCTGACGATATTGTTATGCATCTATGTTTACTTTTTAACTCAAATTGCTTTGAACTACCAATATGTCCCTAAATAAAAAAAATGTTATTTCCACTGTGAGATGGAGAGGTTATTTTCTGTAGTTCGTTTTATTTTTGTTAATCAGTGACTTACTTTATCATAGGCTAATGATGTTTCCTTTCCTGATAAGGCAGCAAGGGATTCTCTCAGCATGTACACTGTAGGTTCAGTCATCCTTGCCCCACATACTTCCCAGTCAGCAGCTCAGTCAACCAATTAATTTTCCTGATAAGATTTCTTTGGCAACTCCAATATGTAGTTTTGTTCCTTTCTTGCACACTTAACACTGAGTGAAGCCTTTCACAGCTTAGTTATGCAACTACCACACTGCTCCTATTTTTGAGGAAATGGGTTCTGTACCAAAAGCATGTAAGAGTTCTATTAATTGTCACAGCATGGATATCAGTCAGAACAGTTAAAACAGAGCAAGGAATCTGTGTGGTTGATTAAACAGTCCTGATAAATGAAGTATACTGACATTTGTATTAGAGTTAGGATTAAATTATAAAAACAGTGAGTAGCAAATTCCAGGTATTTGTAGGAAAACTAACTGGATCTTTCTCAATGGTGAGAACAGCTGTGGAAGTGATTATCATGTATGATTCATTTTTCTTCTATTTATTGCAAAGTTATGTTGTAATGTGGTATGTTGTGCTGTTACACTCGTAGGGGAGTAGGCAGGCAGGGTGGAAGGAGAGATGTGGAAGATACTCATGGCTTAAAGGAGGTTTGCAAGATCAGAGACTGAGAGGACTAAGAATGAGTAGAAGACAGCCATGATGCAGAACAAGCAAAAGGAAAAAAATTAATTTTTTTTTTTAGGTACTCTGTAATGTTTGATGCAGCCCAGAAAACCCACTGAGAGCTGCTGGCTTAAAAGTAAACTTAAAGAAAGAATCCACTCTGAAAGACTGCTGGAAAGACATTTGCTTGCCTAACTCTGACTTCTATTCTGCTTTACCAGATGCTCTGAATTTTCTACATCTAAATTAATTCATTTTGAAGATAAAGTTCAAATAAAACACAGCTTTGGCATTTTGTTATGTCCTGTTCCGAAGTAAACGTGCAGGCTGTTTTATCTTAGATCTCTAGTACGCTCAAGGTCTTGTCTCAACACATCACTAACCAGATCAGTACACATCCAAGAAAAGTGTGTGTGAAGAGGTGATTAATAGATTTTGACAGGTTACATGCTGAAAATCATAACTCATAATCTTGCAGCTGGTGAATACCTCTTATGGTAGTTGTTTAGCTAGAAATGCCCCAGTGCTCTCCTATATGCTGGAGTGACAATCATGGTTCAAGCTGAGATCCTGACTAGAAAGGGCAAGATCTTCCAGCTAGTGATGGAAAAAGTTCGTGCTACTATTTTTGCTTAGGATTTTCTATCCCAACTGTCTTTTCTGCAGCTTCTCAGGAGATATCTCTAGTGTGTTGAACTAGAAAAGTATTCTGCAGCAAGTGTATCTAAACTCTTTTAGCCTACACTTTACCTATATACATTCAGAGAATTTATATTTTCTTTTCAGTAGGTGTCAACAAAATCACAAGCATATGAGAAGAATCAATATAAATCAATCAATTTAAATTTGTAGAACTTGTAGCTCCAACATAAGTCTAGCTTTCCCTTTATTAAAATGCCTTAAAAGTAAAAATTTTGGGGGGTTGACTAAAATGTTACAGTTAAAAGTTTTATTTGCTGAATGTTAAAAAATCCCTTTTAGTCAGTAATCAAGCAACTAAATAGGTAAAAAAAACCACATATCAACAGGATCTAATGCGACATTCTGAGGCTACATGTATTACACCATATAGAAGTTCCTGCTTCAGGATTTTTTCTTACATTATGACAGAAATACACCAGCAGGGGATGCATCACATTTTGAGAAAAACTTTTCATGATGATCCACTTTATAGAACTATCATACAGTTTATTTTTCTGTTTAATTTTAAACATGCTAGCATGCTATGAGTTATATCTGTTTAGTTCATAAATCAGTTACCTTCCAGAAACAGTCTTCATATGAATATCTACGAAATTCCAACTCAGAAAGCATCTTATTCTATTTCAGAGTAGAAACACCTTTAGGGAAAACTTCAGGGGAAAAGTATTGCTTTCTTAGTCTTTTTTCCCCTCTTCCAATAATCGACCTTAGACTCACTGCATTAGCTTATATCCAAATATGTGAGATTTTATAGATTTTTTTTTTCCTACTGCATAAACACAATGCAATATTAATGAAATGAAAGAAAATAATAGTATGGAAAGGAAGAAAGGAAAGAAAATAATATTATCTTTGTCCACTCTCATTTTTAACCCATATTTTCATATTCTTTTTTCCCAGTATGTTGATTATTTTTTCTAGATTAAATTTTATTCTCTTTTTATTGTACTTTTAGTCTTCCTAAATTTCTTTGATTTACTGTCAAACAATTAGCATATTTCTCACATTAGAAAAGCATTGATAAGTGTTTTTCATCAACATGCCTATAATATGCATACATTCTACATGCTAACGATTCTAATCAGCAAAGAAAAGCTCTTTTTGTATGATTCACCCCATCTTAAAATATCACAGAAAAAAAAGCACTACATCAGATCAATGAAAATTTTTCAATGATACATGACAAGAAGCAATGAGAAATCTCCTTTTGACTCAGTGTTATATTTACCATGACTTGGAAATAACATCAAACTGTGATGAAAAACTGCAGAAAATAGTAAACTGTGATGGTTTGATTAATAAATGGTTGGTAAGTTAAGAAATTCTGCTCATTAAAATAAATTTGTCTTAAAAATCTGTGCTTTAAGACAGCAGAGGTTTCTTTCACTAAAGCTAAAAGGTCACATGGGAAAAAAATCTGTAAATACACTTTCAAGATGGTAATTCATACTATCAGTGTACAGATATCAAAAAATACTTAGGGATTGCAGTAATTAACACTTTGAAAGGGAGTTCTTTGTTCCCCTTCTTTAGTTACGAAGTTTAGTTGTTTAATTTCTTGTATGAGAAAAAGAAAACTGACAGGAACAGAAGGTTGGCCTTCCTTTTACATGTAATTATTAACCCTGGTGTTGACAGGATGTAGAGACCTGTCGTTCATACTTGAAAAAGGAAATTGGCAAAGCAGAAGAATTTCAGCTAATGAAACAAATATAATCAGAGGCTTAGAAACATGTTTAGTTGTGAGAACGTAAAGCAGACCAATAACAAAATTTACCCAATAATAAAATATCCAGTAGGGGTTGCTGACATCCTTGCACTGATGGAGAACAGACTTTGGTTTTAGATGATACCTTACTCTTGTGGAGGCTAGCCCAATATTAATGAAAAGATGGAAGATGTATCTGCAATTTATATCTAAAGGTCAACAAGGTTGGAAGCTCTCCCATAATCAATTTATTTATGAAATATGTAGAAATTTTATTGAGTGATTTAACAGAAAGGGCAAAGAAAGAGACATACAATACCAGAGAACATTGAAGAGAAGAAAAAATGGATGTACTCCTTAACTGATAACAATTTACCCAAGATAAGCAAATGTTTAAAAGGCAAATATGGGCAGAATATCTGTAGTGCGCAAAATAATTCCTAGGAGAATGGATTTTTAAATGACTTTACACAAGGTACCTGTGATAGTGTTTAGGTCTAATTGCACTTGAAAGACAGATTCAAAGTATTGTAAGTACAGGGCAAAGAATTTAGTGTGATGGTCAGATACATAGCGGGATACTGAAACACCCTGTCTTACTGAACATGCAATTGATAGAAGATTACATCTTATGCAGATACTTTAGGGAGTAAGTACAATTTAAAAAATTAAGGAAAATTTCACACTTCCAATGACACCAAACTGATTGGTGCAGCTGACACACCTGAAGGACGGGATGCCATCCAAAGGGACCTGGACAAGCTCCAGAAGTGGGCCCATGGGAATCTCATGAGTTTGAAGAAGACCAAGTGCAAGGTGCTGGTTGTGGGTGAGGCAACCCCTGGTATCAATACAGTCTGGGGGATGAACAAGTCAAGAACAGCCCTGACAAGGACTCAGGGATGCCGGCAGATGAAATACGGACATGACCTCCCAAAGTGCACTTACAACCCAGAAAGCTAAATCCGTCCTGGACTGCTTGAAAAAGCATCACAGGCAGCAGATTGAGGGAGATTCTGCCCCTCTACTCTGTTCTGGTGAGACCCTACCTGGAGTACTGAGTAAGAAAGACATGGACATGGATCGAGTCTAGAAAGCAGACCTGACTTCTCAAATATGCCATCTTTGTATAGTATCCTGGCACAGTAAATGCAAGTCTCCTTGTGGTAGCACTTTGGGATACTAAAATATCAGAGTACTGTTAAGAAGATAGCTATATTGTGATTTTCTGTATCTGGACTTTTGTTTAGGTTACTAATAAAAAACCTGTGTTCCACTTTCTAAGTCTATACTAAATAATGCTGTTGTTGATACTTTGATGTATTTTTATCATATACCAGTCTCCTCAGTCTTCACTTACCAGTACAACCCTATGCTCTTTTTTCAGATGTTTTGTTCTAATACAAAAAGGCTAGGAAATATATGACTTTACCATCAGATCAGATGGAATGAAATCCACTATTTCCCTGGCTATGTACTCAGATAGGATTTAATAGGTCAATCACCTACAACTTGTTGTGCAATTAGGTCGGTTTCAGTACCAAATGCCCATTCCTGAAGTAGCTGAATTATTTACAGAAGTTCAACTTATAGGACAACGTTCAGTTTCATAACCTGTGTTTCCTAGGTATGAGCTGAGAGTTGTAAGAATGAATTTTTCTATTCACATAGGGGAAGGATATTCAGAGGTCAGTTGCTTTTGGAATTTTATGTTTTCAGTGTGATGCAAACAAATGCAAAGAGGATGGAAATATTTTGCCTGGCTTTATAAATTAGATAAACTAGGTAATAGCCTTGAGGAACACAGGTTTCTCTGATGTTTCTCAATTTGTGCTGCTTGTATTCTTATTAAACAATCAGTGGTAAACAAATGAAGTTTGAAAAACAGCTCATCGGTGAGTATGAATATTTGTACACAATTTTTTTTGTTGTTTTTTTGCTTGTTGTTTTTTTCTTTTTAAATGAATATTGGAAAAAAGTATATTTTTTAATCAGGTTGGGTTGATCAACATGAATGCGTCTTTACTCTTTAGGGAAACAGTTATAAATGTTGCTTCTGTTCTTTCTGAATCAACTTACAAAAAAAAGGCAAGCTAAAAGACTAGAGTCAATAACATTCGACTTTACCTTCTTGAATAGTCTCAGTTGTTGCACGTCTAAAGCTAAGAATGTACAAAGATTTTCTAAACTCTGTACAGGTTCTGAACAGTTCCTTGAGAAATCAGAAAAAATGCAAACTGTTTTCTTAGAAAACTTCACATGCACTAAAGTTATCTTGAAAAAGAGCTTTGATTTAATTAATTCACTCCTAATTAAAACTGGCTTATTATTACTGGTTTATCTTCTTACCACGATTTTACAATCCAGTCAAAGTAAGTGGGAGTGCATGGCTAATAATCTAAATTTCTGTACTGATGTGTCTGTTAAAGGTAAAGTTATTGGAAGAAACTTTTGTGAAGGGCAGGGAAAAGGTAAGTAAAGCTAACAATTTTATCTCTTCTGTTTTATTCTACATGATTCTGCAATATATTACCCAGAATGTAAGGGCAAGTAGTCAGAAGCTAGAAACGTCATAGTTACGATTGCTTTTACACTTCTAATTGGGCATTTTATGAAGGAACTGTGAAGGGGCTTTTAGGTACATGATTTTCTACTTCTGAAAAAATACACTGAAGAGAAAGGATTTGTAGTGGAGAAAACCCAAAATGTAAGGCAATCTGTAAGAGAATATACTTAAAGCTTAATCTGACTAAATTCAACTTTACAGTGGTCTGAAACCCAAGAAGGAATCCAACAATAGAGAAATTATGAGATTACTAAAGATTAAGACAAACTGCTACAGCATGACAGGAGAAAATCAGGAAGCATAAGGCATGAAATAAATCACTGGAAAGAGAGTGACAGGAAAGAA
This sequence comes from Myiotriccus ornatus, assembly GCA_036023395.1. Lineage (NCBI taxonomy): Eukaryota > Metazoa > Chordata > Aves > Passeriformes > Tyrannidae > Myiotriccus > Myiotriccus ornatus. The sequence goes on along the minus strand of JAYRBT010000082.1, from coordinate 135,226,600 downwards.
AAAAAAAAGACATATGTAAATTGGTAGAATGCAACCAAGCAATGCTTTTGTGAAGTATTCAGTGAAAACAGAAGGATGATAATGGGCAATAACAGGAATGACAGGTTTTTGAAGCTTTTTTTTACTCAGCTTATATTAATGTAAATAGCAGCTATAGCTTAGTACTACTAAGGGCACATATAAATGTGGCAGCTAAAGTGAGTGTAAGAATATTTTGATTGGTTAAAAGTCTCAGAGGAAGTGGATCTATAGTTATTCATATAGGCTACATAAGGAATATTGTGTATTTAAAAAAATAAATCAGAATTTGTGGAGGAAGAGAGAAATTCTAGAAGATTAGAAAGTTACAAGTGTATATGTTGTCTTTGAAATAAAAATAAGAAAAAGGATTAAAAATTAAAATAAGATGATCAGGGATTTGTAACTTATTCAGTCTACCTTCAATGTGCAAAAAACATAAAAATATGTAGAAAACATTCAAAAAATATGCAGAAAACCTGCAACAAAAAAGTAAACAATCTATTTTTGTCAGTCAACATTCATTTCAAGAGCAAAACAAATCAAAACAGCTTAACGTCTTTTTATGACAGGACAAAAGTTCTTGCATGTAAGAGAGGAGTAGCAAGTGTCATGTTTTAATATAGAATTAGAGATTAGGATGCCTCTAAAATTTTCATAGGGGAGTCAGGCAAACATTGTCTAGATAAAACCAAAATAGAAGGGTAAGTAAACAGTTAAACAATGTTAAATAGTAATTAAAATGGAAGTTGTATCAAGCAAGATATTAAAAAAATATGTTCCAGGTTTCCTAATACCCAGTTTTGTAATTAAGCATTTTGATGCTGTGTGGGAAAAACGTTAATCAGCTTGCAACATATATGAAAATTCAAGGAAAAGCACCAAGTCTTCGAATACATTAAATTACTTGGAAACAGTCCAGTGGACAGTAATAGAACTGTTGAAATAAATAATCGGGATTGTTTAAAATAGAAGAGAAAGCTTAAAGTATGACATGATAATGGTATGTTAAAGGCTTACAGTAGGAAGAAATTAGACTGCTGTGTCCACAAGGAATAGGACAAAAAGAAATGGTCACAGACCCATCCAAGCACATACACTTCAAATGATTATATTGATCCCTGCAGTTACAGACATGCACAGCCAGAATTTAGAGCTCTATCTTTTTCTCATTAATTGACGAATATAGCACAACACCTATAAATTGTCTCTGTAACCATTACTCAAACCAGTGTAATGAAAGTTGGAAAGAATTGCACTGCAGTGGGATGTTATCTCGTGTGAGATCTTTTTATTTCCTTTATTTTACCCTTTTAGAGTTCTCTAACTAATACCAATACAACAATAACTGTGCAGCAAAGGAAAACATGAGAAGTCTGTAGTTTAGCATGCCACGATAGTCAGATTTATTTTGAAAGCAATTTATATACACACCTCCATGTATTTCAGAGTAGTTGGGTATTTCCAATATGCTTTAATGTACAGGTTTATTCATCATAATGTGCAAGTGAATGTTAGAAACCCTTGTTCTTTCTGCTGCATTTCACTGCTGTAGAAACAATCAATCAGTAGCGCTCACTTCATTCCTAATCTAACAGAGTGTTTACCATGGAACGTTTGTGATGTCGCCTGTCAGTTCTCATTACCTTTTTATCAGTAGCATTTCAGAAATGGCACTGCCAGAAGCAGTTGACTTTGACAATAGAAGTGCATTTAATAGAGCATCTTGCTCTTATTTGTAAGTTAGCCATTTCATAGTAGACAAAATAAATTATGTTAACTTTTAGAGACAATTAAAGCTAGGCAACCCCTAGGGTTCTGTGGTTTAAACTAGATTTGACCAAAGATAATGAGTGTTTTAGTATCAAGCAAACCTCAAATGTTATCAAATGATAAGTTTTGAGAGAAAAAGTAGCCTCATTTCTCTCATGTCATTTTAACTTCTTGAAAGTTCTGATACATGATTAAAAGAAATTTAATCTGGTTTTCCAAAATGCTGGTATTTTTTTGAGAAAAGAAGTTGCAGACCACTTACATCAGAGCTACACAATGAGAGCTGTTTCAATGTAGAAACTTAAAGTGGTCATTGATTTAACAGGGTAATTCTTCCCTAAATGCTACTACACTGTTAAAAGAGTGTTCTTGAAGGTGAGGATTGCTGTAGAGACTCACTGCATGCTCTCAGGCGTGTGTCAAGCATGACTGAAAGCACATTACACCCATGATGGCTTAAATGTGGGAACTCAAGCCTCCCTAGTCACTCCAGCAAAACTTCTACTGCCAGCTTTTGTCAATTATTTTAGCTGGTTTTGTTAACAATTGTTTATTTATACCACCATCCCCTGAAATTAAATTTTTGTGAATATGTTTCTAGTAACTTTTGCATTCTGATAGTCTTCTGCAAAATATGATCCATGGTAGAAGCTAAAAGATGAGTGTTTCTTGTAACTTTTGCTGAAAAAGCAAGATGAAATGAGTGATGTCAGAAAAGACCCAGCTTACACTTTAAGGAGAGAAAGATTAATGATCTAGTTAGTTATTAGATATAGGAATCATTGAAAACCAGGACCACAACTGTTCTTATACATGGAATGACTTGTTTAATTTTCCAGATGGTTTACTTTTTGTTAAACTAAACTTTCATCCAAATCTTTCTTTGTCTGCATGTCATTTTCTTTTACTTTCTTGAATACAAGTATATTGCAGATGGAAAATTAATCCTGAGAATTGATACCCTTGTTAAAAAAAACAAAACTTAGCTCACAAAGAACTCTTCTGAAATTTTCTCTTAGCTTAGGTGACTCAGGCGCAGCAGAATAGAGGCTAACCTACAGTTATCTAACAGATTATTCTAATAACATACTGTAAGATAAGAAGCACACTGTCAAACAGAAGGAATCCACCCAAAGAGAGAGAGAGAAAAAAAAAGCATTAAATCCCTAAAGGGCAAAAAGAAACAATCAATTTATCAAAGTTAAAGTAGACAAAATAAAAGTAGTAAATACAGATTTTTTTTTTTTGCGAACTGTATGAGTAAGTTATGATGATCTTAATTTTGTTTACCAACTGCCTTTGATCCCGAATACAGTTTTTTCCTGTCATAAGGCAGAATTATCGAGTGAGCAAGGATTCTCAGTGGATGGTTTCATCCTATGCAAGTACTGAATGTTTCTGAGTACCTGGTGCAGATACACAAAGAATATTAAGAAAAAAAATAGATCAGCTTTTTCACTTTTCATTTCCAAAACATATCAAATTAGGCAGGGTTCTCGTAGACCAGTATTAACTACAGTGTCTTCTATATAGAGCACTGAGAAACTCTTCTTTCCAAGCCTGAGCCTTTTCAAACTAAAGAGTGATATTTAGTCCTCGTCAAAGACATTTTCTGTCTTTCTAACAAAATTAGGATGTAGCTTAACATATGTAGGAAGAAAGGCATGTGAAGGACAGGACGCTTTAGAAATGCAGAAAAAGACCACCAGAACACAGGAAAAAAAAAAGAAAAAAACAAAACCAAAACCCCCAAAACATAGTGGCTGGAATTGAATCCTACTTCACAAAAGCTTTAAATGCCTTCACTATACCCATGAAAAAATGTGGAAATTTATGCTGTCTAACTATATTTTGCTTATCTTGCCAGACATAGTCAAGTGAAATGTAAAATACTTATTGGTCTGGCCTTCAAATAACCTGGGGCAACAAAAACAGAAGTGCTTTGAATAACAATTTGTTTTGCAAACTGTTTTTGAATGTAACAGCTGAAAGTGGGCACTTTTATGACCACATCCTTAAGATTTTAACTTTTTTTTTTTCCCATTAGGAAAACATTAGTATCAAATCAAGTGTTACAGTAAGGAACAACCTACTGATCATATATAAATCACTTGATTAAGGGATTATTTGGTTATATGTTTTTACTGTGTTCATTTCTGGCAAATCATAAGCTGTTAGTCCTTTTTCTTTGATTTTTAATAAATAAAACTCTAATTTATTAATAACTTAAACATTAATCCCCCCTTGTTCCCAGGAAAATGTGAAAGCGGATTTGACTTTTAAGATATTCCCAAAGGTTTGCCAGCATTTCCACATTAGATGATATTGAAATTAATTGAAAACTCATTCAACTGTAATATTTTTTTTATTTCACCTAAAAATTCTAGATCTTCCAGATAAATGAAAGGCATTCAGGTGTTGCTGTTCTTTAGTACAGTAAAAAAAATGTTTCTTTTACTTACTTTCTTCTTTCATTTTTCAAAGTAAATAGTTTCAGGTTTCCATATGTGGCCGTATAACCTATGTGACATAAAACCTGTTAGCTTTACTGGAAAAAAAATGAAACTACATTTGAAAAAGATTGTTTTTGGAACAAACCATGCTATTAGTTTAGATGAAACCAGATATTAAATATATAGCAATGTTAGTCATACGATATTAGTAATGACCAGTAAGACATAGTTAGTCCAGGATAAAGGGTGCATGGACAATGGGACAAAATGAACACTGTTGTGACAGACCTTTTACTATTTGATTTGTTTTAGCAAAGGAAATATGATAGCTTTGCTCTCACAGGGGAAACTGTAAGCAACTTAACATGCATAAGCACTTAGGTGGATACAAAATGTAAAGTGCTTGTGTTAGAACAGGAATTGTGAGTTAGAGATACTCTCAACAAACCATCATATTTGAATCTGAGTTCTCTTTAACTTGGTGATTAACCTAACTTGACAAAACCCTGGGCAACCTGTAACAAGAGCATTGTTCCTTAGAAGGTATTCGCTCATGACTTGGTAACTCTTAACTTATAGCTTAAATGATTTGCAGCTTCTCCAAAAGTTTTGCATTGTTCATGAAGTTTCATAGCTACTAAAATTTAATTCATCATTTGTTCCCTTCTTCATATAAACTCACTTAATTGGTTTACCACTATGATTTTTCCATCCTTTTATTCTGCTGAAATAAACTCTTCACATAATTTTTCTTCTTGCTTTTCTAAAAAATTTTTTCTCTTTGCTTTTTTGAGCCTTTTAATGTTCTCATATGGCCACAGGGATGAACAAAAAAAATTCCTCTTGACTTTGTGGGATAATATATGAGCTCTAATATTAGTTTCTTTTTTTTTTTTTAATTGAAAACTAATGATATTTTTATCAACAGTCTGATCAGAGTTAACAGTAAGATTTTAAGTCTGTTATCTACATTAATTTATTACAATGCGTTTTTATTTTAGAGAAAATTTCTGTTTTATTTTTTAAGAAGTAACAACATTTTTAAAATGCAGCAAATCCTGGATACCCTAGGCTGTAAATATATCTTCTTAAGAAGATATCGTAGAATATATTTGGAGACTGACATGTATCTGATAACTGTGTAACAATTCTGAAGTCTGGGATTTGTTCTATAAACACTAGTAAGGGGCATAGGTCAAAGGGAGGAATTCACTCTCAATTAAGGTGCTTGTTAGAAGATGTCTCCCAAGCAATTCTCAGCAGAAAGACAGTCTAATTTGAGAGGAAATGTGATTTAGGTGTCATGACTAACCCTCTCTCACTGAGAAAAGGCTGTAGCTTAAATAATACGCAAACACTCTTCAGTGATTAGGCCAGTTGTCAAACCTCTTGTTCCATGGCTGAATTCCTGTATGCACTTGTGCAACACATCTAAAACTGAACAAAGCTTACCTGTGATTTATGTACTGCAAGTCCTGGGAAGCAATCACATCTGTTTACTTCTCAGGGTGGCTCAGCACTGTACAGGACGAAGTGAGGGCACCTCCACAGAGGCATGCTTAGCCTTCACATGGAGAGCTTAGGAAGCCAACATTCCTCTTGGGTTTTAACACCTAATTTCAACCAAAATTTTGTGTTACAATTTTCTGTCTTTTGCCCATTGGTTAGATCATTTTGAAAGCTAATAATCTAAAGCAGGTTAGGTCTACATTACTCATGTCCTAGGAAGCTTTCCTCCATTTAATTAATCCAAAGTACCTCCTTTCTTCACTCTTAAAGCCTTAGGCCAGAGGGAGAAAGAGTGAACCCAAAGTTAATCTAAGAGTCAGATTTTTCAGCTGCATCAGAAGAGTTGAGATTGTTAAAGACATCTAAATTTAGCCTTCTACCTGTCTGTGTATGAGCTGGTTGTCTAAGCTTCATTATGCCCTAGAAAGCAACTAGGCTGACCCATTGCTAAGAGGTCTACTTTAGAATGAGACAAATTTTCTTCCAGGCTCCTTTGCTCCTACTGACTACTTTCCTGTAGAATGCAACAGGATTTTACATTCCAAGTGCACATGTAGGATTTATAACCATGTAGCCCTGCTATTCCAATTAACAATTCATCAGTTTCAGATGGAGTATGCTACGCCTCGGGACTTACACGTGCCAGGTTTGCTCTCTGAACTTTTCTAGACACTCCAACAACTCTGTCTTACCTGCTTTAGCTGTGATAGAAATTCTTCTAACTCACCAGATCTAAGTTTATTTTTAATTTTGTTTATGGTAGAATCACAGTAGTGAACACATAGGGCTGCTATGACAGCTGAGACACTGAGAAGTGGAAGCACAGGACATGAGGTAGAGCAGTACAGGCATGGGAAAGTAAAGAGGTGGAGCACTATAGCAACACTGGAGTCCTCTTGGCTATAAAAAACTCACTCATGGTCATTTAAAGAAGTGCAAACCTGGAGCTGGAGAAAGTTGATTTTATGGGCAACAGAACAAAAAAATAGCATACGAATGTGCATTTCTTGCACATAATGATCAGTTAATTGGTTATGCTGAAAACATGAAAAAGCATAAAGCTGTGATTAATATGTAAGGCCCAGGTTTATAGCACCATTGCAGCATGTGCCCACCAATATACAAGAATTGAATTCACACACTATTGCTATATATCTAAGAAATTAGATTCCAGACAATCTGTCTTGGATTTTTCCAGACCGTACACCCAGATACGTTGTAATAACAAAAAGACACAGAAAAGAATCATTTTTTATGAAGACTTTAATAAATTTTCAAACGTAGAAAAATGCAATGCCATGAGTACAAACAAAAAAAAGTAGTAATCCTAACCACATTCAGTGCTGCAGTAGAATAATGCTGTATACAAAATCCTATCTATCTCTACTGTTGTCTCATGTTCTGAGTATTTTGCTATTACAAAACAACATCAATTTTGCAAGAAATAACCACTTACAATACTTTGTGCCCTATGTGATGTTTCACCACAAAAATGCAGTGTATGATATGTTATCACCACTAAAAGAATATTTTTGGAAATACATTTATTTAATGGAATGTTATTAAATGGAATATACTAGAATTGCCCTATAAAAATGTCACTGAGATAAGCTTATATGTTTTAAATATATAAACTCCTGAGCTGTGTACAGCTGTTCGCAAAACTACTGATATATTCTTGTTTAGATGACCTTGGTGAGTAGACCATTACTTCAAATCATTAAAACTGTTTGGAGAGAGAAAAAAGCATGCCCATTCGTGACAAGCAATAATTTGGATACAAACACTAACTGAAAGAGTCAAATAAAATCTGGCAACAGACTTCCAAATGTCCAGATTAGTTAAAATACAATGCCAAAGACCTGGGCATAATCTGTGGGCCAAATCCTGGGGTCAAAGCCATTTCCCTTGGAGGATAGAATTGCATATTCAAAGGTGACATTCCCTCACATCGTGGTACTATTCCTTTGCACAAGTGTTTCCTTTAATAGGGTTATAGCGACCTAAATCTGTATTTCAATTGCTTGGAATAGCAATGAGATAAATTCTTAACTGCTGTAAAAGTAACAATTCTGTGCAGGGTCAATGTAACAGTAAAATTAAAAAGCTGATATTTGGACCACTCTTATGCATGTATGTATGCTCAAATCTTTTTGATCTGCTTTTGATGCAGATCAGTAAGACACAGCTCTTTTCACAGTGCATTTTCCAGCCCTTACAGGTAATATCCAACTATACTGTGAAAATCTGAATTTCACCCCTCTTGGATAGGATGGTTTAGGTATTGCAATGAATGTTTAGAAAGCTAAACTCTGGGATAATAGCATATTTCTGAGAGCCTGAAATATTCTTCTCAACCTAGAAAATGCTGGATCAGGATTTCAAATGCAAGTCTATGTTTTGATCATTGGGAAAGCAGCAAATGAATTAGTAATGTCAAAGAAAAGAAAGAGTGCACTGCAAAATACTAGCTAAAAGCTGCAGCCACACCGAAAAGGTGTCACAGCAGTACAAGCATGTGCTCATTTGTTTGTCTTGGTCTAGAAAAATCACTTCAGTGGAGAATATTTTTGACTATATCAAAGTAGAAAATATTGCTTGAAGCCTGTAAAGGTTTGAAGAATATCAAACTTTAAGAAGATTAGAATGATCACATCAGATCTGTGGTCTTTTTGTTCGAAGACATATCTTCAACAGGACAACAGAAAGTGCTTGAGAAACTACAAGAATAAGGCAAGTGTGTGCTGATTGCTCACATCCCTGAAATTTCTTTCCAGATGGCAATGTTCTGTTGCCCTGAGACTTTTTCAATCAACATGAGTTGTCTTCTGTGTTTAATACTTTCCAATATTACAATGTCAGCTCTGCCTGTGTGCAGCCCTTGATGAAAGGCAGATCCTTCAAGGTGTCTAAAGAATGTGTATATGATGTTGTCCCTTTATAAATACACTTCACTTGACAGTATCCACACCATCTTTTAATTTCCGTAAAATGCTCCCAGAAGCATTCATCATACCTGTTTCATGTACTTACCCCAAAATTGTTTTGTGGAATCACAGAATGTCCTGAGTTGGAAGTACTCACTAAGTCCAAAGCCTGGCCCAGCAAAGGACAGCCCCAAGAATCATACCATGTGCCCGAGAGCATTGTACAAATGCTTCTTATACTTTGGCAGTCTTGGTGCTGGGACCGCTTCCCTGGGGAGTCTGTTCCAACGACCAACCACCCCCTAGTAAAGAACCTTTCCCTGATATCTAATCTAAATCTTCCCTGACTGAGTTCCATGCCATTCACTTGTGTCCTAGATCTGTTCACCAGAGAAAAGAGATTGGTGCCTGCTCCTCCACTTCCCCTTATGAGGAATCTCTAGGCCACAATGAGGTCTCCCCTCAGTACCCCCTTCTCTAGGCTGAACAAGCCAAGTCACCTCACAGCTGCTCTCATATGGCACCAGCTTCTCATACAGCTTCCTGCTCCTCATACACCTGCAAAAATGTGGTGTGGTTTGTTCTTTTCAGTAGATTTCTTCTGGTATTTTCATGACATTTGTGGAACAACTACTCCCTGGTTGTACCACATATAGGCACTTTTGTCAGTTTGAAACTTTTTTCCCAGATATTTTCATGAGGTTGGTAACTCTCCAGAGACACTGCCTGGATATTCATGATTGTAAATCTATATTGATTTTACCCATGTGCTGAACTTCCAGTCTTCTCTTTAAAACTTGCAAAAGAATGCAGTAGAAAAGGCTGAAATTCCAGGATGGGACAAAATAGTGCTACTATTATAATGTGAAGCTGCCTGATATGTTCAATTTTGCATTAGATACTCTGGAAAGATGTGATGGTTTTGTATAAGACAGTCCATGATTTGTTTTTGTGGTGTCCAATTTGTCATTTATGGTTTAATCTGTTCATTCATCTTGTATTCTTTCTTTTCCCTTCCAGCTGGAAATATAAAACAACCAGGGAGGAAAGGCATTAAAGATTTGCTAAAGAAGATCAATTGCACTTCGATGCACTTCCTTTGCTTATTAAATTGGAAGTTCATATTTTATCAGTTTGACATATGCATAAAAATGAGGTATTCAAAAAAAGAAATAAAAATCCCCCAAAACTCATAGAAACATCACTTTTTTTCTTCTAATTATTACACAAAGGTAGACAAAAAGTAGCTATAACAATTTTTTCTAGTGACAGAATATGTGGCAGATTAATGATTGTTATTTGAATCTACGTTTTAGTTCATTTTGCTTCAGGACATAAGTTAATAGGATATTGATGGCATTTGAACTCAGAATTACATGTTCTGTAAACAAAGATTGTGTAAATTTTAATAGGTCATTTTGTCACCTGATCTCTGTACCATCAAAATGCGGGTATGTTTCCTGAGAACTGTTACAGAAAATAGAAATATCTAAGAAAGACATGTGCACTACTGTATGCTTTTTCCCCTGCTCAAAGATTAATTTGCACTCCCTTCTTTACAGAAACTATGCCTTAGGTTCTGTAAAGACTTAAGCCTAACAATATATTTGGTTACAGCATTGCTTTGGTAGATTTTAAGCTTTTTAAGTTTATTTTTCAAGTGGACCACTTAATTGCAAAAATACTGTTCAGTCAATCAAGGTCTCAAGATGGCAACTAACTAGTTAGTTGGTTCTGGGTTTTTTGGCAAAGACTGAAAAAAAGCAACCAAACAAATCCTATATATATATTCTGAACTAATACAAAGGTATATTTTGGTTAATAAATAATAATGGCCAGTCTTCGTGAACGAAGAACCGGGGAAGGTCTTTACACCTTCCAGCCTGCGCATTGGGTTTTTTAGGTGAGTT